>JAWMAG010000008.1:25245000-25582500 GCA_037013455.1 Ceratitis rosa
TCAAATCATCTTATTTTTTTTCTTCTATAACTTCGTTGTTCTTTTACGTATTTCGAATTTGAGTTTGAATAACTTACAGCCCCTTGAAAATTCCTTCGAAGTCATTAAAATTTTAACAACATGACAAGTGAGAAATGAAGTGACGCAAAGGAAGAGTTTAAGTAAATTATTACATATTTCTTAATAAAAAATAAAAAACTACATATGTTAAATAAAACATAAATAAAATAGAGTAAACTATTTAAATGAAAAAAATAAAACAAGTAAAATAATAAAATAAAATAAAATGAAATAAAATGAAATAAAATGAAATAAAATAAAATAAAATAAAATAAAATAAAATAAAATAAAATAAAATAAAATAAAATAAAATAAAATAAAATAAAATAAAATAAAATAAAATAAAATAAAATAAAATAAAATAAAATAAAATAAAATAAAATAAAATAAAATAAAATAAAATAAAATAAAATAAAATAAAATAAAATAAAATAAAATAAAATAAAATAAAATAAATTAAAATAAATTAAAATAAAATAAAATAAAATAAAATAAAATTAAATAAAATAAAATAAAATATAATAAAATTAAATTAAATTAAATAAATTGATTATCAAAACATGAATATTTTAAATAGCTTAATATCGTTTTGAATTACTTGCGACCAAGAAAAAGCCAATATTTAGTTTAAATTATCAAAAAATTATGAAATGAGCCAATTCAATGATGCCATCTAAATCTTTCAATATATTCAAACAGAGCATTAAACATTTCTACGCAAGGTAACGTTCAAATTCTATCAGAAAAACGAAAGTTAATAAGAATTAAAAACAGTTGTTCTCGAACCCATTCTACTTAACTTATTGCTGCCCATATATCATTACAAAGAGCTGCTTAGGTATTTGACAAAAGTGAAATTTATATGGGTTGTGTATAAATAAGAAAAAAGAAACAAAAAAGAAGGTGTGTAATCTATGCCGAAAATTGTAGGTCATATCTGTTTTTATTATAATTTAAGATGAGCACAATAACAATGATAGCTTGGGACAGGGAAACCCAATGGAAGGCATAAAGTGAAGGAAGCTGCTTCCCAGTAATTGCTAGCGAGCTGCGCACTTGTCCAAGCTCATATACATATACACATATATTATATATAGTCGAGTATGGATAACAGTCAGAAAACGTATCAATTACTTCACATTCTTTATTCTTTGTTGTCAACTAGACATCCACTCACTTTCATACACTCTCACACTGACACAATGACATTTGTTTATGTACATATTTTCCTTTTTTCGTCACTACAATTTGGTTGCTAGCAAATATTTATAATACTACGTAATTCACTTAAGCATTTGACTTATTTGTGTGAATCCTTTGTTCATGGACACTTATTGTTCATTGTCCATATTGAGCAACTGTTGTGTTCTGGCTATTTTTATCCTTCTCAACCTTTAATGTATTGTGTTCAATTATTTTCTGTGAGAATTTTGATCTCTTTTGACGTCTTAATTTTTGTTATGTTTGTTGTTTTCTTTTAGTTATTCTCGGTATTTCACAAATAGGATGACTAAGCTTAATGATTTGATAGAAATATTTTTAGGCACGAGTTGCTGAAAATTATAAAATAACAAGAACAAATACAAAATATTTTAAAGCTTTTAATTAATGAGAGTTTTAAAATAACCTATTTCAACGCCCGTAATATACTGTTCACATATATAACCAATTAAGAGAGATTCAGCAATTAAGTCCTTAATTGCAATAAAATAAGTTTAGAATAAATTAAAACAGAAGTAGCCCTGCCCTTGGCTATTTCGCGGAGCGTTATGGGTTTGAAGATGCAAAATAATTGCGGAAAAGTAATTGTAAATATTTAAAAACTAAATTTCATCAGTTATAATCAGCTTTCGAGTCCTGGCTCGAACAATATCGTAAATTATAGAAACTTAAATTTTCTAATCGCGGTCGCCCCTCGACAGGGAATGTCAAGTCCTCCCAGTGTAATTCCGTCATGAAATTAAAATTTTCTCTTACAAATCCACTGGCCGTTCGTTGGTGGAGAAGGAGCTCATACGAAAATCGCTTCAGCGGTTACAAAGCGCCAATTAGATATACGAGTATATGTATAAAGCAACTTAAAGCTATTACTGAAACAAGGCGGAACTGATGGGGCTCTGGGCTGACAAATTGGATTGAAATATTTTGCAATTATGCTATCTTACTCTAGTTATGAGTGCACCATTTAAGAGGAATCAAAAAGAGCTTTGCTATTAAAAATAAAATCTTTATTTACTACAGTCTCATCCGTAATGTCATATTATATTTATAATTCCATTTCTAAACGCCATTAAAAAAAAAACTTTAAGCTACTTACCTATGATTTTTATTTAATGTATTTTTATCAAAATATCAGAATTAAAATTTTCAAATTCCAATGTCTATGACGTTCTTATACACAATATACAGCGAAGTGCTGGAAAAATGTTACGTATACGCAAAGTCATCCCTATTTTAAATATTATATTTTATGAAGAGAAAAAAACGCAATAAGCACAATCTTTTCTACTACTTTTGATTATTTTTTCTTTCGCTAAACCTTTTCTACATCAAACATTTCAAACCTACATTTTACATTCTTTTTTTCATTATTTAGTAACGATGACTTTTATTACTTTCTTTCCTTTAACACCTTCTGAAATTTCAACAAGCAATTCCAACAGATGTTATTTACTCTTTGACACCTTTATTTATATACATTTTTGTTTTGTGCGGAAAAGAGAAATAAATAAAAGAAATAATATATAAAAAAGCAGCAACGCCACTAATCTTTCCACTTTCATTAAGCAGAAAATCAGATTATTTAAAAGCAACAGCACAAAGGGCGCTAATAAGCAAACATAGAAGGTCAAAGAAATGAACGAGAAAGGCAA
This sequence comes from Ceratitis rosa, assembly GCA_037013455.1. Classification (NCBI taxonomy): domain Eukaryota; kingdom Metazoa; phylum Arthropoda; class Insecta; order Diptera; family Tephritidae; genus Ceratitis; species Ceratitis rosa. The sequence goes on from JAWMAG010000008.1 coordinate 25,247,934, forward strand.
AGGAAAAAATATGTTTGTATATTTAAAAAAAAAAAAAAATGAAAAGAGTCATTAAATACTAAAAATGAAGGTACTAAAATAAATATATACGAGGGTTGCCTCAATAGTTTCCGAAATAACAACTGATTTTGGATCTTCAGGAAATTCGGCTTGGGGTAATGTACGAGCTTGATGGAAATTCATCACTAAAAATTGAATTCAGTTGCACTATTGCTGAGCTAATCCACGTCTTAAGTTGTAAAAAATAAACGCGTAAAAAGGTTTATGCTTTAATTCCATTTTTTGGCCGAGTTGAATATATTATGTTCAAACATTCTCAGTATGTATAACATCAAAAATCTCAAACTTTACGCTTAGTCTGATAACTCGCAAATTACAGCACTAGGAATGCCGAGTCGCCAAATATAGAAAGTCAACCCGCGTATGCAAGTATTTGTGCAGTTGCTTAGCGTTTAAATATTGCGCGTTAAGCCAAGTAAAAGAAGTGTTATTGGTATATAAGGAGAAAAACCACTTTGTAATAAAGGAAATCAATAGAAAAAATAACACATTTATATTTATTAGTAACCCATAACTTCTTTATTGACAAATTTGTGAGGAGTGAGGAAGTAGGATGTAGGCCATATTTTGTTAAGCCGCTTAAAATGCTTCAATAAACCTGCAATGCATGGTTGAATAATTACATATTCTTTCACAAACAATCGCATATCACTTACTAGCAGAACTACTGTAAGGAAGAATAAGCATGATAAGTAACGAATATAGGATTGTAGCACGATGATATGAATTTCTTAAACAAAAACATATGTGCATAAATACTTTGAATCAATATGTATGTGTAAATGTAAGGCATCAAACTATGATTAGCCATTTACACTATACTGTTACCGATATTGTGCTATTTATGGTTTCGAGTAACTAATGAACAAATTGAGTTATAAATTTTCTATTCTCACGCATGTGTTGGCAAATTGAAAATATGTTAGCTCCAAATGAAAATAAATTTTCTCTTATATTTAATTTCATTTATTTATTTGTTTGCTTGGTATTTGTTTTCTACTTTGTACTTTTCCATGCGTAAAATCTTTTCTATATAATTTAATATTACCAATAAATTCTCAATGATATCACTTAATTTGCAACTCATTCATATAGATACATATTCTTTTATGTTACACACACACGCGTATTTTTGTTGCAGCAAAAAGCCAAGGAAGTATGTAATAACTGTAGTTTAATATTAGTATTTTAAAGATGAAATCATACCAGCACGCTGCTTGTTTGCAAATCACCAGTAAAGAGAAAAACAAAGAATCCCACCACGGAGACATCGGTATGTTGTGTTAATTTTTAGCACAGCTTTGGTGAGTTTCACAGTTCAAGTCTTGCTGCTAGCAAATTAATTATTTTAGTTGCAGAAATTAAACAAGCATAAATGAACTAATATTTTACTAGTATGTATTGGATGAGTGCATAAGTTCGTGCCCGATTCCGCTGGATGCCGTACGAATCGTTTGAGAGTGGCGCTCGTGAAAGAAATATATACATATTATATATCGTTGGAACTGTAAATCAAGCATAAAATAACTTCATTTTGATTTGAGTTGCTTAGTGAAAAGACGCATGGAAGATGAACAACGAAAAAGATCATATGCGTCATATTATGTTATACGAATTCCGCAAAGGAAAAACAGTGGGCGCTGCAACTAAAGATATTCGCGAAGTTTATTTGGACCGTGCTCCAGTACTCCGCACAGTAAAGAAATGGTTCGTCGTTTAAAAAAGGTTGGGTACACTTTGAAGCTCGATATATGGGTGCCACATCAGTTGAGTGAAAAGAACAAAGTGGACCGTATGTCAACAGCAATTTCTTTGCTTCGACGGATCAAAAACGAACCTTTTTTTCGATCGGCTCGTGACTGGTGATGAAAAATGGGTCCTGTACAACAATGTTCAACGCAAAAGAACATGGAAACAGGCATACGAAGGGGCGGAACCGATGTCGAAAGGTGGATTGCATCCGATGAAGGTACTGCTGTGCATTTGGTGGGATATCCGAGGCGTGATCTATTTTGAGCTCTTGCCAGCTGAAGAAACGATCACTTCCAACAAGTATTGTCAGCAATTGGTCGAATTGAAGAAAGCAATTGATGAAAAACATTCGATTTTGGCCAATCGCAAAGGAGTTCTTTTCCATCATGACAACGCCAGGCCACATGTTGCAAAACCGACCCTGGCCAAACTGAAGGAGATGAATTGGGAAATCATGCCGCATCCCCCATATTCACCCGACATTGCACCTTCTGATTATCATTTGTTTCGATCGCTGCAGAACAATTTGAATGGAAAAAAATTTAAAAATGTGGAAAACGTCAAAAACCACCTTGACACCTTTTTCAACGAGAAACCGCGTGATTTCTATGAATCAGGCATCCGTAAATTGGTTGAACGTTGGGAGTGGATTGCCGAACATGAAGGCGAATACATAATTGATTAATAAAAGCGCTTTCTTCAAAAAATTTCAATTTTAGTTTGCACTTGAAATCGGGCACGAACTTATGCACTCATCCAATACTTGATATGAAGTCGTATATTCGCATTTCGCAGCAGATCATCGCGTTGAAAATGCCAGTCGCTTAAATGGGAAATTGATTGAAAGTAGTTCTTTTTAGTATGCAAATATAGACTAGTAATATTTTAGATCCCAATAAGTAAATTTCCTTACACCCTTTTACTCAGACTATTTCATTGCAATCAAGCATTAAAATTCAATTAATATTTTCATAGAGTATTTGGAGAGGATTGTACGGTTTACAATAGATTAGAGAGATAGCAAAAACAAAAGTGAAAATTTAATAAATATGGTACATACATATATGGTTTAAAAAATGTTGCTGCACACAATGGCATATAGTGGGGATAATTTTTTAATAATTAACATTGTGGTATTTTGACAGTAGCACAAGTGTTGTTCTTTTGTTGGCTCCATATTAAAATTGATGCCAAACAAACAAATATAAACAAAATTACGCGTACTTTTTTCCAAAGCAAGCTAAAAGTGACAGCTTATAACTGTCGAAAGAAAACATACATACAATTAAATAGTCACAAGCTGTGTAAAAGACAGTTTCACGGCAAAGACATTCGTTGCTATGGCTGCTCTTTTATACACTTAGTAGAAAAGGATCTGCCTTTTATTTACAACACTTTTTATATTTCACATGTGTGTAAAGGTCTCGTGTGCGACTTCTCCAAGTACGATGTTATCAGTAATTATTTGGAAAAAATTTGCTATTTATATTATATGCTGAAATTTTAATGGCATGTGGATACTCAAACCCATGTGAGTTATGCAATTAATGTGGCAACACAACGAATAGAGACCAGACTCTACAAGTTACTCATCATTTACGTCATGCTATATATTGTGGAATTATGGCGTTAGGAGCTTTCGAAAGAATGGTTTTGCGTGAAATCTATGATCCTCTAAAAGTTGGGCATGGCGAATACAGCAACCGATGGAACGATGAGCTGTACGCTACGCTGGCTAGTTCAATGAAAATTTTCGATGCCGTACTCTTCGGAGGAAGCAGAGGAAGAGGAAGACCTCCAATCCGTTGGAAAGACCAGGTAGAGAAGAACTTGGCTGTACTTGGTGTCTCCAATTGGTGGTTAATTGTATTTAACTCGGCTATAATCGCATAAGCGGTTTTTACGCCAGTAAAGAAGAAGAAGAAATGAATATACTTTGTTATGTTTGAATACTCACAAAATATAACAATGTTTTTAATCCATATATCAAACCAAAAATACCAAAAATAGAACGGCCTCAGGACCACTTCCACAAAGAAATGATGTTCCTCATTGTTAATTAATTTTTTTTCAAATAGGTTCATTTCCCGAAAAATCCTTTCTTATCGGATGACTATGTTATACGCTGAACATACCTTCCAAGTTTCAGTTTCCTATAACCAGTCATCCGGGACAAAGTCTTTTATACATATAGAGGATTGGAAAATTACCAATGTCTTATATTCCTTGAACTTCAGTTGAATACTCTACCATTTAATTGGAATTATTACTCTTGTGCAAATAATAAATATATTTATATGTAATGTGTAGGTTTCTTAATGGAAACTATGTTTTTTGTTATTATGCTTTTGTAACCACACTCATATATAAATTTAATATGAAATAATATTTAGCAAGGATATGTAGGTTCCCAGAAGCACTTACCTAATTTAAATACATACGTTATATATTGATATGAAAAATTACTAAGAATTATGTAATATTTTATTTATTAAAGCAACCGAAATATGTAGCATCAGCAAGTAAGGCAACCAATCGGAGCAATATGAAATTGGAGATTATTTGCAGGCATATTTTTAATTACTGTTTCTGATAAGTTGACATTAAATAAATTAATTTAATTGCTGGTTTGAAAAATTGTTGTAATAATTGCTTGAGAGTTGTTGCAAAAAAAATTTTATCGAAGCGTACAAATCTTAATTTAATTTTAATTAACTTAATATTATTTTATTTTATTTTGCATTTCATTCTTTTTAGCTTGTTTTATTACGTCCTTACATATATATCGTATTTTACACCCATCATATTATATTGTTTTACATACGTGTACATATACATCTTAAATTAATTCCATGGAATTAAGTCTAATTAAGCAGAAATCTACCAACTTACTTATTCTATTTTATTTCAATTTTTATAAATGCAATTAATTAAGTTTAATTTAATTAAATTTCATTTAATTTTAGCTTATTTTACTTTTTAATATTTTTTTTACCGCTATCACATCCACCTAAAATTTGAAAATGGTTCGTATACGATATTTAATAGCTTTTTATGTTATTTATTTCCTTATGAAAACCAAAGAGAGTCAAAGAGCTTTATATATTCCAAGTATATGGAAAATAAAACCACAAACATGTAAACCACGATGTAAAAATAAATGAAATTAGTAGCGGCTTCGTTAACCTCACTAAGGGGCAAGTTAATTAATCTAAGTCACCGAGGTCATCTAACGGAAGGTCCAGGAAACGTGCTGTTTCAATGGGATCGGAGCTGAGGGAGAGGCGGTTAGATGTGTCGTTTTTAGGGGGCATGTGAAGAGGTGGTTACTACCGTGCGGAGACTCCACATGCAGGGCATACGTAAGTTTGGGTCGAATCTGGATTAGTAGGAGTTTAACCTGCTACATTATCCAGACCTAAGTTGTGCCAGTGCCACGCGGTTCTCTCGAACAGCTCGCGCTCATTGTCTGCAATAGAGCTTTTACTCTGAGTACGCCATTCACGGGAAGGGAATCTTTGAAGGTGTTAACTGATTCCTGGTGAATGGCGTTCAGTGCTTGTCTATACGCCATCCTGTCTAGCGGTTGATGCACGTGTTGCTGGATGGAGTCTTCATTTCTAGTACTCCGATGTGGCTGGGTAGAGGTTTGCCTTCAATGAGATGCCTATTGGGGTGTTCTCTACGGTAGCATCCCAATAGGAATTGCTTGTACAGCAAAGTATTATGCTCCTTAACTGGTAGCATAGATGCTTCACTCTGCAAGTGATGCTCCGGCGACATCAGGCGGTTTCCTCTCACGGTCCTGAAGGCAGTATTTTGGCAAGCCTGTAACTTCTTCAACTGCGTCTCGCTCGTCCCCGGCGCCCAGATCGGTGCAGCATAGTTAACAACTGGCTGGTCAATTTCTTTATAAGTTGCCCGCAAGGTTTCTTTATCTTTTCCCCAGGTGCTGCTGGCTAGCGCTTTGAGTATTTTGTTGGGGCTCTTGAGTTTTGCCAAGGGCTGTCACCATTTCGGCGACCTAGGTAAATACGCAACATTAAGTTTCAGGTCGTTATAATCATTGGTTTGGACTGTGGGTTGATCCATCCCTCATTCAGGACAAAGTATTTTATATACACACTTATGTACTATATATTATTTCATTTTATTCATTTTAATTTATTTAATTTGTTATATTTTATTTTTACATTTTTATTCGTATTTATGTTTTAATTCATTTTGATTTATGTATTTTATATTATTTTTTGGTCAATTTTATTTTTATGATTTAATTCAATTTAACTCAAATTGATTTTATTTTATACTATGTTATTTATTTAAGGGGTTAGGGGTAGTCAGGATTTTCAAAAAAAAATTTTTTTTTTTGCATTTTCGTATAATATCTTAAAAATAATCTCTGAAAATTTCAAGTTAATCCGATAATTCGTTTTTAAGTTATTCGACAAATAACAAAGAGAGCTCGGGCCTTTCAAAGCGCTGTGTGAAACTTTAAACGCGTTTTTCTCAAAACTATGTTTTTTGAACTGGTGACAACTGTAACTCGAAAACCGCTAAGTTGATTTTAATGAAATTTATACAGCTTGTAGAATACATAATAAACTCAGGCCTGATCGAAGGATTTTTATTTTGTGAAAAATTTCGATTTTTTAAGACCAATTAACTGTTGATTTTTTCCCAAAAATCTAGAAAAAAATTTCCTGAGGCCGCCATTTTGTTAATTTTTGAAAAAAAATAAAATCCTTCGATCAGGCCCAGGATTATTTATTTATAAAACTATTTTTTTTATCCGATTGATTTCAGATGAATCTCCAAGGACTTATGATTGTCACCGCAAGGACCTTTTTTTGGAACTGGGTTAACACAGACAGCTGTAACTTCGGAAATAAATTTTTTTTTTTTTCGAAATTTTCGTGACTTCAAGTCAAAACATTGTTTAATAATACCATATCACTACTTTTGTAAAATAAAATTATTTAATAGCAAAAAAAAAAATACTGAAAATTCTCATTTTTTCGTGCCTCTGACTACCCCTAACCCCTTAATTTCATTTAATTTAATTTTTTATTTAATTTTATTTGTTTATTTTATTTTGTTTTATTTTATATAACTTTTCAACTTTTTATTTAATTTAGTTTAATATCATTTCATTTTGTTTTCTTTATTTTAATTCGTTTTAAAAGATAATTTTGGTTTATTTGTTTTGGTCTGATTTTACATTTTATTTAAATTTACTTTATTTTATTTTATGTGATATTATTTTATATTTTTCAAATTATTATTTTTCATATTTTTATTTTATTTACTTTTACTTTATATTTTATTTTATTATATTTTAGCTTATTTTATTAGATATAATTTTATTGTAAATAATTTTGTTTTTTCATTGTTTAATTTTTTTGTGTTATTTCAATTTGTTTTTAATTTTATATTATTTTATTTTGATTTTTTTATCTTTTTAAATATATTAATTTTAATTTATTTTATTTCATTTTCTTTAATTAATATTTATTTAATTTAATTTAATTTTATTCTATTTAATTTATTTTAATTTAATTTAATTTATTTTTATTTTATTTTATTTTAACTTTTTATTCCTTGAGCTTTGAGAAAATATTTATGGCAGTAAATACGTGTAAGCTAATAGTTTGGCAAGCAAACACCCGGTAGAAAAATATACAGTTGTATACATATATAATTAAAACAATCTAATTTTGCAAATGAACAATGTGTTTTTTTATACTTAAATATCCTTCTTAAGAAATTTTTAGATTTTGGAGAGAATATTTAAAAATTGTTAAAAAATCCCGCTACAATTGAAACTGTCACATTAATTAGAAAAAATTATTTTTTAGGCTTTCCTGCAGGATCTTCCCTTTATATAATATATTGTATTTATACATGTGTATGCGCATCACCCACACACTTATATATTTACTGTTCGTTATTACGTCTGCCATTAACATGTGTCACCGAAATGAAACCATTCAACATTGTTGTGGTTTTTCGCTGACGTTAACGATATATCTCACGCTTTAGTGCAATTTTATGGTGACACAAAGCAGCAACCAAACAAGGGAGGCATGTAATGTGTTGCGTGTATTTAAAGGCTTGGTGAAGCAATTTCTGTTATGGGGGTTTTCATTTAATTTTTGCAGCATTTTTGTGCTTTATTTCACAATTCAACACACTAACTGCTCTACTTCTTCTCTCAATTTTCATTTTACATTCTATGTGCTTTTTTAAATTTCTTGTTAAAATTGCGCGAAAGTGTGGTGGGTTCTTGGATTAGTGATAGTTTTGTTGCTTTGTCGTTGTTGTTCACTGCTTTTGGTGCTGCCAACACTTTAAGTTTGTTTGCTAATTCTCGCAAAGTTGGCACAGTTGTAGCGACAGCTTTAAACGTCGGAGTTAATATTGTTATTGTCAGTGGTGTTGTCATTGGTGGTGTTACGACGGATTTTGTGACTTTTGGTTTAAATGATTCAGATTTACTTCTACTATTATTTAATTGCCCGCATATTCACCGCTGCATTCATGAGCAAGCGTTAAATTAATGGATGCTTCCGCAAATTATTTGTTAAAAGCTCTAAAAAGAACGAGAGTGAGGGGGAGAGAGAAAGTGGTTAAATGCGAAACATAATTCACGGTAATTTTAATCTGTTTTCTTATATATCTGATTTAGATTATTGTTTTTATATATAACATTTTTGGCCTAAGTATTTTCAGAAAATTTCAGTTCATTACTAAAAATAATTTTAAAAATACCCTCAAAAATAAATATAAAGCTCAAAGTAGCACTACAAAAGCTGTACTCAGTGATTGGGCCAAAAGTTTTCTGAGCAGAAAAAGCAAAAATAGATAGCTTAATTAGACATCGTAAAATAATTGAGAAAAACTCGGCAGCTAGTTTATTTAATTTCCGTTTTCCTAAGATTTCATTACAAGCAATTAAAACTTTGTTTGTAGCGATGTAAACTTGCCCTCCCAAATGTTCAGATATGTTCTGTATGTAAAAGTATATATTACATATATACCTATGCAAGTATGCTGGCACAAACATATCTGGTGTACAGATATAATTATGTTGTGGTCAACTTTTGTTTATTAAAATGGTTTATTTTAAGCAACGTCCAAAGTTGAGGGCAATTGGTGGCTTCGGGTACTGTATTAATAACGGTGGGTGTAACGGTAATTTGCTAATTGGTCAGAAAAACAAAAAAATATTCATCTTAATGAAATAATCATCGTCTGCTTTATTTGCTATTGCCAATGCGCAAAGGACCATAAATCGTTGGAAAATTTTTCTTTTGAAGGCTACCAAAGCCGACATCGGCCACGCTTCTGTACCATATAATAGATACTGTATTTGTAGAGTATTGTTTTTGTTCGTCGAGAGTCCAAAGTAGCACCTGTTGGCAAGAGCGCTAAATAGGACAATTAAGTACGACAGATGTTTGACGACAGGATACGAGTATACTTCGTCTTGCCCTCGTTCGCTACCAGACCCATACATACATAGCTTGCTTATCCAGAATTCACGGCCCGGTTGTTGAGTACGCCACCATGTTTGAATAGCTAAGCCGATAGTCCGCCAGCTCTAGCCGCCTTGTTGTTTTTTAAGCGGGCGATTGCTATTCTGACTTCGGTATGGTCAGGTAGTGCAACAACTTTTCCATCGTCATCAGTTCGAGTTTCGGATTCACCATCTCCGGGTGTTTCATTTTCACTGGCATACTCTGGGCATCCGTCACTAGATTACCTCTCTGGGTCCTACAAGAGTTTAATTCGGTCTTGAAACCTTTCGTCGCCAGATCTTTTTGTACAGGTTTCGAGCATTACCTTTCTTTTTTTTCCTGCAAATGCGTCTTGCTTCCCTCTTCAGATCTCGGTATCTATCCCACCCAAGTGTTGTGGTCGATCGGCAGTCCTCATCATACCAGCTGTGTTTGTGACCTTTCCGAAATCCAATAGTTTTATTTGCAGCTGAACGTATGGAGCTTGCAATACCGTGCCACAGTTCCCGTATACCGGGTTGCTGATGAGTGCTCTCAGAAAGCAGTTATGCAAGTCGAGTAGAAAATCGTTCGGCAGTCTTCCTTTGATACGCAAAGACGCATGGATATATTCGCTGCGACAAGATAATGATCCGAGTCAATGTTAGGACCTCGGAACGTACGCACATCTAAAACACTGTATACATGTCTTCCGCCTATCACAACATGATCGATCCTTGTGGTTTTTTTTTCCATCTGGAGACCGCCAAGTAGCTTGGTGAATTTTCTTATGCTGCAATCTAGTACTACCATACATGCAACCATATTTCGGGCCCCTGCGAAGTCGATCACCCGCAACCCATTTGGGGATGTTTTCTGACAGTTGTGCCAAAGACACCCTTTTTGCCCACCCTGGCGTTAAAATGGCCAAGAACGATTTTCACATCACGGTGGGGACAACGCTCATGAGCACGCTTCAGGCGCTCATAAAATTCATTCTTCTTCACATCTTCCTTCTCTTCCATCGGGGCATGGGCACAAATCAGCGTTGTTTTGGAAAATTTCATTTTGATGCGTTTTGTGGCGAGACGCTCATCCGCCGGAATGAATGCCAGTATTTGGTGACGGAGTCTCTCTCCCACCATGATGGCCGGTGTAGTATATTTCACAAGAACCCACTTTCTTCCGTCCTTGTCCCGTCCATCACACTTCTTGTACGGGACTGATGGCAGCTTTTAATTTTATGAAGACATCAACCAGCTCGGTAGCGGCAACTTCCCAATTAATCCAAAAGCTTTCCTCACTTGCGTGAGCTTCTAAACATAGTCTCATCCCCCACCGGATTACTGTAGTGTTTCTTAAGCGGAATGGTACTCCAAAATTCATATCATCATCAAACTGATTGCCTGGAAACCGTGCCATCTTGAAAGAGTTTGAACATGTCATGCTCTCCACTTGAAAGGTTTCTAATATTGCTTCCAAATCATTCGCTTTAGACAAGAACAGATGGTAGTAACTTAATGCGGGGTCCGGACTACAAGGTGGTTGCTTAAGAACCGTCCAACCAAGCTCTCGGAGCTGCAGGCGATTTGTGCGGTCTGCCGTTGACCTGATGAAACACAATTCTCCTCCTGTTGGTCAAAACTGGGTTCCTCTGGGCGATTGCTCCCTTCAAACGGTCCAATTACTGACAGTTGAATTCCTAATTAAGAGTTTGTTCGTAAGGGAGTGGCTCAGAGTGGATGCATCCAGGTGCGGGTTGTGTAGATGTGTAACATGAAGTACACAAAAACAACATTTTACATGTTAGAAATATTCATAAACGGACAACCGGATCATGAGACTGGTAGCTTCTGCACCAATAAGTGAGACCCTGCCCCTACTATAAGAAGAAAGTGAGGAGCCACTTCCTTTGCTATTTTACATCAGACCAGGTTTAGAGGCGGTGAGGAATTACTCTCCCCCTGGAAAGGTAATTGCGAGGACTTACTTTTAAGGCACGAACGAAGACAGTCGTGTACAAGTAATACAAAGAAGTTTAACATTTTATCGCTTTTCTGAAGAACCCCGGTATCCGGCGGGCGAATCTCTGTTATAACCCGGGAATTCTATTCAAACCTTACGGAGAAGAGTACGATAAATTGGAGAAAATAAAACAATTCAACATATAGAACAAACTTTTCGGTACAATTTTTTCAATACGCAAGGGAATGTAATAAGGTCTAAGTGCTAGCTAGCTTCTTAGCCTCGCCTTTCACGTAATCAGTTGTTTTTTAATAGGGAAGATATTCATACTCGCTTTGTTCATTTGTCCATCTGTTTGAACGCAAAGTAGTCACACAGATTTGATCATCTCAAATTTTGAGATATCTCAACCAAACTTGGTGCCCAGATGCATTTGCATGTGCCAGGCTCATTGTCAAAAAATCTAAATATAAGAGCATAATATTTAGCATTCCACAGCTGAGCTTTAGAGCATCGCGTGCGGATTATGAAACAAATTATGTTTAAATTTCAGTAAATTCACAAATTCCGTTAAATACTCACAATGACGTTGAAATGTTTGTTAGTTAATGTTTTTTGTTTTTTTGTTGGTCATAGAAACTGGTGCAACTAATCTCTCCCATCCGCCATTTTAATTAATTAAATTAAATGATCCCTACCATGCACCACCATATACATATATACTATGTACATACACAGGTATATTCATACATATATAATGCAGCATGATATTTTTAATGGAGTATGCGTGTAGTGCGTATATACATACATATATATGTATTATGTTACTGAGCACACTTTCTGGGAACTGCAATCAATTCACGCAAGTGAAAATTTATTTTCCACAGTTCGTAGTGCATTGATTTATTGCGCTGTCGTTCATATTGTTGCAACTGGTGTTGCTTGCATGCTTGTAATTACGCACACTCATCTATTTACTCACACACATATGTATGTATGCAAGTACGAGTATGTACATAATAAAATTGCTGTGGTTGATATTTTCTGTCATTTCTCTCGTACGTATTCATGCTGATGTCGACGCCGCTGAACTAGCTGTTGCGTGAAATTGTGACGGTTTTGTTTTTGTTTGTTTTGATTTTTCCAAAATCAGCTAAAATTAATTTTCTCTAATTAGCATAAACTCGTTGTTTAACACATTTTCTATTTGCTGCGTTTTTCACTTTGTTAAACATATTCGTATGTGTATATACTCGTATATATGTGCATACATTCTAATTATTCAGCAGCGTTGTACGTGTATATATCTTCATGCGGATGTGGTAATTTAAAATTTTTAATTTTGGAATCTTATTCGTTCGGAGGAGGCTTCGAATAAAGCCTAGAATATCCTTCCCCCCTTATTCCAGGATGTTAGTCATTCCCGTGCTCACTGGATAGTTTGATATCCCGGTGCCCGATTGTATCCTTTCGAATACTAGTCCACTTCTGGGAATAAAAGCGACTAAGTTAACTACAGTCGAGCTTCTTTTGTTCTTCTCATTTTCGACACAGAACCAAATGTTACCACCAATTGTAAATATATATATATAAATAATGATACAAAAATATTACAAATATCTTTGGGAACCTCATCTATGGGGCCAAAATGCGGCTAAGAGTGAATCTCAACGGTGAAAAAGTCAAAACTGAATCGGATGTGGAGGGTTTGCTTTTGCAGCACAATCCTTGCTACCACATTATGGCATCTTTAAAGCCTCTCCCAGGCTACTAATGGGTCTGTGAACAGCCACAAATGACTTGAAGTGGCTATGCGCCATATGTGCCATATAATTGATGGAGTAACACAAGGGTACATCAACTACGAAAATACCTTGATCTCTCAAATCACCCTAATTAGATTCATTAGGTATAGCCGATCAAGCGGCTCCCAATACAAGCCGACCAAAAGAGCAATTAAGGATATACAGAGACGTACTATCGGATAACCGGAAAGATAAATGATCGGTTTGTACAGAGTGTATTTGAACCGGTATTACGCTATGTTGACTAGTAAATTCTTGTCGGAGTAAGAGAGCTGGGGTCTGGAGTGTGCATTCTCCTGTTGTGGGGATGGACTAAATGGACTTCATGAGTTTCGAAGGCTGAAAGGAGGATGGAAAGAAAGGATGGTGCAAATTGAAGACACCAAGGGAAGCCCGGTTTTTTTTCCACTTGATATTTCCAACTGAGTGGAAGTCTTAATCTTCCCCTGCTTCCACCAACTGCTACTGCAAAAATCGAATACTTTCTAAACTGTAGTGTTGTCGCCCATACGAACTCCTAAGGTCGATTTATCGGTAGGCATCATCGCCCTGACCTTTGCATCATACAGCAAGACTAGAGTAATGACCAGGTGTAGTCTCATACTGATAAAGCCCGCTCAAATTTAAGCTACCTTAAATAACCACAACAATTAATGGTGCAAAAGGCTATCCATTACCGTATTTACTCCTCAATGTATCTTCAGGTAGGCAATCATCACCGCCTTTATGTTTTCAAGGACATCATCCACACCTTTCCGTTTTGTTAGTTTTTTCTTAGTTTTCTACTATACTTTCTCTGTTTACTGAGCAGCTTTTATTTGAGAAAGTAACCGAAATTCGTTTGAATAGGAATTAATTTATGTTCAGATGAGTTCTTCCCCCCTTTTCTCGTTCATACGCGTTTAACACTATATCTCATATATTCTCAGTAACATAATATTATGTTTTTCATTCTATTATCCCTTTCATTTTTATTATTTTTTAACTCATAGATACATATGTAACTCAGTCTGTTATGTCATTTGCACACTTTATCAATTTCACATGTCATTTCATACTATTTCATTTACCTGCAAGCGTACAAATACCTGCATGTTCTTTTCTACCTAAAAAAAATCCAATGCCTTACTTCATTGTAAAATAAAAAATTAAAAAAAAAAAAACAAACAAAAAAATTAACATTTTCTGTTTCAGTCGGCTAACATTCTTTTTGCTCTTATCAAGTCTGCTATTTCATTTAAGAATATTTTTCATAAACACATTTGTATTAATTTTTAAGAGGATGACCTTTAATATTTTGGAATTTGGCAATCCTCATGTCAGAACCAATATGGAAATTGATAGATGTTGTTAGATGTCAAGAGCATACTTGGCGTATGGAGGGAACATTTCTCTACCCTGCTGAATGGCAGTAAAAATACAACACCTGGAGATGGCGAGCCCAAAACCTCAATTGATGATGATGATGGTAATGACGTTCCCACACCCTACTAGGTTCGAATAACAACTGACCGTCTGAAAAACAACAAAGCAGGTTAGAAAATCTGGACATGTCGCTACCCTTGCCACTAGAACAACGTAGCACAGTAAATTCTGGGTCGTACAAAACCATTTGCTTGCTAGTTTTTTTTCGAGAAATCAGCAAAACCAACCGCCGAAGACGGAACACTCTTCACCAAGGCAATGCGAGCTCCCGCACATCGATTGAAAAAACTGTATTTTTGAGTACTCAAAACAATGATTTGATGAGTCATACATCGTAAAGTCTTGAATTAGCGCCTAATGACCTCTCTTTATTTCCATACGTAAAAAATAAACCTAGAGATGGACGTTTTTCGACACCTGAAGAGGCGGTTGATGCGTTTAGAACACCTATTTGGAAAATACCTCAATGAGAGTGACAACAGTGCTTTGATAATTGGTTCAAACGCATTAAGGAGAGCATACATTTTAAGAGAGAATCTTTTGAAAAACAATAAAGCGATTTTCGTTGATTATTAATTTTCAACTTTTCTCCAATTTCGAAATACAAAAGGCAACCCTCTTATATATTTTTTCAGTTGCAATTTTTTATCTCAATGCGAATTATTATACTAATTGTTTCTTTTTTACTTTTTTTTACTATTTTGTTTTAATAAATTTGCAATTTCAATTTGACTACTCATTGTTCAATACATAAAATATTTATGGCAAAAACATGAAAATGCTACAGTAAGCTTTTTATTCCTGTGTGCTTTAGTTTTTTCTTTTAAATTATTTCTATGAAATATCGATTGCATTCAACAGATAATTTCAAAGAATTTCAATTCCTGTTAGTATGTTTTGTATCTGTTTGTTTTTGTGGTTGTACACGTGTGGTTATTCTATACTTTTTATGGATCTACATATTTCCATTATTTAATGTGAGATGCAGTGGTAATAATCTGTTTTGCATGTCACCCATGCACTTCTGTGATTAAATTGTTGTTTGAATATGTACATATTCGATTAGTTTATTAAACTCGCTTTGTGACTTTATGCCAAAATAGCTGAAAAACAGGAGGTAAATTGAATAAAATTGAGTACCGAGGCAAGAAAAAATATGAAAGCAAAATGTAAAATTTTGATGCCTTTGAGAGACAAGCATAGAGATTAGCAATGCCTACTGCTATGCGAAGGATCATCGATAGGGGTGAACGCGGAATATCATTTAACTATTTCAGTAGTGTGGTAAATATAGGACACCAATGTCTTTCGTGAAGTTCAAGACCGCTTTAATATCCCATTTGGAAGTCTTCTCTTATTGTTTGAACTGTGAAGCTCCATTAAATCTCAGATGATTTCTGGCTAAGGCTGGACAGAAATAGAGGAGGTTTCTAACGTCTCAGCCGTGCCTTCCTCCTGAATTTTCTACAAAAGGCACTGTAACTAATGGCCATTCATTACAACAAAAACTGCGCTGCAATACCTTCCATCTCACTCTGAACCGTTATACAACTCTTTCGGAAATTCTATTATCGATCGCTTGTAGCAACATTTTAATATCCTGTACCGGCTAGCTGGCAAGACGGATTTCGTTGCTCATAATATCCTTGTGTCCTGGAAACCAGCATGTATGCACCCATTTATTTTTCTATTTCCCATAGCGAAAGTTCTAGCGGAGAATTCATCAAAGCTCATTAATCTCACTGCGATGTCGATTAGTGGTATGTCAAGTAACCTTGCAAATATCGGCTTTGGAGGGGTCCTTAGCGCCCTTTAATTGTTTTAATGAATCATATAAGATTTTGTTGGCAGCGGTTTACTACACCAGAACACTGTAGAGAAATATTACTACCGCTATGCAGCAACAACGCAAGAGACCATGGAATAGGCCTCAAGTGGTGACCAGCCATCTTTTGGCATACGTAAAGAGCACCACAGACCTTTTTCAACCTTTCCTCTACATTTAGCTTCCAGCCGGGTTTATTTTCCATAGTTAGAATTATCCGACCATTGAAACCCTCGTTGCTTTTAGTGAAAAACCGGGAGAATCGATTTTCACAGGCTTCTCTTAAGACCAATTCTTCACCAGACAGATGGTATTCACTTGGTGCTATGTTCTGACTATAAAGGTGAAGCCATAACCAATCTCTTGGAGTTTCTGACGAGTCACCATCGATGTGTGTGGTCTGACGTTGTCCTTATGAAACACAATTCCCTCACAGCTGCGCTTTTGGGTGATTTACTCCTTCAGACGGTCCAATTGCTGACAGTACAGGTCCAATTTAAGACTTTGACCGTAAGGGAGCAGCCCATAATGGATGATTCCTTCCAAACTCTATCAAACATAAACAAAACCTTCCTGACCATTTATGTCGGCTCACTGCTCCTTGGCCGTTTTCATTTGACGTTGCTGTAAGTGATCAACTTTTCATCACCAGCCATCATCCAGCTCAGAAATGGGTCTATTTTTTTGCGATGCAGCAGCGATTCGCAGATCGAAATTCGGTTCATGTGGTTTTTTGTCGTTAACTCATATACATCGAGCTTCATAGTGTATCCAACCTTTTTCAAGTACATAGCTCCAAACCAGTTTTATGCCATGTACAGCTCCAGAGCTTTCGAAGCAATGCTTGCATGATGGTCAAACGCGACGATCTATATTGTATTATAGACATTTTTGACTATTGGTCTTCCGATTGGTAGAGCATCAATGAAAACAAAAATGTGCACGATTGACTGTTACAGTGTCAGGATACTTAATACTACAGACAGTTGTAGCTGTCTGACTTGCCTTTTCGCCTTTATCGAAGAAAAATTGCCGAACATAGCGTGCTTTCTCCTTGCTGGTGCCCATTTTTGACATACGCTCAAACACTACTGATTTAAATGACTAACACGTTTCCTTTTATCTTTTTTTTTGGTACGAAATATCATCTTTTTAACGCCATATTGCTTAATTCAATCGCTTAATGTGAGACATAGACCATTAAAGCCATATATTGTAAAAATAATGAATTATGAGTGGGAGTGGCAGATATAATGCTCTTATGCCAGCCTTTTTACAATTCCCAAAATACTTAAAAATTCAATTTTTGTCTTCTTTTTCAGCTCCTCCTTCGATGCAATCTTCACCTTTTCAATGGTAGCATAGCGTCGTGGTCTTTCATGTAGGTAATATTCTTTGTTAGTCTTAGGACTCTGTGGCAAGAACTCACGATGTACGACGGCTCTTCAATCTTCTTGAGTTACAAAATTTTTCCACATCAGACTTCGTGTTTATACATTCGACTTGTCAATTATTGTTTATACAGTCAAGACTTGGGATAAACTACAAAAATTTTTACCAACTTTTTATAAAAAATAAATATTATTACTTCATGATAATGCCATTTTAACTTCCTTTAATAACTACCCATATATTCATATTTCCTCATACAACTCTTTTGTATTCACACCATTCAAAGAAAATCTTCCATATTCCATGTTTAACGGCTTATTCAACTTGTATGACACAGCAAAAGTTAAATTTCAATTGAATTTCAGCTTTCATTGAATTCTGCGTAAAAAAGAAGAAATCGAAATGAATGCTTTCATACAAACTCACCTGATTTGAGTGGTATAAATGTGCAGACCAGCAAAATGGTGATAACAGGATTCAACCACCTCGCCCTCGACTACTTTAACTAGGAATACATACGAGTATGTGTCAGTCATGGGGAATGTATTGCATAAATGAGTTTATAGACGCATCCAAAATTGATAAAATCACATAACACAAAGCCAATGGTTATGTGTGCGTAGACTCAATGGAATCAAGTTAACACACTTTTCCAAAGTTATTGAAAGGCAGGCAACAGCAAGAAGAAGACGAAGAAGAGGCCTCAAAAAGTCAAGCGTCAAGTGTAAGCGACCGACAATAGTTGGTTGCAGTTAAAAGTGAATTGCATTTTCTTGTTAGAAATACGAGGAGAGGTCCAAAAGTTCGTTTGTTCTTTTCAATAAAGGCTTCTTAAGGCAGTAGTCTCCTTTAGAATACGAAAGCATTTTTCAGCAATTTTTTAAAGGCAAGGAAGTCATCGCTGTAAACGAAATTTTCAGATAATCATGTTTAATATTTAAGCGTCAAAAAAAATTTTTTAGTACCAAAAAATATTGGAATTTTTCAATGTTATGATGAGTTTTTTGAAGCGGCTCTTTGAATTTTTTCGTTCGTCCATATTTCTTTCTTCTATCATCAGCATCGGTTTCTAAGACTTGTAAAAATGAAAACTCGAGAAAACATGCTTCCTTTATCTGAAATCATATTTGATTGATTGATTTAAGTTAGGGAATTTTTAGCTTAAAAATAAAAAGTTCGCCATGTCGTATGAGCAACATTTAGACAACGGGTAAAAGGCTAAATTTTAATCTGAGAAAACCGGCTTTAAATTAGTATTCAGATGGGTATACATGAGAATTATGCATGGTTTAGATCTGCAAAGTTTTTTCCTTCCGCACCAAAACAGCAAATCTCTATTTTAATAGTTTTTGCAATTTACACGATATTGAAGGTTTTAGGGCTCAAAGTGACTAAAGGTGAAAGGTGGCGTCTGGTTTATAAACCGCTTTTAACATTTTGCTATGTAAAGGTTTAATTAAACTAAGAATTCTGCTGCTGATTTGCTGTGACGTACAAAATCCTTTTTCACCCACACATTGCATTAACTCCGGGAAATTGCAGCTTTTCATTACAGCTCATGTGTGTGTCTATCGTTTGATTTGCTGTTGCTGCTTTCTTGTCGGCTTTGTGGTGCATGTAATGTGCTGTGGGCACTGTTTGGTCATACATACATACATACAAACATTGCATTGTGTAAAATTCAGTGCATAAGCAGCAGTTAGGCTCTTTAATATCAACAGGCATTGTGTGGTGTATATGTGTAATGGACTTTGTGCTTGTATAGAAATGTACGCAAAATCAGTATCTATTCACCTCCCGTTGATAGTTCTTGTTTGTACAAGTATTTTGTGATAAACTTCAATTATGTTTAGCTGAGTGCTCATCAAGAGGCAGAGAGGGGGAAAATTGATGGAGTATACAAAATCGCATGTGGAGAGTTAATGAATGCGGCAAAAATAATTTTCAAAGGGTAAGGTACATATTTCATTTCTTCCCTATAGAAGAGGGTCTAGAATGAAGTATTTTATCTTCTGGATAATAAAGTTCTCAAAGTTTCTAAATAAATTTCAGGGTCTATTAAGGGAACTGCAAGCCACCTTACTACTTTCAATGTACTGCACAGGAAAATTAAAAAGCGAATTCTACAATGATTTACCAAACTATACACACCTTGAAGGAACGTTGGATTGAGAACATAACAACTTTGGTTTCAAGTTAAATAAAATAAAGTTGGAGTTTAAGACATAAACATTTATGCTACTGGACAATAACATCTACCAAAACAAGATTTTTGAATCTGTTGTGGATCAGTATATGGCCGGATTCTCTTCGTTCTGGTAGGCTAGTCTATCAAAAAGTCAATAAAATTTTGCAGCTGGTGAAAAATAAAAAAAAATTGTGACGCCCTACAGATCCGGAACAATGAGCTCTTCTAAAAAGAGTCCAAAATAGATCAATAGAAAAGTCTTGCCTTTCATCATGGAAACGATGGGCTATATTCATCTTTGGTGATCAAATTTAGGGAGCTTGGGTTGAAAGTTTTTATGCTCCCACCGTATAGCTCGGATCTTGTACCATCTGACTACTATTTGTTAAGGGCTCTGTAAAACTCTATTGAGAGTAAAAAATTATATGAGCCGCTGAAAGTCATTTGGCCTTACAATTCTTCTTCGATAAACCACCGAAGTTCTGCATTAATGGAATTATGAAGCTGCTCGAAAAATTGCAAAAAATCATCACCAATATATATTTGATTAAAATTAATTTTCAATAAAGAAAAATTTTGTAAAAAATATGCAGAGATCTTTTTTTATTTATCTAATACTACCACAATAGCAGAGAGCATTGCCTACTATTATTCGGATGGCCAAGGTCGTGTATTGGTCCCACAGCCCTAATTATAGAAAATTAATTTTTCTAATTGCGTTGTTACAGTATAGGAACCTAAGACTCATCTCATAGTAGCTTGTACTGCTATTCATTCAGCTCCAGCAGCCGGCTTGTATAACGATAGAATTTCATAAAGAATAACCCAATTTCAGGTCTCTTAAGTTCTATGGTATTTCATTTAAATCAATTTTCGAAATACACGCAACCATCCTACACAAAAAACAAATAGCAATCATATTTCCCACACAATTCATTTACAAATACACACAATATAACAACGAGTAAGCAAAAGGAGAGTGTGGAGAAAGAGTTTCGTATTATAAGAGCATACTATAATTTATGAGGCGTAAAATTGACAGAGTAAAAATGAAAGGCAATTTTGTTGATGCTAAAAGTAATGACTTTACCTTACACATGAGCAAGTGTAGCACTGTTAATGGGTGGTATGGCATACTGAAATACTTTCGTTACGCACGCGCCTATTTATTAAGTGAGCAAAAGGAGACCCGGTAAGAAAAAAATAATAGAAAAACCATTTTAAGGATTTTGTAAACAATAATATGAAGCTAAGGAAAACTCTTCTTGAGAATGAACTTCGCAATTTTGACTTATCTATTATCTATTATCTATTATCTATTATCTATTATCTATTATCTATTATCTATTATCTATTATCTATTATCTATTATCTATTATCTATTATCTATTATCTATTATCTATTATCTATTATCTATTATCTATTATCTATTATCTATTATCTATTATCTATTATCTATTATCTATTATCTATTATCTATTATCTATTATCTATTATCTATTATCTATTATCTATTATCTATTATCTATTATCTATTATCTATTATCTATTATCTATTATCTATTATCTATTATCTATTATCTATTATCTATTATCTATTATCTATTATCTATTATCTATTATCTATTATCTATTATCTATTATCTATTATCTATTATCTATTATCTATTATCTATTATCTATTATCTATTATCTATTATCTATTATCTATTATCTATTATCTATTATCTATTATCTATTATCTATTATCTATTATCTATTATCTATTATCTATTATCTATTATCTATTATCTATTATCTATTATCTATTATCTATTATCTATTATCTATTATCTATTATCTATTATCTATTATCTATTATCTATTATCTATTATCTATTATCTATTATCTATTATCTATTATCTATTATCTATTATCTATTATCTATTATCTATTATCTATTATCTATTATCTATTATCTATTATCTATTATCTATTATCTATTATCTATTATCTATTATCTATTATCTATTATCTATTATCTATTATCTATTATCTATTATCTATTATCTATTATCTATTATCTATTATCTATTATCTATGAGACCGGATCGATTAAATTTGTACCCTCAAATCTTAAAGAGAACATTGTTGAGTGGGGGGAATTACAGTCCCGAGGGATACCACTATTGGTCTAGTAAAGGTATAGATGCATCGTCAGATATTCATTGTAACTACCTACATAATTATAGCAAATCTATCAGGAATAATCCATAAAAGTATTCATTTATAATTCTAAATAAATTAGTATTGTTGTTTAAACTCGAGTTTTTATACATTATTTGAGGATTTTTCTCAGGAAAATAATATAGAATTTTAATTTATGGATTATTATAACAAAGTTTTGCGATTTTCCCTACAGGGATATGCATCTACTTATGCGCCGGAGCCTGTGAACTGTATGTGTATTAGCCAAGTGCACTGATAAAGATATACACAATATGAACTCGTGCTAGCGAACCACCCACAAATGCACTGAAATTGCCATGTATATACATACATATACCATATATGTATGTACGACGTACCTATGTGTACTTTAAAATATTACTTTTGTGTGTATATACATATATGCACATGTATATGGCACTTTATTTACAAAGCTAACCGAACTGAGTCATGAAGATGAGTTGACATCAGAACGTAATGAAATCCTTTGATGTGCGTTGGCACGCTGAGCACACACAAACACACATACAGGAACGAACACACATATATACGAACAAACAACCGTGACTGTTGTTATATTCACATATAGGTATACATATGGTATACATATGTAAACGTGTTGTGCAATTTTATTTTATTTACAGGCGGGTGTTGTTGACTTTATTTGGTGCGTGTTTTTATGCTTTTTTGTTGTTTGTTGTTTTTTTTTGTTCTTAGTTTTTTGCTTTTCCCTTTCTTTGCACATTATCCTTGCAACAGCGAAACGAACTGTAAAGTACGTTTGAACTTTGAGCTGCGCATGCACCCACACATACATACATACTTATACAGAAATATAGCTGTAATTTTATGTTGACATTTGACGGAAGTGTTAATGATTTCGTAATGTGTATATTTTTATGATATCCTCCTCAAGTGAAATATGCCGCACCGAATTTATGTACGAATGTATATGCTTGGGCATATACATAAGTATTTATTTTTTATGTAATTCATGCGGGTAAGAGTGAGTGAGTGCAACACATTAATTATTAATTTAGATAAAGAAAAATTATACTTTTATCAGTTTGCTTTATTAAAAATGAGAGAGTGAATGATTTGCTGCTGCTGTGCCAAGTGATGTCTGATGAAAAACGTCCGGATAATTAAGACAAGGACAGCTGGTTTTTCCCAACAATTTTTTTGTTATATAAATTTGCTCTTTGAAAAGCTTGAGTGTTGCGAGTGGCTTTCGCCAAGTTAAAAAGAAAGACTTAGAAAATTCTTCTCTTATGTTCTAATTCGTTCCTGATTATATTGCTGTAGAGCTCTTCGAAAGACTGGTCAAACAGTTGTGAGCTCTGCGTAAATTCAATGTAATGTGAAACTTGTTCTATTAACTAAGAGATATTAACACTGATAATATACCCGTCAAACTTTTAATAGTGTTGATTGAAGCATAGGAATCAAGGGAAAATTTCTGATCGTAGACCTGAACAAGAAACAGAACCGGAAAGCCAAAATATTAAGTAGATATGAGAACGCCTCCATTACTCTATATCTAAATATACGGCTTTGGCCGTAAGACAATGCTCTGTGTTTGGTGGGACCAGTGTGGTGTGGTGTACTACGAGTTATTAAAACCTGGTGAAACGGTGAACACGGATCGCTACCGACAACAAATGATCAATTTGAATCATGCGTTGATCGAAAAACGGTCGGAATGGGCCCGAAAACATGGCAAAGTTATCTTGCAACATGACAACGCGCCGTCTCATACCGCTAAACTGGTGAAAGACACATTAAAAACACTTAATTGGGAGATATTATCGCACTCGCCGTACTCTCCAGACCTCGTCCCGTCCGACTATCACCTTTTCGCATCGATGGTACACTCCCTTGCAGAGCAGTGCTTCGCTAATTTTGAAGAAGTCGAAAAATGGCTCGTCGAATGGTTTGCCTCGAAGGAGGAAAAATTTTTTTGGAATGGTATCCATAATGCCTGAGAGATGAGCAAAATGTGTAGAAACCAATGGTCAATACTTTGAATAAAAAAATTTTGAGATTCCTCTGAAAATTAAGTGTTTTCTTTATCAAAAGAACCGGCAAACTTCAACTAACACACTTGGTATATACGGATAGATAAAACGTCGCTGGAATAGTTGGCGGAAAAATTTTCTTATGAAACCCAACTTTTGAGCTGGCTTTCAGGTCACCCGATTAATGTAGTGTATTTCATGCTGACATTTCCAATTATTGTATGAAACTGCGCTTATGAGAACTGATATCTTTTGCTTTCAGTGATAGTCTTACAGTGATTAAATCACTTGACTCCCTTACTTTTACAGGCGAAGATCAAAAATGGTTGGGTAGACGACCTCGAAAGAATAGGCACGACAAGACCGATAGTTTTTGCCTGTCAAAGAACTTATTGCTATACTTTTTGCTACATACAAACTTCTACAAAAAAATACAATAACAAAAAATTCACTTATGGGTGGAGCGAATTAGGAAATCGTACTACCTTTTGCAGAACATTCAGACAAACTTGACTGAAATGCTTGATGAAGATTTTGCAGATGCCGATAAGCATGAGTTAATCCACATCGAGAATTATAAAAAATAATAGTGATAAAATTTTATGTTTTGTCGGAGATGAATATTTTCGGTTATTCTAAATAAAACAAATAGCGCTCGTATGTTAAAACGTTCTGAATATGTAAAAATAACAAAAAAATATCAAATTTTACGATAAAGTTTGCCAGATTGTAACACTAAGGTTGCCAAAATCCCAAAATATATGTAGCAGTCTTCGTAAAAAAAGTTTAAGAAACCTTAGGATTATACCCATGATGACTGGAATTGGCTTTGCCAGCTTGCACTTTTAATTGAATACGAAACCAAAGAGGAAAAAATTCGTTACACTAGCATTGGAGTTAATACATACATATATACCATGCACTCAATACAAGGCTTTAATTAAACAGCTATTTGACAGGTGCTAAGGCGCATGTTAATCGTATCGCATGCAAATGTCAAATTTAATCATTCGCAAAGTTAGTGAAACAACAAAATAGCAACGAACAATGAACTACTTATTTATTATGTCCAAACGCGCAAATGAGCCACACGAATGGCACCTGAGGTTTGGTGAGCAGACGCTTCTCCACTTTAAAGAGATTAAGCTAATTGAGTTGCGGTCGCTTTAGTGGAGAAAGTTAATGTTTTAAAGTTGTTGTTTTACGGCCTTGTTTACGTATATATAATTCAACGATGGACAAAACTACATTAACATTGAGATAAACGAATTGGGGAAGGTTATAATGAAACATTAAAGTATCATTTTATTAATCAGTAAAGTAGGGATTTACATAATTATCATGAAAATACGTATGTACATCAAACAAGGAGAATTCTTTTGCAGTAGGAAATTCAAATTGAATTTGTGTACTCCAAAAAAAAAATTGAAAGAGCACTGAAATATATTATAGACTAAGTAGTGAAAAACTGGATAAAAAAATATTTTTAGTAATGCTTAAGAGTAATATATATAATTGGCGCTTTGTAACCGCTGAAGCGATTTTCGGCCGAGCTCCTCCTCCAATTTGTGGTTTTGCGTCTTGATGTTTTTCCAACAAATGGAGGGACCTACAGTTTATACTAAGCCGCCTCCGAACGGCTGACGGTTTTTTTACGAGGAGCTTTATTTCATGTCCGAAATACACTTGGAGGGATGGACATTCCCTGCCGAGGGGCGACCGCAATTAGAAAATTTAATTTAATTTTTTATTTAAATTAATTTTCCATAACTTTTTGGATGTTGGTGGCACCGGGATATGAACCCGAGTCTTCCGAATGGCAGGACGCAATGCTAACCACTCGGCTACCGCGGCCGCAAGAGTAATATAGTATAAGTAAATAAAACCATTTTGTTTAATATTTGAAGGAAAAAGTAAGCACACAACTTTCTTAAATTCTTTAAATAATAACATCTGTTGCCTGATTGCGAAATAAGTTAGTAGTGGCCATGGCGTATGAGTAACCCCAAAGCCAAATAACGCTTTTTCCCAGAAGAAATGAAATATGCATAAAAATCCATGCAACTATTGCACAAAAAAACTAATAAAAAACCATGATAAAGTATAAAAGGTATACCGTTTGATACCAGCAACAACAACAGCAAAAACAAACCATGAGGGTGCTGAAAATAGAAACGTCATTCAAATCTGTCAGATGAGCATGCAATTTGTATTGGTCGAGGCATGTTGAGTTTTATGGCGTTGCAAGTTTCATCAAGCGCAATTTACCGCCCACAACATTGCGTTTATACGTACTCGTACATGTGACATACACGTATCTAATCCATGTATCCCACTGAGTTGCATTTTGTTGTATACCAAAATTTCAAAAGCAAAAAAAAAAAATGAAAGTATTGAAAGAGCAAGGGAAATAAAACAAAGTAAAAGAAGTGAAAAACTAAAAATTGAAATTCAGCTACTACGCCTACGATTAGTATGCGACATAAAGGATAGTAGATCATCAAAGTGAAGGCAACGTAACGGTTTTATGTTGGCTTGCGAAAAAAAACGTTGCAAGTTGCGTTGTGTGCATGTAGTTACGTTTAATGAGTATGTATGCATGCAGGCACAATTTGTAGATGAAAATGGAAAGCTGCCATAGGTCTGATGTTGCACTTGGCAACGAACTGTTACTATAGAAGTGAGAATTTCTTGAAACAAAAAAAAATATATGATATATGCATAAATAAACTTGAAACACATAGAAAGTTTGTAAAGCAATTGTTTTTGATTACGGTCAAAGCACTAATTATATATGGTATGTCATATAACTTTTTATAAAATGATCCGATTTTGATATAATTTTAATTGATTTCAACGTATAATCTCGCATTGGATTAATTTTTCCTTTTATAGTTGAAGTAAACTTTGAAATTCGGTTCCACAAAGAAGTAAAAAATGAAGAAGAGAAACTCTTATCGCAAGAGTGCAAAAATTGTAATTAGTAGATTATACATATAAATATTTATATACATATATAAAACTGACGCTTTGTAACCGATTAAGCGATTTTTGGCCTAGCTCCTCCTCCAATTTGTGGTATGCTTCTTGATTTTTAAACCACCTTCGAACAGCTGATGGTCTGTTAGGAAGAGCTTTTATTTCATATCAGAAATGCCCTAGAAGGAACTGAGATTCCCTGCCGAGCTAGAAAAAAAAATTAGAAAAATTAATTTAATTTTTATCTAAATTAGTTTTTTTCATAATTTTTTGGATATCACGCATTGCTAACCACTTCGCTATCGCGGCAGCGATTAGGGTTACAAAAAATTATAAAACGAAAAATTAAAAAAATTTAGCCGCCGAGAATTTAAAAAGCGAAAAATAATCATTTTTTGGTCCCGAAGAGTATGAGGACTTCGTCATGGCAAGACAGCTTTCTTCCTTGTTAGTTTTAACTAGATTTAAAGTTTTATTTTCATTTGTTCAAATTAATTCTTTTATGTTTTGTTCAAATTTCTAGTATTTTATGATATTTAAATTAATTATTTAAATTATGATAGATTCATTTTATTTGTGATATTTTATTATATTTTATTTAATTTTGTGCAATTTTGTTAATTTTATTTTATTATTAACTTTTTTTAACATTATTCTATTTCATTTAATTTTTTTGCATTTAATATAATTAAATTGTATTTTTCTTTGCTTTATTTTATTAATTTTATTTTAATTGAATTAATTTTATTTTTTATTTCGTTCAATTTTTATTTAATAGTTCATTTATTTCTATTTTTTACATTAATATTATTTTTATTACATTTTACTATATTTTTTGTTGTTCTTTATTTTACTTTTTTGTTATAATTAATTTAAATTTATTTTATTTCCCTGTTATAATTTTGTTCCCCTTATTTTTTTATTTTTTTAATATTACTCTTTTTGATTTCAACTGGCTTATATAACTGGAATTTATTTTATTTGAAAATATATAATATTCTGGGTTTATTGAGTTTTTTATAATATTATATTTTATTTACTATTTACTTTATTTTATGATATTTTTTTATTAATTTATTTTTATTACATGAAATGAACTTATTTTGCTATTTTATGTAATTTGTGTTATTTCATTATATTTAATTTAACTTTTTTGTTTATTTTATTTTAATTCATATCAACTGATGTATGTTATTTTTCTTATTCAAGTTTAATTACTTTTTTTTGCTGTGTTTTATTTTTTTTTACAAAATAAATATAACTGTCTTTTCTTAATTTTATTATTATATTTTATTTTCTCTTTGTGCAGTTTGGTTCGTATTATCTTTCAGTTAATTTTTTTTCTTTATTTGGGTCTATTAACTTTTTATCTACATTCTGCGATTTAAAATAAAGTTTATTTTATATTATACTTATTTTATTTTTTTAATCTCATTTTATTTTACGTAATATATTAATCACCCACTTGCATAACACAAAAAATATTACTGCACTTGTTAATAAAATCTTAGTGGTCTGTAAATAACTTTTAATTCCTCGTTTTTTGATTAATTAAAGTTTCCAACAGTCTCGCCACAAGATTAGCAACTGTTTAAAAAGGCAGCTGTTCTCATATAAAAAAAAACGTAAGAAAATTAAGCAAAATCGCTAAGTTATGTTATATATTAACTGCCTTTGTATGTTTGTTTGCGAGTCGACCGACCACTCTAAAGTGGTGGTTTTCAGGTTTTGCAACAAATAATTTTCAAAAACCCTTCAAACACTTAAAATCCACTTTCAAACTTATTACTTGTGAGATAATTAATACTTAAGTATCCTTAAGAATTTGAGCAAAAGAGATTTGTTGTTTGTTGAAAATTGTTATATTATACCTATATATGAATATGTATGGGGCAAGTTAAATGCGGTCAAGAGATAATCTTTTGCAGTATTATGAAGAGAGTGTGTGGGTGGTAAACGGCGCAAGTGACCGATGTATGTTTGATTAAATGAAATAAAATAAATTTATAAACTAAAATGATTCTGTGTATGGCGAGCAAGCACTTTTAGAATTCAATGAGGTCCACGTTCATACCTTCTACAGCTATGTTATTGATACCCGAAAAGTACAATCTTCTGCTGAATGATTTATAAATTCTTCAAGTACATTTTTTTCTTCTTTTGAAGTTTCAATATTATTTAAATATTTTTTATTAGCTTTCTAAATATTTTCCTTTACATCAACTTGTGTGATATTGAAGTATTGAGTATACGTATGTATATACAATTCTTGGAAATCAGATGGAATAAATATTCATTGTAGCGTGATAATTATATATGCATGTGTATGTACACAAATTTCTCATACAACTGCTTGTGCTGGGGGCAATATTTCACACCTCCAGCACATTGAGTATTCAGCCAACGTTTTATTTGCCTTGATCGATTTTTATAACCCTTTCTAAAAATAAATTTTTTATGTTTGTTTTCAGAACATTCAAAGGAGGCTTTTTAACGCTCGAATAACATTATTGCATTTCAAGTAAGGTAAATGATTGTGTTATTTCATTTTATTTTCTTTAAGGGGTAAAGCCACTCTAAGGGTTGAGAAACAGATTAATTTTTTGTAGGAAAATGAGAAAAGGAATAGAATTTCTATTTAACCATTTATTGAACGTATATTGAAGTTGTAAAAAAATATTCTTTAGTTATTATTCTGTTACAAAATGGCGGTGATAAAGCACATTTTTAAACCATGTTTTTTTGTAAGGATGAGACCTAGGACAGAAAGGCAGAAAGTTGTATAATCTACAAACTATGCTCTTTAAAAGTACGTACGGATTTATTTTTTGACTAATTTTTGTAAAAGCGGCACACTTTGTTTTAAAAAGAATTATTTTTGACTAAAAAATACGCACTGAGTTATTAAAAAAAAGGTCTACATTTAATCGAAAAAAAAATGTATTTGTGAAGCTACCATCAAAATTTCAAATAAATCGAAACAATAGGATCTGAATATACTGTCCTCCCATTTTTAAAAATGTGTTTTTGAGAAAAATGCGCTTAAAGTTTTCATTGTACTCAGCACATGCTTTAAGGGCCTGCAGCAAAACAAAAAGTTCAGCTATTTGAAATATTTTTTTCACTTTAAAACTAATTGTATATCATTTGCAGGACCTAAAGGTACCCTGTGAGCAAAAAAAAAAAAAAGAAATCACGTTTTCCAAAATTCTAGAATGGAAAGAATAGATTTTTAAAAAATAAAATATAACTTAAAATTGTATTTATTTCATAACAAATAAAAATATTTAATGTTTCCAATAAGGAAGCTTTAGAAGAATAACTTATTCAAAAAAAAAAAACAAAAAAAAAATATCAGAATAAGTAAAAGTTGCGAAGAGAAGATGTATACATAATTTGGAGAAGCTTTTTTCAGACATTATGGAATATTGAAGGAGGCTCATCCCACGAAAATTGGTGTAGTCGTTTAGAATTCCTCTTCTTATATCGTGTAAAGTGAAGTTATAATCGTCAGGCATGCTTTCGTCTGATTATATTTTGCAATTTCAAATGTTTACTGAGATTAAAAGGAGAAGTATTCCGCCTCTATTATTCAGTATTCTTGATCACTTCTTTGATTTCTACAATAGTTTATCTCTCTTTGAAATTCGATCCTGTGAATATTTTTCCACAGTCTGCAATGCACTGCAATTTTAAGTTATACTTTCTAAGTAATATGATGCCTGTAGACGAAATCAAAGGCAGCTATTACTATTTAATAATTTCAAAAATACGTATATTTCCCAGAAATTATAGAAGAAATTACTTGTTCAAAAATTGGTTCGTTCTTAACCACGGTTAATTATCCAATAACCCAAATTTTGCGAATGGTTGCTTACATTTATTGAAAATTAGAGCAATGAGAGAAATTATACGTTTCGAAATTAGCTATGTTTCATGAACAAAATTCGAACATACTTTTAACTTAAAGCTTAAACTAGCAGTTGCTTGTTTGGTGATGTGGGTGGATCGCATATCTCGCCAACAATACCTTTAAGTCTTCTGTATTTCAGCCTTCCATAAGCTGTTTTGGTGGTCGGGATACGGCTGCATTGCGTACTGCCATTCGAGGGCATGGTTCGAGTCCTAGAAATTAGATTTATACAAAAAATTCAGTTACTTTTTCTAATTACGTTCGGCCCTCGGCAGGAAAGGTCAACCACTCCGAGTGTATTTTTGTCATGAAATAAAATCTACTCATAAAAAACAAGAAACCATTCGGAGGCAGCTGGAGGAGAAGCTCTGCTGGAAATCACTTTAGCGGTTACAAAGTTGTTTCGATTGTCTTATCCAGTCACTACTATGTCAATAAAAGTTTCTTATTATTTTTTCTTCATTTCTTAACTCCTCTTTAATTGTGTAAGGAGCTATAGGAGAGGCGGGCTCTGGTCGCTTTTCTTGTACATTTTTTTCTTTTAAATATGGGAAAAGTATGTTTATTTTTTTTGTTACATTCTTTTTACCTTTATTAAAATTATTTGTTAAGCCTAGTGAAATTTTTAAAATTTTTTATCCTCTTCAATTTCGTGGTAATATCGCTTCAGCTCCAAATATCTTAGAGTACGAATTTCCTTTACACATATAGAGCGAGCTTAGAGGTGACTCAAAAAGAAAAAAGAAAAGGAAATAACGGCAAATAACTGTTCACGAAACATATGATGATATCTATCTATTTTTTAGATTATTTTCATGAGAGAGAATTCAATGATATTAAAATTGTATTAAAAACTTACTATCGATTTGATACTAGGTTTGTTGGTATAATCATTTTAAACTTGATACAGAGATATCTAAATAAAGTAGTCAAGCTGCTCACTTCCTTAGTTCAGTTTTTATTGTATACTTTTCTTTTTTTTCTTACGCTACGCATAAATATATGTTCATGTGCATATCTTCCATAATACGCAGTTCTGCATTTTTCCCAGAAAATTTCCACCAACTCAGACCAATAACTTTTGTGAACACTACGTGTCAATAATAATCACAGCACAGAGTTTTGTACATTCTATAGTAGAGTTGTGAAAAAGAATCACTAGATAAAATGGTAGTTAAAAGTTTTGCAGTAACAGCACATCCACAGCTATTTGTTTCATCGTGCTAGAGTACCTCAGGGCAAGCGGGTTTGCAATATAAACATACGTGTATACACTAAATATAGGAACAATTGGAACTACGAAACTTTTCTAGTCACAAAAGAAATTATTTTCACAAATCTAAGTGCGTGTCTGCGTGTGCGTGTGAAGGCGTGAAATGTTATACGAAATCTCTCATAAAACGTGTTACCATGCAAACCATTCTGTTCATTCCACAGCAATCACGTATCACGTGTCGAACTAAGGTGTTTGCAATAAAAGTTATATTATATATATTTTTTTTCAACAAATATTCAGTTTTTACATACATTCATATATTTAAGTGTCTATATGTGGAGATTTCTCAGAAATAAATATGTTGATGGTATAAAGCGGCGTGGAGAATTTACATCGAAATACTTAAGTGGCAAAGTAAAAGTAAAATACACGTTGTCGATATAGAGTAAATTCGGGTATTGTGGTACACCAGCTTTTCTCGGAAACTACAAATGTGAAAATAACGGAACCTTTTAAAATAGCTCGGCTTTCGGAAAATATTAATTAAGCGATATTTAATTTGTGATTTGCAAGTGATCCCGACAGTCAGTTGTAATAAAACTGATTAGTGTAGGAGTGGATTTATTTTTTTGTGCTCGCCAAAAACGATTTCTATCAGAAAAGTCTGGAGGCATACACTATATTCACTAATCGAGAAGTAAAAAGTAAGTATTATATTAGTGGACAGTTTAAGTAGTATTTTGTATATATTTTTGTGTAATTAATTCTTTATTGTGGTATATGTCAAGGCAAGTAAAGTGGTATAAGTGATAGCAAGTAATACTCTCATCTACAAATATGTCGATAAAAGGTGAAATACGAAAGTGAAAAGCAGAAGGTATGAAAAAAGCCTTACCAGCATTTTCCTGGCTTCTAAAACTTTTAGTGTCCCCAAACTGGGACGGGCTGCAATTTTATCTGGTGAAATATTTGTTAGAGATGGAGTCAAACTACTGATCGGTCCGATCCAATTAATTTTATGTTTTCCAGTTTTTGAAATAAAATAATACTTTTGAATCTTACAAACATTTTGTATGTATTACTCTATACCACATTAGCCGACATGGTGTACTAATTTTTCGATGGCCTGTTCCTGGGTTTTGAGAACCTGCAACAAAATAATTTTTTTTGTTTAGAATAGCTAGAAAATATCGATTTTAAAAAAAATATTAATTTTTGTGAAATTTGAAAGCATTTGCGAAAAAAACTAATTTTTCAACCTAAAAAACGGTACTTAATTGTTTATAACTAATGTATAAATTAGGTTATCGAATATTCTGAGCGTCATTCTCTTTGAAATAATTTTAAAAAGGTGTAAGAAAAACGCCAATTGAAAATATTAAAAAGTTGTTTGAGTTATGCTGCGAGCCAACTTCAAAAAACGTGATTCGAGAAAAATGCATTTAAAGTTTTGAGACATGCAAAATATATATCGGATCGGCCCGGTGTGCTCGGTAACGTATAAGACCTTTTATTCCTTATTCTAGAAGTTTCAAAGAATATTTTTAGCCAATAAAAAAAAATAATTTTTTTGAAGTATTTACAGTGGCCTCACCCCTTTAATATTAGTTAGCTAAGAAAATGAAAAACTAGTTGAGTATATTTACATATCCTTAGCCAGCTGTACATTTTGGAAAATACTTTTACTTCAATTTCAAAAATAACAAAAGGAAAAAATTTTAAATTATATTTTAAAATAATTTTTTTGAAGTATTTACAGTGGCCTCACCCCTTTAATATTAGTTAGCTAAGAAAATGAAAAACTAGTTGAGTATATTTACATATCCTTAGCCAGCTGTACATTTTGGAAAATACTTTTACTTCAATTTCAAAAATAACAAAAGGAAAAAATTTTAAATTATATTTTTGTGAAACTAACAACATTTGCTGAAGATCTCACATTCATGCATGACATTTTGTTTGTCTTTCAATTATATCACAAATACTTTCTCCCATTTAATTACACAATATATTCTAGTTAAAAACAAAAGACTTGCATTTGACATCTGTCCAGAATGTTGATATTCGCAAAAATTGTCAGCAGATAACCTGATACAAAAAGGCAAAGCAACTTTTAAAAGTTTTCGATAATAGAACAGAAAAAAATAGTCTCAAAAGTTTCTTTATAATTTAATTAAAAGTGTCATTGCAATAAAAATTCATTTTATTTCGAAATCAACAATGTTTTTATTTCTCTCACACTGACAATGAAATTATATAAAAGAGAGAAAATAATTTAAAGGAATATTTATAACTCTGCGCGCTATACGAAAATAAAAAAAAAGTAAAAAATTCAAGTAGCCTGTAGTGAGAAGGCAGGCCAATGTGTAAATATTCTAATTAAATACTAGTATTTTGAGGACGAAATCATACCAGTTGCCTATTTGTGAAACAGTTCCCAGCACTGTGTAGTCCTCGGCTGAGTTTCACTCGCTGTTTTGTTGGCGTTCCTCGCTTCATCCTCACGATAGCCAAGTGGCTTGCGGTAAACACTGTTAGACCGTGATGTTCACGGTTTGAGT
This sequence comes from Ceratitis rosa, assembly GCA_037013455.1. Lineage (NCBI taxonomy): Eukaryota > Metazoa > Arthropoda > Insecta > Diptera > Tephritidae > Ceratitis > Ceratitis rosa. Next base: position 25,282,742 of record JAWMAG010000008.1, read on the forward strand.
CACGCTGCAGACAAATTAATTTAAGTTTTGTTTCTTTGTTGTATTTTTTGGTGGAAATTTAACATGCCTAATTAAACTAGTATTTTACTAGTATAAAGCTGATGCATTGTTGAATAATTGAAAATGTATGGAAGCCGAAATTGTTAGTGCAACTTGGATTATAGTTTACCATTAGTATTTTGTGAGCATACACACATGCATAGCAGCTGCGGTAGCTGAGTGGTTAGCATTTCGTACTGCTATTCGGAAATTAAGTTAAATTTTCTAATTGCGGTCACCCATCGGCAGGGAATGTCAACCCTTCCATTTGCAGTTCGGAGGCGGCTTAGTATGAGCTGTAGGTCCCTCCATTTGTTGCAAAAACATCAAGGCGCAAAACCACAATTTGGAGTAAGAGCTCGGCCGAAAATCACTTCAGCGGTTGCAAAGCCCCAATTATACATATATACATATACATATACATATATGAATGTGTATCTTCTTATTGTACTATTTGTTTTTACTCCTCATGTCTTTCTCTCTTATATTTAATAGCGCCTACAGGCTTTGTGCCTGTTGATGTGCAACAGGTTTCTGTTTTCATTTATTTGTTAAACAAACAAGCGGCAAATAAAACAATTCCGCTGACATATGCACACACACACACATATATGCGCTAATATAATAAGCATAGTAAATAAACTGAAATATATGAACAATAACCACTGTTTGGCATTTGTACTCCCACAATAATACATAAAATGTTGTTGAACAAATCTCTAGTTGGCGTTTTTTTTGTTACTCGTTTGTCGCTGGCTTTTGTTTTCCTTTCTACATTTGTTCTAGTTATTCTCTTTGGCATAGATACTACATAGTATTTTGCTTGTCAACAGAAAGCGGAAGTTAAGTAGCGGAAGTAACATGCGGAGATAGTGTGAGAGACAAAAAGATACAGCGACAGCATATATACTAATACAGTTAGTTTTACTGCTACACTACAAGGAGAGTACTCGTAGTAAATGGCATAAACGTAAACTTATTAGATATCTCTACCTGCCACCAACAGTGTAACGATAATGTCAACGCTACAAAGCAACACAATTTATTTGAAATGTGTATAAAACGGATGTTTTGCTGAAAATAATGGCAAAATGTAATAATAGGTAATAAAAGGTTGAAGAATTCAGGTTTGAGTGATGTCTCTAAACATTTGTAAAAAAGCATAAATGTTTGATTATTCCGGCCATAGTTGTACTCTTACGTATATGACAGGCAGTACACTTGTGAACATAATTCATTAAAATACAATAAAAATACCAACTAGTTATTGAGCTCCAGTATTTGGTAGCACAATAATGAAATTTATGGGAGATTGATTGAGGAAACTAAGAAAGAAAAATTTGTTAAAAGATAATAAAAATTTTATTTAAAATCATATAAAAGCAAGCAAGCTGTAAAACCTGTTAAAGCTAATAGATTTCTTCGTTTCATAGATATTTTAGAAAGTCGCTTCAGCGGTTACAAAGAGCCAATTATGTATTATATATATATATATATATTTCTTTCTTAATATATTTTTGTTTACTTTTCCAAAGCCTTTGATACTGTCCCTCATTGCATTTTATTACGTAAGCAAGAGTGCCTAGGTATTTACTCTTCTTTTCTATCTTGGCATAGATCATATCTCTCTGATAGATTCTCTTTTGTTGAATTAGAGTATACGAGGCCACCTCCATGGTGTCTCAAGGTAGCATTCTTGGTTCTCTATTATTTATTTTTTTTATTAAATCATATTGGAACCTGCTTTAAAAATGCACACTTCTTGCAAGAGGATCTTAACAATTTGGCTAATTGGAACATTAGGAATAATTTGCCCTTTAATATTAAAAAAAGTTTTAACATTACTTTTGCAAGTGCTCAAACTTGCTCAGGTCGACTCATTATCTATTTGATGATAGGCTATCTTTTTTAATGAATTTTTGGATTATTATAATTTGGGGCATTATTCCTAAACCTTATTCTAGTGCTGCTTTTTTGCTGCGGTATGGTGGAGATTTCAAAGATTCCTACGCGCGTATTATTTTATATAATTCTTTGGTTCGTTCCATGGCAAATTTATAGAAGGTGAAGTTGTCACCTAAGATGATTGCTTGTTCTTCCTTCCATTTCAACAAATTACACAAACAAAATATATGGGGTTTTTGTTTTAGTATTTTTGTTACTACCGTGTGTAAATTTGCCTCATTTATTCTATGCATTCCTCCAGGTTTAATGTCGTCCAACTTAGGTTTATTCGTTTTTTTCTTACTCCGCTTCATTACTCTGATCCCCTACCATCTTGTACTTTCAGGCTTATGCTAATAAATCTCAAATCTCTTGCTCTTCGCCGATCTACCTGTCATTAATATTTATTTATGATATCACCGATGGCTTAATGGACTACCCAGAGTTGTTTGAGCGAACCAGTTTTAATGTTCTTTATAGAACTTTCCGCTCTCATTATTCGTTCTATGTAGTTAAATAAATCATGAAGTGATAATTGACAATTACGATCTTATTGTTAGAACACCTTCTGAATTTAATAGAATCTCTAGAAGGCTTGACCTTTGATTTCGCATTCCCGATATCTTGTTTTGGCTCTACACTTAATGCTTTTTAATCATAGTATATACACATAGTTTTAATGTTTTAATTAATTTGTACATTTAGTCTGTAAGATTTGTAAAATCAATGACTAAAATTAACATGAATTTAATTGAATAATTATAATGACTTATCTACTGTAAGGTGATACTGAACTTTTCTATAGCTACTATTATTTATTTATCTTTAAGAAAAATTTATGTATTTGTAGCTGTAGTATATGCAAAAGTAGTTAGGAAATTTAGAGGGTAGTGATTAGTTAATTAGTCGAATTATTGTTTACGATCAATCAAATAATTTTATGAACTAACTATCAATTATTATGTAAATTAACAGGTAATTATTTATTTATTTACTTATTAATTTATTAAACAGCAAAAAATACTAATAGTTGAAAACTGATGATTAATCAACCAGTAATAATAATCAATTAATTAAAAGTGACTAGCAAAGCTTGCTATCATGCTGAATAAGTGATCGAATCATTACAAAACCAACATCCAAATTAAAGGAAATTAATTTAAAAAGGAAAAAGAGCTGCCATCGATCATTCCAAAGTCTTTATATCATTCATGACCATATCAAATTTATGGTATTTCATTTTAGGATTTAATATTAATTTTCTAAACAGGTTATATTGCAAAAATATTCGCTATACCTAAGCTTTTTGAGACGATGATAAGGTTTTCTTTCTCGTCACTACTTTCCAATTCCCAACAAGGGTTGTGTAAAGAAAAATCAACACTCACAAATTTGCTGGAATTTGTGTCACACATGTATCTCAAAAGCCTTTAGAGATAATAAGCAACCTGACTTTATCTACGCCAACTTCAGTAAAGCATTCGATAGGGTTAATCACTCAATTCCCATCCATAAACAAAATTTCTCCAATGGGTTTTCTCATATCTCAGTAATAAAACAAAATGTGTGGCATTTAGAGACATTTTATATCAATTAGTTAGTACCTCATCAGTGGTACCTCAAGATAGCCACCATTCCAGCTGGATTATGTTCTGTAATTTATAAATGATTTTTTTTACGTCATATACCTCATTCGATGAAAGATTTATTACAAAGGGATCTAGAAATTTTAGCTATTTAGTGTGATAATAGCGACATGCCTTTAAACCTTGAGAAACGGAAGACCATGTGCTTAGTTTAGAACACGTGTACAACTTTGTTGATTTGGGAGTTATGGTGGACCCTAAGCTCAACTTCCGTCTTCATATCAATACCACAGTCTAAAAATCGAAAACTGCTTTTATTTTATGTAAATATTGGCCGCGGCTGCTCTGTAAATGTTTCATACTCCGGGTATCATTTCCGCATACTCTCTCAAACATATTGACCGATATCATACGAATAAATTCCTGAATTAATAAATTCTTAAATATTTCTCGTGCTATATGGGAAGTGGCACCTTTTTATTAGCCCCACATTTCAAGCCCAGCTCCTTCTTTTTGGGGGAAAAAAGTTTGTAAAAATCGCAAGGTAATGCTCGCCATTCACAGTAACGTTCCGACCTTCGTCGCCTTTGAAGTAGTACGGTCCAGTGGCTTTTCCGCAATACTTTTGGTTACTTTTTACTCCAAATATGACAGTTTCACTTATTCGCGTATCCATTCAACCAGAAATGATCTCTGCTGCTGAATATAATTTTTGTACAAAAAAGTGGATTTTCATTCAACTTTGTCTGCGCCGTTTGCCAGATTTTAGCGAATGTGGTAGGAATACTTTAGCTAACAGTAACAGAAGCCCAACTACTAGGAACCGCGCATCGATAACACACGGTCGTCATTAACACTGGCACATACAGCTGCAATATTTGTCTATATTTGGGCTCAATATAAGCGTGTGGGTAGATCAAAGTCCAAATATGTAGATTTTATGTGAAATTTTATCACAAGATTCCAAATAGGCGCTTGAGAAGGTCGATCAAGCTGAACTTTATTAACCGAGCTTGAATTTTGCTAGTAATATTCCGATATTCGAAAAAGTGCAAAGCATTAACTTTTATTTATATAAGAAATGTATAAAAAAACAACAAAGCAACAAATTATTCGAATTGTTAGGAATTGAAAAATAGTGACCGTACTTAACGGAAAACAAAATAAATACAGAAAATTGTAAAAAATGCAAATGTCAACAAATAGAGAAGGTGGTCTAAGAAGCATACCTTCGGTAAAAAAAAGAAAAAACAACATAAATCCCTGTTAAGTGCAAAGCAAATGGAAAAGAGTTAAAAGCTTTGCAAAAATATTGCTATTCGTAAATTGAAAAAAAAAAATGCAAAAATTGTTGAATGCTTTTAGTATTTCCATTTTCAATTTCATTTTCATTTTCATTTCCATTGCATTGCTCAAAATGCTACACCGTTTATTTACATAAATTCCAAAGCGTTCTTCGTCTTAACTTACACTGTGTACGCTCTAACTCTCTCATACGCTCTTGAATTTGCTCCTAAAGGTCAAGAAGCTAAAGTCGCAGAGTACGAAGGAAGGCGTCTTAGCGATTTGTTGAATAAATGCTCATAAACTGTGTATGTATGTATAGTCGTTTATAAGTATTATACCTACTTTGCTTGTGGCTTAAACACCAAGGAATGAGAAAAAGAAATGGAAGAAGAAAAACCACACAAACAAATATTATGTGTACATACCATACTTATGCATTAGCCAACAGATATTTCTTACTAAGGAAAATCCGAAAGAAAAACAAAAAAAAAAAAAAGAAAATAAAGAAAGAGAATAAACAACTGAAACGAAAGTCTGCACAGAGCTGACAGGCAACAGATGGTTGTGGTGAACCGAGGGAAAAATAGAAATACGAAAAATCGAAAATGAAGAGAAATGAGTAAAAGAGAAAGAAAAAATAAAAAGAAATTTGACAAATGAAATATTGCGCAAAGGAATATATTTGAAAAATGTTTGGGTATGAGTAGAGCTGTAATTCGGTATTCATTGATGGTATATACATACATATGTATACACATACTCGTACAGACACACCAAAGTTGTGCTGAGTTTATGTTGAAAAGAAGTAATACGCTTACGTTTGGCAAACTTGTTGCTTCTATGCCAGTTTCTCAGCAATATTTGTACTCGAATGTTAAGCCAAATGAGAAGCTTTGCATAGGAAATTCACTTACCTAAAAATATACATATACATACATACACGTATATGTTATGCATGTCCATCGGGTCGTTTGAGTACACTTGTGTATTAACTTAGCCAAAGTAATGGCCTAATGGCAAAACGATTTGTATGCAGAAAAGTAAATAAGAAAGATTACCAAGAACCATTGTAAATAACAAAGGTATTTTTCTACAAATAATCGTACATATGTACATACCATTATTTAGGAAGAATATTTATCAAAATTTACGTTTCGAAATTGTTATAGTATACATGGATGAATATTTTTCAAAGAGTTTACCTTTATTGAAATGCCTGAACATTCCGATTAATAATTATTATAATGTAGCGCTACTGAACCCGTTCTTTTCAACAGGAGGTATAAAATTCCCAAGTTCACACCACCAGTGCTCTCAGGAGCGGACCTGCGCATTGCTGAGTCTGCGAAATACCTGGGACTCATCCTGGACAGGAAATTAAATTGTTCACAAAACTCAGAGGAAAGGATGCGATAGGCGTCCACTGCCCTCTATATCTGAAAAGGAGCGACAGGCCGGAATTGCGGAATGTCCCCCAAAATAGTGCATTGGCTTTATATCACAGTTCTTAGTTCTTTATGGGGTTGTAATCTGGTAGCCAGTACTTGAGAAAAAGTCAAAGAAGATTTCGTGTACCGGAAAAAACAGATTACTGCATATCATTCACTGACTTCATGACAGACTTCAAGGTAGTTATGCTGGATAGAAACCTTTGAAACAGGATAATCAAAACTACACAACAGGATCGGTGAAGGGGCTTACTCAAAAGAAATTGGTATCTCTAAAACCTTGCGCTTACCGGATCACTATAGTGTTTTTCAGGCTGGATTGGTAGCCATACATGAGACTGACAGATCATTGGTACTTTGGGAAAATCCTATCCATAATTTCTCTCATAGCCAGGCCGCATTACGAGCCCTGGCGTCGGAAGTAGTAAAATCTAAGACCGTAGAGTACTACTAAATCACTTAACGTAATGGCTAAGCAGTTCTCTCTGAATCTGGTATTTGTCCCGGATCACAGTAACATACAGGGTAATGAGGTGGCGAACGGGAGCACTTCCCTTTCATTTTCACCATCATGGAAGAGTTTGGGCATACCGCTCTCCACTTGTAAGCTCTATATAAGAGAGTTATTCATTAATGATGCTAACTGGCCCGGCCAATATGGCCAGAATGGAACAGTAGAAAGTCACGTGTCCTTATTAAGCTGAAAAGTAAGGATATGTCTATAGTTATATGTAGGTCTTCTTACAGGGCATATCTTATTGGACAGGTACGCATTACATTTAATGATTTCTGCGGAAGTTGCAGACGGGGAGAAGCACCGGCAACCCCTTCCAACAACCAACCAACACTACTTCATTCAAGGGTCTACGGTGTCTAACCTTGCAGTAGCTCATTATTTTCTGTCTGTTGTGCCTGTGGCCTTCAATGGCTGCAATGTTGACTTCAATTTCGCACGCTTCCTTAACGGTTTCCCACAAAAATTAGTCCAACGAAGTCAAATTGCTGCCGGGCGGCGGCCAGTTGACATTATCTTTTAAGCTACATGTTGATTTTCGAACAAAGTAAGTAAAGGTTTTCTGTTAAATCTACAAAACGTCTATGCCATTCCATTCAGTGACAAATAATCTTTGAGGATGAAACGGTATCTACGGCATCGACAGTAATAACAGCTCCTTTGTAGTTTTTGAAGAAAAACGCCCGTCGACAATGCCGCACCAAAGAGTTACTCCGAGCCCTTACTGCGGCAGTTTCGCTGGTTATCGAAGTCGTAGTAGTGGAAAAGTGCTTCGCCGGAGAAGATGGTAACACGGAAGAAATCTTCTATCAGCTTAGATTCACTTCATGATTTCGGATAATTAAGAGTCTTCAGCTCTTGGACCAATGCAACTTTATAAGCCTTTATACTGAAACAGTTCTCAGAAAGACATTGCCGCTATCCAAGATATTTGGTAGATCTGTGAGACAAAATAAGAAGTGTCAATATAATTCCAGCTTCCCTGGCTTTGGTAATAGTGATTTCAAAGTATCTCTGAACCTTCACGAAACCTTTACGAACATCTTCAAAAAACAATATCAAATCAATAAAGCAAATCAATGTCTTCAAAGTTAATCCATTACTCAGAGTATCAGCTTATCGCAGTTTATTTTTCTCCAGAATCGGCAAGAGTATATCAAAACTGCAGATATATGTTTATCTTAAAGACTTACAACACAGGTAAACCTTATTTCCTGAGAGCACGTCTAGCATCTTTTGATATATCTGTGGGTAAGCAAAGAGAAGACGCAATCAGTGAGTGGGGAGAGGCTGATGAGCATTATCCGCCTCAAAATCAAACTCACGAAGGTTGCGAATTCGAAACCTTAAGCGAGTATGAAGAAGTTGAAATAATAGAGTGATGTATAAGAAAACTATAAGATCCTTTTATTTACTATTCAACCTATTCAAATATGATGTTATTTGGTGCCTGATTTACCTTTGATCTAAGTAGGTAATTGAAAACGTTAATTCCACTATCTAAAAAAAGGGCCAACCTCTCGAAGGAGGTTATCGTTTCCGTCTTGCAAAGTGAATGAAACCACTTAATATTTCGGTTTTTCATACTCCCTTTTTTATGTTCTAAGCACCTTGATCTTTTAACACAGTAATGTTGAAAATGTACTCAATATGTATGAAAATTGATGACTTAGGGATTATCAGAGCCTTTTTTGTTGTGTTTTTTTTTTTTTTTTTGTTAATTCACTACGAAGTCCATTGTTTTGTGAGATTTATGATACTTACTTTAACTTACTTTTCAAATTTGAAATAGAGCTTACTTGGAGGCATAAAACTTGTTCATATTTGCTTAGCAAAACACACGAGTAGGTATATATGCATGTAATACACATACGTGTACACATCAACTGCCTCTAAGTGCTGCTTGGCAAACAGAAAATAATGATTGTTGAATTGAAAAAGATGTAAGAAGCCAAGGGCAGATTGAAATTGATGGCGAATTGTGCAAAGTTGCAAGACAAATAAAACTTAACGTTACTTTGCTAAACACTAATGTGACTTGTCGCTTATTTGTGTATGATTGTGTGCATATAAGTTACAGTGAAAAGCCCTGCTGGAAATTATTTTAATATAAATTTGATTTTGATTCAAAACCACGTGGATAGTTTTGACACATATGATTTTTCTACGTTATGTAAAAATAAAGGAAAGGAAAATTAAGAATTTCATTTGCGGACTTTTTTTGTACAAAAAAAAAAAATTCCTTTGTTGAAAATAACAGTTCTGGCTTGCAAGCAGTATCAAGTTAGGGTTAAGAGAACTTTAATTTTAATTGAATGTTTTTTTCTTTTTAACTCCTATCAACAAATCTCATGCTTAAGCCAATAGTAGCCATTATTTGTAACTTTTCCGGTAAAATCGCTTTGCAAATGAGTAACAGTACAACCAAATTAAAGTAGTTGCTCAGCTACCTGAAGGGCACATTTTCATATCAACTAATATCAATTATCTTGCCTTCACTTTTAGTAAAAAGTAATTTTCGTAGAAAAAATATTACAAATTTATCTAAGCCAAAATTACTGCCATTAATATCCAGCCTAAGGTGTTGTGTATGAAGGGAGAATACAATATTCGACTAAAATCCATGCTATTTCCTGTAATTTATGTGTGAGATAAAAGTTTGTCTAACATTTTTTTTGTTTATCGCTTACTGCCCCACTTATATGTGTTTGCTTTAAGGCATAATAATTTACTTTAACACAACCCTATGTATGGCAATAAAAATCTGCAGTCGTCTGTGAGGCGAATTTTGCGATAATGAATTCGGTTCTAATGGATTTCGTTCATTTGAATAACTTTACATGTCTACCTGTATTTATACATACAAACGTATTTATATCCACATATACGTGTGCTTTTGAATCATAATTCTTTTGTATGTCTAGCAAATCTACGCATTAGAATGCATCCAATACCAAAACGCACAACTGATTATTTGTTTCGAGCCATTTAAAAGCAACAGATTTAACGGTTTAGTGTCTTAAGTTTGCATGCGTGACTTGGCATATTTATTAGCACGAAATATTATCGTATCATCATAAACATCTCAGGTGAATGCCAAAGTGTTTTTATATTTTTTTTGTCTATTTTTATAGACGCCTACCATTTTGTAGGATTTGCTGCCTTTTTGTCAGATTTTTCCTTCATTTATGCACTCACCTGTCTGTTTTAACATGTTTTAATTTATTAGCTGTCTGTTTAAGACAGTGCTTGTGTGCTTGCGAATATTAATTTGCAGTCCATTTTCATACTTCCGCTGCGTTTCGTAGACGGATTAAGCTGATGAAATGTTTGAGAATTTTATTTTAAGATTTTTTAATCACTAAGATTTCCTGGTAGATTTAATTTTTTTATACAATTTTTTAAAAATAATCACCCAGATTTAGAGAAAATTATACCAAAATATGACTCAAAACAAAAAAAGGAAATTTAACAAATTTAAATTAAATAAATCAATTGAAATAAAATAAAATAAAATTAAATGAAATGAAACAAAAAAAGGTAAATTAATATAAATTTAAATTTAAATATGGAAATAAAATAAACTGATAAAAAATAAAATAAAAATTAAAGTAAAATAAAATAAATTCGAATTAAAGTAAATAAAAGAAAACAAATTTTATTATAATAACATGAAATGAAAAAAATTACAATGGAGTCAAATAATTCTTTTCAAGTTTCGCATTCGTACGGTAATAATGAAAAGTAAGAAAGGTGAGAAATATTTCTTAAACTGTTGCAAATGAATTATTTAGCAGTAATATTATTTCAGTGAACATTATTTATGATGAATCAAAAACTTTATATAAATTTTAATTTTTTTATTCCACGATACCGATGCCCTTCAAATTTTGCAAATAAGCCACTTAAAAGTTATCACATATTATTTCATCACTAGCATTATCCATTTTTTATGTTAAATTTTATGTTAAATTATATTTTAGAATTATTCTTCTTGATTTTGGTTACGTATACGCACTGTTGGGCATTGTCATGAACAGTAAGTAATTTATAAAATTATTTATAATGAACAGTAAAGAGGGTCTATATCTCTCACAGCTTATCAATGTGCGCTTTTTTCCTTGGTTCCACATTTATCTGCAATACTGTTCTTTTTATTTTAGTTAAATTTCCTTGCTTGGTTGCTGCTGTCAGTAAGTTGTCAACGCTTGTTGTTAAGCTAGTTGAGGGTTCATTGTATTGTTGCTAAGCTATTTGATTAGTTATTCGAAAGTGTATTTTTGTGCTGTTTTTGTATTTGTCGTTCCCTTATTTTTTATCAGTGATTGAAGCAAATTGACAACGATGTCTGCACGCACACAATTCTTTCTAAAATATACCCTATTCTAGCTTCTAGGTTCACTATGTATGTATAATATGCAGTAGAACAAAGAGATTTAATTTGAGTTTCGATACTGAATATAATTCTTTATATAGTATATGCCATTGGCAATTCAATGCTTAAAATATATTATTATCAGCTCACTCTCTATCTATTCTTTTGTTTTGATACCCACCGCCTGTTTTTATTCATCTAAATTTCACTAATTATGGAAATTTTTAGTTTATTGTGAATCCATTGCATATTCAATTGTATGCCTATTTCATATGTTTCTTTGATAGTGCACATATTTATGTCGAACTGTTTGAATCTACTGAGGCCCACTACGCCTGTAGCGTTTTGAAAAAATTTAGCAAATATTTAATTTAAAAAAAATTAATTATAATAATACTCACTCATATTTTAACATCATTATCTTCAAAACCACAAAGTTTTTACCAGTATCAGTGCTCCAAATTCAAATATTCGATTGTTAAAACCGCAGTATAACTGCTGTTATTTAAATTTTATTAACAAAAGCTTAATAATGTTTTTCGTATAAAATTCATTATAATATTTAATTTCTGTGGTGGGTGATATGTATTTTGGTTGATTCTAAATTAGTTTTAATCAAAATCATTTTATTGTAGAACTGCCATGTTTTGTTTCGTTAACTGAAATATCAAATTAAGTAGCGTATGATATAAAATATTTGCAACACTGCGAAAAAGTTATTTTAATTTTTTTTCTTTTAAAACAAAAAATACATAAGAAAATGAAAAAAAAATTAAATGATATAGAATAAAATAAAATAAAATAAATAAAATAATATAAAATTCATTAAAATAGAAAAAAAACAAAATAAAATAAAATAAAATTAATAAAATAAAATTAATAAAATAAAATAAAATAAAATAAAATAAAGTAAAATAAAATAAAATAAAATAAAATAACATAAAATAAAATAAAATAAAATAAAATAAAATAAAATAAAATAAAATAAAATAAAATAAAATAAAATAAAATAACATAAAATAAAATAAAATAAAATAAAATAAAATAAAATAAAATAAAATAAAATAAAATAAAATAAAATAAAATAAAATAAAATAAAATAAAATAAAATAAAATAAAATAGAATAAAATAAAATAAAATAAAATAAAATAAAATAAAATAAAATAAAATAAAATAAAATAAAATAAAATAAAATAAAATAAAATAAAATAAAATAAAATAAAATAAAATAAAATAAGATAAAATAAAATAAAATAAAATAAAATAAAATAAAATAAAATAAAATAAAATAAAATAAAATAAAATAAAATAAAATAAAATAAAATAAAATAAAATAAAATAAAATAAAATAAAATAAAATAAAATAAAATAAAATAAAATAAAATAAAATAAAATAAAATAAAATAAAATAAAATAAAATAAAATAAAATAAAATAAAATAAAATAAAATAAAATAAAATAAAATAAAATAAAATAAAATAAAATAAAATAAAATAAAATAAAATAAAATAAAATAAAATAAAATAAAATAAAATAAAATAAAATAAAATAAAATAAAATAAAATAAAACAAAATAAAACGACATAAAATAAAATAAAATATAATAAAATAAAATAAAATAAAATAAATAAAATAAATAAAATAAATAAAATAAATAAAATAAATAAAATAAATAAAATAAATAAAATAAATAAAATAAAATAAAATAGAATTAAAAAAAAAATTAAATGAAAGCTGTCGAATAGTTATTTTGATAGCTTACAAAACGGCAAAAGGGGCGATAGAGCGTAAAAGAGCTCTAAACAGACTCTGCCAATACAAGAAAAAGATATTGTTTGTAATAAAACAATCAATTACTTTAAAAGAACCGAATCAATTTTTGAGCATTTTATTTGAACCAAGAAGAGTGACTTCCAAAAAGTCTGTAAGATCTGTATATGAATCCTTTGCCACTACCTTTTACTTTTATTTGAGTGTGGCTCGAACCATTACACTAATTATTTATCAAGACAAAACTGCAGAATTCATAAAAAAATTAAATTTAGCACGTAAATCATTTGTTAGGGCGTTAAGTTCATAGGTTTCTAATATGGAAAAAATTAAAAAATGTAAAGTATAACAGTTGAAATTTTGCAAAAAATATCGAAGAAAAAGAAATTTTCAAAAAGTAATATAAATAAGGGTTAAAAAAATATGTTTTATTAACTTGTTTTGCGCATTTTTCCTTCCCAAAGCCATTTATAATTAAATCTTGCAGAGTATTCCACGGAGGCAAAGCAACCAGCTGTCTGGCGATTTAATCGATTTTTCCTAATATATATTTCATAAACGCACACCTGTTCTGTGCAAACACTTCTCACCAGAGCAAGGAGTATCGGCCAGTGGCAGCAGCAACAAATAAATTCAAAACTGCTACGCGTTGGATATTTTCACAAATCGGACAGAAAGGTGAAAAAGAAATACTACACACCTGCAAATATAATCAAGACAAATTGATGCTTGAAAATATTATGAGAATGTATTTGAACGAAATATGCAAGCCAATGAATGAATGAAGCTTATGCATGATTGACTACATTGCAGAGCAACACGGTTATCTGCCGTACGCCGGTCGGTCTGTACAATCTACTTTACTCACGAACGCACTCATTTAGTTCCTCTTGCCGATTTATTTGTTTATGAGTACCGTCTGTGGCCGGTTCAAGCTCTATTAAATCAGTTGTTTGGCGTCTATTTTAAAGAGGAGCCTCTACAGAAGCATGAAGTGCAAAATATAAAAAAAAAGAAAAAATGAAATACCCGAGTTATAAAAATGTTTGCGTATAGAAAAAGAGAGTCAACTAAACTCAATTAAACAATAAATACAATATAGAATTTGTTTTTGTGACTGTCATTTCTGTCTGTCTGTTTGTTGATTATCTATTATGGCTACACATCTCTAATTCTGCCTAATTACTTCTACTCTTCAGTCGTAATTTGCTATTTTTCATCACATATCGATTCTTTTACTGTCAGTTTCACTCGGTAGGATGTCAATCTTAATTTTGCAAATTATATGCCAAAATGAAATTGTTAGAATTTACGTTTGCTTGTTGACAGGTGAATGAAATTAACATCAGTCCTATTTGTATGTATAATTGAAGTAGATTTTGTGTTTAAAAATAAATTACTGAGAAATATCTACGTAAGTAAGTCAATAAATAGGATAACAAAGTAGCGTACACTTTATTAAAATGAATAGCATTTTGTCTACATTCTAAAATTTGAATAACAAGAACGGATGAGTGATGCGCCGGTGAAATAATTACCCCACGATCCACCTAGTAGTTAAACCGTCATATCAAGTTGTAAAATACGCAACTTCCATATAAATAGTATATTGATATTAAAAATTTATTTACCAAAAAGTCTTGTTTTGACATGTATGTCTGATGACATATTTCAGCTTCTCCCTAAAATACAAAAGAAGAAAATAAAATTAATTATTGGGCGTACAAATTAGTTTGGTCTGTTTTTTGTTTTCAAAATTGTATTTTTTTTTCATTAAAAAAAAAGAAAAAAGAAATACAACATTCATAGTACTGTTAGTCTAGCGTCTACTTTTGCTCATCTTTCTGTTAATTTTCGAATGAATCCTTTCTGTCCTTGAACCATTCATTGAGACATTATTCGATTTCTTCGAATGAACCGAGCCGGTGATTGTCCAAATCGTTTCACAACTGTCGAAAAAACCAGTAGTCGGAAGGAGCAAGGCCTGAAGAATACTGCGGATGTGGCAAGACCTCCAATTTGAGCGTTTCCAGGTAGTTTTTGACCATTACAACCACATGCGACCGAGTGTTGTTATGTTGCAAAAAGATTTTGTCTTGCTTTTTGGTCGTTTTTCATGCAAACCAAGACTCAACCCTATTAGTTATAGTCGATAACGTTTCGCATCAATGGTTTCGTCTTGTTTTGGTAGCATTCCTCATAGTGAAAATTTTTGGTTTGTCCTGGACGCTCTTTGTCTTCAACGCTGATATCATAACTTTTGAAACGTTGAAACCACTCTCTGTATGACTTGGCGGTCGACACAGATTCACCATAAACTTTCACAAGCATTCGATGGGCTTCGCCTGCATATTTCTTCCAATTAAAATAGAAAACTAAAACTTTCCGCTTTTCCGCAGTTTATTTAACACAAATCCGGACATTTTCGAAGTAGCAAAATACACTGTTGTTATCGTTGTTGCTGGAAACTAACCCAGATACATATATACATACTAATTATTATTGACAGATGCCAAACCTTTCCAATTAAATAGGTAATCGCATTCGGCTGGTGGAGAAATAAATGAAAGGTTCGGTTCCCCCTTAAATATATACATACCATATGTAAATAAATGTATATTATTAAAACAGTGATGAAAACTTGTTAGAGAATCTTTGAAGGGAATTAAAACGACGGTCATTTATTTTTTTTTGTATTGGGCATTAGCCCATTATTGCCAGTGAAGCCAGGTCCTTCTTCACCTGATCTTCCCAGTGGAGTGGATATCTCTCTGCTGCACTGCTTCCAAAGGCATCCGGAGAATATGAGCTAGCCAGGGTAACCACTGTCCTTCGCGTCTATGTTCTCGTATACCTTATGGCCCATTCGCCGGCACTGTACGTGAGAAGGATCAGATTGAGATGTGTCCACTGTGGCCGAGTGGTTAGTAGTGCGTATGTGGAAGGTCATAGGCCGAAAATTAAAGAAAATCAGTTAATATTTTTTTAAATTGTTGAAACAACATCTTAACGCTCACCGCAAATTTGAGGACCATCTCAGACAGCAATCCCTTCATGCTGATATCTGGACTATTAAATTGAAGAATACACAAATATTGTCACATTTTATAAGTGATTTTTGTAAGGTTTGTCTCAAGATAATTGGCAAAAATGGTAAGGTTCTCTTTCGCGTGGATAAGGCAGAGCAGGCATTTTAGTTCAAATCATTACGATTGTTTTTGATTTCTTTTTAAGCTCAATATATTCTAAGCTTCGATCACGGGATCACTTTGTAGTACATCTTCTATGTTCGATCTTAAAGCTCATCTTATGCTCGCATCTTTACCTATTACAGATGGATCGCAACTTTGTTAATGCCAACCATTTTTCGGGAAAAAAAAACCATTAACCGCAGCCCAATTAGCCTCTTCCTTTGATAAGCAAGTTTGCAACATCGTGACGTAGTCAGCGCTCATCGACGAATTTCTGACGTCCACAGAAAACATCTTATCATTCTTGGGTGGAGCCCAAATAAGCGATAAGTTGAATAATGTCGACGTCGGCTAGATAAATGATCATCCATCGGAATGAATGAGGGAACTATACTTTGGAGTTCCGCTTTAGTAAATTTCACCAGGTCCACCTGCTTCCGTCATCGCTTTGCCATTCCATCTTTTGGACTGTGGGGGTGGAAGCTAAACAATGACATTTCCTAATTAAAGTACTACTAAATATTTCAGGGGCAACTCGCCACCTGGGGGGTCATTACATGGAGTTTCTCACCCAAAGCCTTTTTGAAGTTGTTTTGGATTGAGAAAGATTTTTTATGGAAGAAAACTCCATCTAAAACCGAATTCTTGCCTCTCACCCAATAATTTTTCCAACTGGTGTGCCCTCCACGAAATAACTGAACACTCGTGGGTTAATAATCATAACGCTATCAGCAAAGAATCCAATATTTATTTTTATTTATTTATTTATTTTTTTGAAAATATTTACTGACACGCTCACTCAATCTGTTGTAGATTTCATGTAAAGCACATCGCAACCAAAGCAGGATTTGCTAGCGACAGCAATTTTTTCCTATCTGCTATGTCTTTTCATATATGTAGTTGTTGTGCTTATAATACTTCAAAATTTTATCAGCTTCAGGTGCCTGCATGAGGATGTTGCACACATGTACATCCATCAAAAAGCGAAAATTTTAGGAAGTTTAAGTAGCTAGAAAATATTCATCGTTTTCCACAACAACAATTCTTGAGGGCATCACTCTTTTCCTCTTTCATCATATTTGCTGTCTGTTTCATCAGTTGCTATAAAACACACACATATATAATACATAAACGTATGAAAGTATGTCTGCACGTGTTTTACATTTTTTTGCGTAAGTTCCTTTCGTTCAGCGATCAAGAAAGTTTTCATGTATATGTTTTTATTGCTATCATCGAAAGCAGCCACCAAAGTTTAGCCGTATTTTTCCGCATTGTAAGTTTTCAACAAGAAGCTGTGCGTTCGTGTTAACTTCCAGCATCTGATGCTTTTGACGTGCAGGTAGTTAGCAGCGAAGGGAAAAGTTGAAGCCTCGCGTGCTCTTTTCCGTTTGCTTGCAAATTCTTTTCTCTCACAAAAATCAGATTTCTTTAAAATTTTGTCTTCTTCTTCGAAAATATAACTGTTGCATCAATTTTGAATAGTTTAATAGTGTGCTCTCTTGCGTGACACGCGTCTTTGCTCACTTTTTAATTCAATCGAAAAAGTTTTCCTTTGGTCTTTTCATTGCTCGTGTAGTGGAAAGGTTATTGTTAAGTTTCCTTCCCTTTTCTTTCTATTTTTATGTTTCTTAATATTTTTCAATACTTTCAAACTTTTTTTGTGTTTGCTGATCACCAGCTATAGTTTTCTTATATCTGCTGCTTAAGTGCTCAAGCATGTTGGACAAGTTTTCTTGTTGTTATGAAAAACGCGAAAAAGTGTAAATACTACTTTGAAATTCCTTGAAATTTATGACAAAGAATGTGAAAAGTTTTAAAATCTTATAAAAGAGTATTTGATGTTTTTGGAATAAATATTTAGTATTCGCTTTTGAGGTAATTATTATTTTATTTAGTATCTCCGTTATTTTATATCTCCTTAAAAATTCTTCTTTTATTTCTAATACGTCTGTTAATATGTGTTTAGTTAGGCATCGGCTTTTAAAATATTTTATACGTCTTTGTCAAGTTTCGTGGTGAACTATTGTAATTTGATTTTATTTCTTCTATTTTGTTCAGTATAACTAATTTTGTTTAAATATTTAAAACATGAAAATTTTCAAGTTATTGTTTTTTTCTTTATTTTATATAATTTAATTTTATTTAAAACATTTTTTTGCGCTTTAATTCATTTTATTCTGTTGATTTATTTTAGTTCATCTTTCTTTATTACATTTATTTTGAAATCATTATAATTTATTCATCATTATATTTACTATTTTATTGTTTTATTTTAAATTAAATCTGCTTTTGTTATATGTAATTTAATTTTTTAATTTGTTTTAATTGAATTTTATTTCATTCCAATGTATTTTATTTTGTTTAATTTTATTTTACATTATTTAATTTAATTCAATTTCATTGAATTTTGTTTTAATAATTTTATTTTATTTTAATTTATAATATTTTATTTAATATTATAAGTGCTTCATTTAATTTAATTTTAACTATTTTTTTATTTTATTCTAATTTATTTTGTTTTATTCTAATTAATATGATTTATTTTATTTTATATATTTTATTTAATTAACATTTTTTTCTGTATTTAATTTAATTTTATTAGAAATTTTTTCTTTTTATTTAATTTTATTTTCCTTCGATGTTATATAAATTTACCTTTCCATATTAATTTTGACTGCACCCACACTTAAAAGAATACCAAACACAATTTTTTGGTACTAAAATTCTAGGCGTTGACGTGTGTAGCTGAGTATTTATAAACCTCTATGGTGCACTGTCATAAACATTGATTGCGTTTACATGTGTACATATATATATTCATACATAATTATTGCCTATGCAATACATACCTTTGTGCTGCATTTGCTCCTAAGTTGTCTCTGTTAATGCACTGTTTATGTTGCCAAGGTTACGTTTACTGAATGGAAATTGAAAATCACAGCCAAATTACCTGCCCACTCAGTATGCTGCAGGAAAGGCTTATGCGCTTGGATGTGCAAAGATTTGAGCAATGATATAGGAAAGTGATGTAACTACTCTTTTTTGAAAAATATAAAAACATAATATAAAAAATAAAATAAAATAAAATAAAAAAAAACAAAATAAATAACTCAAATATAGTTTAATAAAAAAATAAAATAAAATAAAATTAAATAAAATAAAATGAAAAAATAAAATATATTAGAACAAAATAAAATAGAATAAAAAATGATATAAAATGAAATAGAATTCGATAAAATAAAACAAAATAAATAAAAATAAATAAATAATAATAGATGAAGTGAAGTTAAATTAAACGAGATATATATATTAAATTAAATTAAATCATTATTTAAACTTTTTTCATCAGATTTTTCAATTTAACATTATAATATAACAGAATATCTTCAATACAAACTTTTTTTATTTCCACCTAATAAATTTTTTATTTGAACCATTTCATTTCTCAATACTGGGCACTTTTAACTTGTACTAGTTCAAATTACATTAGCTCATTTTGCTTTATCATGTCGCGATAGTAGCCGTGAACTATACCTGTTGCTGCCTTGCATATACTTCAATATGTTATCGTTGTCATTTTGGTGGTTTTCAAACGGACAAATATTGGCCCACCATTTCACTGTTGTGGTAATGCAATAAACCCGATGCACTCGGCCGAAATATCCTGCCAACGGATAATAAGGATAAAGTGATTGCGTTTGAGTGTAATACATTTGTGAGAAAGTTGTAGACCGGAGGCTAGGCAACGGTACTTTATTGCTTACAACATACATATACCTATATGTATACCGAAATTGTTGAAAGGAAGAGAAACAGAGATTTTGTACATAATTATGTTGGACAAAATTTAACACATGTTTACAAAAGGAATGTATATATGTTTATAAATATCAATATGTGATATGATGCACGAGTAATACTAGTTTTAGTGAATATGAAATGTACATGGAAGATAGTAGCTTTACTATTTTGTTATCTTCATAAACATCTCATTAATTTTCTTTACACGATTTTGAACAATGACAGATAAAACCGCTTAGATACTTAAATTAAAATTATATTAACAGTCAGCTAATAAATTGCAATATATATTGTACGGTTACTGCGTTTTTATTAAAATTTGTTTAGTTTAATTTAATATATTTTTGTTATTTAACTGAATTTTGTTTAATTTTATTTTATTTATTTTACCTTTTTTTAATTTTTTTATCTTACTATTTTTCATAATTTTTCTTTATTTGATTTTTATTTTTATATTTAATTTAATTTTAACTTATTTTGTCTTTCTTTAATTTTTCTGCTTTTTTATTTTATTTCTTTTCATTTGATTTTATTTTACTTTACTTTACTTTATCTTAATTTATCATTCTTTAATGTTTTCTGTTTTATTTTTTTATAATATTTTTTATTTGTTTTTATTTCTATTATGATTTTTAATTTCATTTTAATTATTTTCACTTTATTTTGCTTGAATTTCTTTTATTTGATTTTAATTTTCTTCACTTTATCTTAACTTATTTAATTTAATTTTATTATAGTTTATTTTATTTTTTTGTTTTTAAATATTTTATTTTATTTTATGTTAGTTCATATTACTTTATTTTAGTTAGTTTAATTTTTTCTAATTTAAATTTTTTTTCTGTATTTTAGTTTAGTATTATGTTTTTATTTATTCGTTTTACATGATTTTTTTTTATTGTGATTTGTATTCGTTTATTTTATTCTATTTTATTTTAGTTTTTTTATTTCATTTATCTCTATTTGATTTTAATTTATTTAATTTTATTTTATATTTTTTTATTATTTTTTTCATTTAATTTTGTTTTATTTTTTGTTTAATTTTACTTTAATTTATCTTTAATACGTCGGCCGCCATAGCCGAGTGATTAGTATGGCGTACTGCAATTCCACATAAAACCATTAGCCGTTCGGAGGCGGCTTAGGATGAACTGTAGGTCACTCCATCTTTCGGAAAAACTTCAAGGCTCACACAAATTAAAAGAGAGGCGCGGCCGAAATTTGTTTCAGCGTTTACAAAGCGCCAATAATATATATAATTTAACTTAGTTTTAAAATAATTTATTGTATTTTATTTATTTTTTTTCATTTAAGTTTAGTTTATTTTGCTTTCTTTTATTATTTTAATTAATTTGATTTATTTTTGTTTCATTTTCGTTCATAGTTTTCTATGTATTATTTATATATTTTTTAAATTTAATTTCATTTGATTTAATTTTTTTTTGCCTAACTGATTCCTAGCACCTCCATTCTATGTGCTTTCATTAAAACACCTTTGGTTGCGTCTATTTAATTAGCTCAGCAAACTAAATGGTGATCTATTACACACCACAAACTACAAATATTTTGTAATCTGTCCAAGTATTTTATGCTGCAAACAGATTATTCTGGGTGTAGACACAACCACGGAGAACTAATTAAAAGCAGAACTTTGTTTTGCCGAGTAGGCAAAAGAGACAAAATAAGTTAATACATAACATTAGTTGGTACACAAAAATGAGTTGGCCGGAAGTTGAAAAGTCAAGAGGAATGAGAAAAAATTCCCGAAGAAATGCTTTTATTTTTAAACAACTTTTCACAGCATTTCTTATTAGCTTTAACTCAAATACACACACAGTCATGCCGTGTGCTTGTAATTACAGAATCACAACGTTTCCGTTCGTTGTCTCGTTGTAGATGACAATGCGGAAGAGCAGCTGAAGTAAAGCAAAATCAAATTCTCACTGTCGCTTGTGGCCAACTTGCATTAATTTGCTCTTTGCTTTGATAATTCAGCGCTAGTATTGATTAATTAAATGCGGTTCATCTTACTATAGAAGTATGCAGAAAATTCCAATTCTTTTCTGCATCTTTTGTCGTTTGTAACTTTTTGGAGTTTGCATCCCTACAGTTTTGTTATTACTACTTTCTCAGCGATTGTTTTATGCAAATTTCTGTACTTTGCATAAATTTAAAAGTTTTTTAAGCAGAAAGGCAAAGCGTTTCGCATTTATTTTTTAGAATTTCTTTTGTTTCTGACTTTTACTTTTCGGCACTCTTTGTTTTTCTACATTTTATTTTATTTGTGCTTCATTTTTGATTTTTGCCTTATCATCGCTATTATTCTTCACTTGTACTGAAGTTTTCGGGGTTGATTGCATTTTTGTCCCTACGAATGCCTTCGGTCATTATTACTTTATGTAAATACTTTTTGATATTCAATGCGCGTTAATGGGGTCTGTTGTTTGTTTCTAAATAACTGAAGGGTTTCAACGAAAATTTACAACTTTTTGAAAGTGTTAAAAGTTAATAAGAAGTATTTAAAAAAGAAGAGAGGAAAATAAAAAATAAGTATATAAAAAAATAGAGGTCTTGGGAAATATGCAAATTACATAACAAATTGCTTTACGCAAATGATTTCAATATGACTTATTATTTTTATGCGACTGTGGGCTTTTGACCAAATGCTCTTTTTTAGACCTTTGAACTAGAACTTTCGTATTGTTTTTAACGAGAGCAATGATGGTCATTTACATTTATTGCATTGTTTTATTGAGCAACATTATTACCCTTTTTATATATTTGTAGAATTAGGTGTAACTAGCTTTTGGAAAATTGAGTATGTTCTGGTCTCAGTGTTCCCCTAGCACAGCAGCAGATTGCAGCTTTGAGATGCAGGCTGTCTTTCCTTTCTTCACTGCGTCATAAATTTCCTCATTATATTAGGTCAAGTAAAAAGTAAAAAAAAGAGAAAATTCGCTAAATTTTACAATTTTTCTTCGATCAAGACGAAAAAGCAGTCAAAGCGGCTGAAAAAATTAATTTAGTTTATGGGCCCGACACTGTAAATGAACGTGTAGCACAAAAGTGGTTTTCTAGGTTCCGTTCCGGTAATTTCGAAGTCAAAGATGCACCACGCGTCGGGAGGCCTGTCGTCGAAAATTGCGATAAAATCATGGAAATAGTGGGAACAGACCGTCACTTCAGCACTTATTTAATTGCTGAAGAACTAAAGATAAGCCAGAAAACCGTTTGAAACCATTTGCATAACCTTGGATTCAAAAAGAAGCTCGATGTTTGGGTGCCACATGAACTAACGCAAAAAAACATGATGGACCGAATTTCCATCTGTGAATCGCTGCTGAATTGCAACAAAATCGACCCATTTATAAAGCGTTTGATGACTGGCGATGAAAAGTGGATCACCTACGACAACGTCAAGTGAAATCGGTAGTGGTCAAAATGCGGTGAGCCGGCGGAAACGGTGGCCAAGCCAGGATTGACGGCCAGGAAGGTTTTGCTGTGTGTTCAGTGGGATTGGCAAGGAATCATCTACTACGAGCTGCTCTCCTATGGCCAAACGCTCAATTTGGCCCCCTACTGCCAACAACTGGACCGCTTGAAGGCAGTACTCATCCAGAAGAGGCCACCTTTGATCAACAGAGGCCGAATTGTTTTCCATCAGAACAAAGCCAGGCCACACACGTCTTTGGTGACGCGCCAGAAGCTCCAGGAGCTCGGATGGGAGGTCCTAATGCACCCACCTTATAGTCCGGACCTGGTACCAAGTGATTACCATATTTTCCTGTATATGGCGAACGCGCTTAATGGTGGGAAGTTGGCCTCAAGAGAGGGACGCAGTCTTCTACGAGAGGGGTATAATGAAGTTGGCATCTCGTTGACAACAAGTTTACGAACAAAACGGTGCATATTTGACTTAAATCGGATAAATGTACACAAATTTATCATATTTTGAAAAATTAATAAAAAACCGAACGAGCTTGGCCTAATATTAACTTTGACTGTACGGCCGCACGGTTGCTTGTAAGACTGTTCTACAGCTACTAAAATAAAGTTGTTGCTGAATGCTCTCCGAAAGCAGGAGTGTAAGATGTGTATAGTAGTGTGCTCTATTTGTATACAAAGTCGAACCTTCTTTGAGCTTTAGAACATTGGATATATGTCTTTTGTTTTTGTCCATCTTGTTGTAATAAGCAAAGGTTTCACAACGTTCCTTGATCATAAGTACGCTCCAAGCACTCATTAAAGTCCTCTTCGGTCACATGGTTAACTTATTTCTCTTTGCTGTGGTTTGTGTATAAACGTTTCTGTACCAAGTTGAATACCAGAACTCGGTGACGGAGTGTCTCTCTCTCTCTTTCACACACCATTACAAAGCTAACAACTATTTTCCAACCCTTTATATGATCGCAATAGTAGATGCCATGCGGACCCTTTCATTCTTGTGCCACCTAGCACACTTTTTGAACAGCGGTGATGTCGGTTTAAGGTTAATGTCCTCTTTAAGATTGATGTCGTATTAGCCGCAATAACCGAATGGTAAGCAGTTTGTAATACCATTTAGAAGGCCAGGATTCAAGTCCAGATTGTAGAAAAATATTTTTCTAATTACGTTCGCTCCTCGCAGGAAGCGCTCTGGCGTGAAATAAAAGCCGTTTGGAGGCGGCTTAGAATAAACTGCAAGTGTCTCCTTCTGTATCAAGACGCTTAACCCCATTGAAGACAGAGCTCCCCCGAAAAATGCTTCAGTGGTTATAAAGCATCTATTACACATACTGGGTTGTGTTATTTGTGGTTTCGAAAATAAACGTAAATAAAATTTAATTAAAAAATTTGTTTTCTTGAAATTTATTCTTTACTATTTTTTTGGTGGTACCTCAGCCATAAGTTGACGAATGTTGGGTTTCAAGTGCTCAACAGTTAAAGGTTTATCCTTATAAACCCGATCTTTCACCTAGCCCTACTATAAGAGGTCCATCGATGTCAAATTACACAATCTCGGTGGCCAATGGACATCGTCAAGACAAGAAATTACGTGGTCGGGAAATTTCTCTCGCAATAAATCCATATTCGTTCTTTTTGTTTGATTGTGGCACCATCTTGCTGAAACCACATGTTGTCCTGGTCGTGCTCTTCAATTTTAGACCTAAAAAAGGCGATTTTCTTATGATCGTAACGATCCGAGTTGACAGTGATAGTCTCGCCATTGTCGATTTCAAAAAAGAAAAGTCCAATCACGCTCTTGGACCAAAGAACGCACCGGACAATAAGTTTTTTTTTTGGTATAATAGCCAAAAGATGGCTTTATTTATCTGTATCTCGCGTTATATAAGTCCGATGGGGTTCCGTTGGATGATGTTAGAAAGATGATATATCGTAATAAAACAGCTTTTGTGACAGTTGAAATATTGGTTGATTCAGTTTTGTTTGAACGATGGACACTAGCAAAAAGCAAATACGCTACATTTTATCGTTTTTCTTCGATAAGGGTGAAAACGCAAGCTAGTTGGCTGGAAATGCGAATAACTTTTATGGTCCTGATACTATTACAGTCAATCATGCTCCATTTTGGTTTCATTCCGGCAATTTTGATGTAAAAGATGATTCACGAAGTGGAAGGCCAAATGTCGAAAATGTCGATAAAATCATGGACATTATCAAGTCTGACCACCATGTAAGCACTATTTCGATTACCCATTAAATAAGGCTGAATACGAAGAGAAAAAATTAAACCATTAAATTTCTGCCACAAATAATGGATTTATTTTTACTACATCAATATTTATTTATATATGTATATTGTCTTGGTCTGGAAGTGCTTGTCCTCGAATATTGGTAAATAATTATTAGGTAGTATTTCATTTATTATTGTTTATTAGCTGTTATTTTTACTCCAAATAAATATGCCGTATTCCACTTTCTCTTAACACAAATATTTTAAGCAACCTTTTTCCACTACAGAGCTCTTTATTTTTATACCCAAAAAGTTTCCACTCAATATGCTTTTAATTTTTTTTAATGTAATGTACGTACATACCTGCGAGCATATGTGCGCATATACCAATAGGGACCTACATATTTGATTAAAGTTAACCACATCAAATAAAAAAAAATAATAAAAAAAATAATAGAAAATGAAAAACATA
The DNA here is from genome assembly GCA_037013455.1 of Ceratitis rosa. NCBI lineage: Eukaryota > Metazoa > Arthropoda > Insecta > Diptera > Tephritidae > Ceratitis > Ceratitis rosa. The sequence goes on from JAWMAG010000008.1 coordinate 25,308,841, forward strand.
TTGTTCGAGCTAACGTAATAAAAATGTACATATCAAATAGGGATTCTCTATATATTAACTCAATTTAAAAGCTGAATTCTTTGCTTTGCGTATTAAATCAAAGAACCCTCAACAAACGAAGGTCCGTCAAGGCAATGCAACGGCAGCATGACAGTTTTGTGAGTGTTTTTATTTGCAGTTTTATTTATTTATTTATTTATTTTTTGATTTTTTTTTGCTCAATTGGATTATTGCAAAACTTTTTGATTGACTTGTTCATTGGGAATGGGGTTGAGTGTCGACCTTCAATAACTTTGCTATCGACAGTGATTTAAGTGAATTAGTCTACGATATATTTTCAATTGAGCGGTTAAAAAGTGTGGTTAGAGTTGGCCAATAAAATATCATACAATTAAGGAAAGATAAAAAATGATTGAGGATAATATTATAAAGTTGATATACAGTAGTTAAAAAAAAAAGTTTATGTACGAGCCTGTGGTTGAGGGATGAAACAGATAATGGAAAAATGAAAAATAACAAAATACTGTGTTCACAGCGGAAAATGTTTTTTAAGCGGGTGGGTATCTAACCAAGAATACTGTTTTGATTCGCATAACTCTAAGGGTATTAAAGAAGAAGAAGAAGGGAGAATTTAGGGCTTTGCGCGTCGCTGATATAGAAGCTATGTTCATTTTAAAGCAGTGATATTTTCTAGATACCTAAACAAAGAATACATCAACGAATTTAAGGCTTTACTGTTGTCACATATACATTACATATATTTTTATTTTGATAATACAATTTTTTTCCAATTAAATTCGTTTCTTGTAAATAATAATTTTAGTTTTTATAGAGCTGCCTCGGACCACATATTTTTGTGGAATAACGTAAAAATTACAACAGTTTGAACGGAAGAAGAATTCAAAAACAATTCAACATAACAATGACCTGAAAAAGCATCTAATAAACGTTTTAGTTGTTATGTAGGCGTAAAATTTAAAACCTTTTTTTCTTCTAACCACGACTCAAGATTTTTCTACTATTTTCTTCAAATTTATCATTTTTCAATTCATTTACAAGTATCAATCACGTTTGTTCAGTTTTTTCCGCCTGTCAGATATGCAAATAATTTGTCATTGCTTTTACATTATTGCCGGCGACCAATAGAATACTCAACCTTCATTCCTGTGGCATTGAAAAAAAAAAAACGAAGAAAAGCAGCAAGGAAATTTGCAAAGTAGCAGCCCAACCAGAGCAACATTGTAAAGCATTTGCATACATTTATATTTAATATTATGTATAAATATGTATGTATTTTCCTGTTATCCATATTGCTGGATTTAATACACTCCACTCTTACTCACTTTCGCTTTTTTCACTCCTGCTTACAATTCTACTTTCGTCGTTGTTACTTAATTTTTTCCTTTTACAATATTTAAGTTTTTTGTTTTTGAATTTTCTTTATGAGAATATTGCTTATTATTCCTACGCTTTGACGCCAAAGCTTAATAATAAATTTACTTCTATACAATGTCTTGTTTCATTTCCTTTTTTCAAGAATTTTTTTCTGAAATGTTAACGCGTGAAATTTTTCCGCTTGGCTTCTGTTTACTTGGCTGCAGCCATAGAATTGCCGTCTTTATGGTCTCTTTGTCTTTATTTCTTCATCGCCTTGATTATATTTGCCAGCTCTTGTCTGCCTATGCGGATTTTTTATTATTATTATATTTTTTTCGTCGCCTTAAGCATTCTTTTGTATTAAATTATGTTGAGCTTATTATTAATTTAGTTCCGATTTGAATATGCAATGAATGTGAAATATGCATAATTTTTCATATCACCTACTAGAGGAGGAGTAAATAAAAATATAAGTATCGTATATGTAGCAGAAATGGCTCCTTTTTTCTGTTAATTGTATTTTCCACTGTTCATTATGATTTCAATTAAGCCAGTAGAAACAGAAAGTCTATAAATGAAACGGTTTAAAATTAAAATTTTATTTTTAAGAATCAGAGACTTAATAGATTATATCCACATGTAATTTTCAAAAAATCTATTGGTAAACTACATTAAATTCTGTCTATTAACATTTTTTCTATTAATTTATAAAATAAAATTTATCTCAAAAAAAAAAAAGAAAAAAAAAATTATTCGCCTTATTTATAATACTTGTTAATAACTAAATAAATGAAATCTTCTGTTTTCAGGTTCGTTTGGAAAAATTCTAACAATGATCAATTGTAAGTAGTTAAAACAAAAAAAATCCCAAATCGTCTGCATTTATATACAATTAAAATTTTACAACGCAGGAGCATTCGGCCGAGAACTTCTGATAGAGTTTTTTGAGAAACATTTCATTTCATGTCGGAAATAAAATCGGTGGACTTGGCACCCTCTGCCCAGTGGCGAGTGCAATAAGAAAGGTAAATTTTCTATCATTTTCATTGCTAGAGTGGTCAGGGTTCGAGCTAACGATCCTCTACAAGATAACCACTCGAAAAGGCGCCAGCCAAGAAATCCTAATTATATTAGTTTTAGCTTTTTTAAGTCATTGAATATAATTTTTTCCTATACTGTGCATTGTCGTAAGCAGAAAGTGAGATCTTCTTAATGAAAAATAATTGCGTATACGCTGTGGTGTATTGTACATACATTAACGAAAAACACAAGTATGCAAAAAAAAAGATTGGGAATTGATTTATCTGCATATTTCTTATGTTTTTTTTGTGTGTTTAAAGGAAATTTTGTCATATAACGTCATGTTTTCTTATATTGTGGGCGTCTTATGGGTTCATTCGAAGATAAAGGATATTTATATTTATTCGGAAATAAAGGTGGGGAAAAAACATTCGGCATCTTGAAAACCTGCGTAACAATTCATCAAGATGGGGTAAGTAGCTTTCGAGATCTTTTGACAATCGAATTTGAAATCACATCTCCGATAAATGCGGGTTCGAAGTTTTAACATTATTTGCCATTATTGGGAAAATACATCTTCCCTTGTTTTTCTTCCATCTCCTTAAAATATTGATGACATTTTCTGGAAAGAAGTCTAGCTGGGCATGAAGAAAATATCATTTTCGTTTTACCAACGATAGGTTTCTTCGAGACAAACACTTCTTGATGTAGTGATTTGTTCAGTATTCTCGTATGCTATCCACAGGCACAAAGAGAAAGAGAAAGCGGTAGATACCTATGTCTGACACATTTCAAAATTTACATTATTTTTTTTGAAGAATACAAATATTAATATATGTATATGTTACATGTATTCTTTTCATTTACATTACTTTACTTTCTTCATAAATATCGTTAAAACGATTCCATTAACGAAATGTAAATATGGAAAAAAGAAAATACATAGTACCTTTATGTTCTTTCATTTGTTTAAATTCTTCAATTTAACCAACAGCTTTTTATAGTGCTTTATGCTTTCGGCATATTAGAAAAAAGAGGAAAAATTCAGAATTTATCATTTTCAGTGAATTGAGAAAATACATACATATATAGAACTTTGATGAAATTTTCGCAAATGCTTTTACTTTTGCGTTGTAGTATTTAACATCTCCCCTTTCTCTTTCTCTCTAGTTGTATTCCAAAATCTCAATATGAGTTTATTGAATTTTCAAATAATTGCATATTGCTGAAATTCGCTTACACGAGTGACTGCGTTAGTAAAAATTCTACATTAATGGTGGTATAACAATGTCGTAACTGGCAGATAGAATAGTGCCCGAAGGGTATTTTTTTACTATATAACTAGTTAAGTATACAAAAATATTCCAATACCATATATGTGCACAAATGTATCGAGCTACGTATGTATGTAAGAGTTATACTAAAATATATTGTGATTAAATAAGTACACATATGTATTATATATATGTATTATATTTTCTTTATATAACTATGAGTATGAAATACTAACTGCGTGTTGTTAAAGCTCTTATATCACCAAAATCAAAAAACAATAATGCCCGCTTAAATGGAAAAAGATGATTGAAGAGCTTACGTTTTGGAAAATATTATAATAATTATTGTCTACAAATGGTTAAATTGTAAGGGCCGATGTTGAATGTGAACCACACCTAAACGCCAAGTTTTTTTCCGAATTTAATTTGACATTTCTCTATTTCAGACTTACTCAATTTGAACCATGGAGAGATATACAATCCAACAACGTGTTAAAGTTATCCAGACTTATTATGAAAATTTTCGAAGAAAATCATCTTCAGTGATGAGGCACATTTTCACCTCAGTGGATTCGTCAATAAACCGAATTGCCGCATTTGGGCGAATGAGAATCCAAGAGTGATTGTCGAAAAACCAATGCACCCACAAAGAGTGACTGTTTGGTGCGGTTTATGGGCTGGCGGCATCATCGGGCCGTATTTTTTCCAAAATGAGGCCGGTCAGGCAGTTACTGTGAATGGTGTTCGCTATCGTGAGATGATAACGAATTTTTTATGGCCACAATTGGAAGATATGGATGTGGACGATATGTGGTTTCAGCAGGACGGTGCCACTTGCCACACAGCTAACGAAACAATGGCTCTTTTGCGCAACAAATTCAATGGCCGTGTTATCTCACGTAATGGCGATGTCAATTGGCCCCCAAGATCATGTGATTTGACACCGTTGGACTTTTTTCTCTGGGGTTATTTGAAAGAAAAGGTGTACGTCGATAAGCCAGCAACAATTCAAGAGCTAAAGGATGAGATAATTCGGCACATTAACGGCATAGAAACTCCATTATGCCTCAGCGTCATCGAAAATTTGGACCATCGTATGGAGGTGTGCCGCCGAGGTCGCGGCGCTCATTTGGCCGATATTTTGTTACATACATAATTGAGTAATACCAATATATCATAATAAAATAAAATTTCAATAATTTCCTAAATAGTTTGTGTTTTATTCAAAATCAACATCGGCCCTTGAAAATTTAACCACCCTTTAGTTTGCAGATGTAAAGTAATTCATATATAAAATTTATTTGCTTTTAAATTTGCATTATTTGCTTAAATAAGATTTTTATATAATTTATAAAAAAGTTGACCAATATAGAATGTGAAAAAATCAAAATTAAATCAACTTAAAGTGGATTGATTTATTTTTACAAAAACCTTTGGCATTTGGTTTAATTTTCTGATGAAAATCAAGTTCTAACCCTTTTTTTAGCCATATTGCAGTATATTAACATTTTTATATATTCAGTCAGCAAAAAAAAAAAACTCATAATAAGGTTTACATTTAAAGATTCCTTGGATTTATTTTTTATTTGATTCTAAAAATCTGTGAAATTTTTGATCACTTTTTAAGCTTTCATATATATAATATAATATAATATTTACTAATCTCTTTTGCATAAAAGAATCGTTTTATTTAGGTGCACCGTGCCAAAAACCCATATATTTTGACATCTGTCCAACTTAACTTTGTTTTAGTTAGAATTTAGGAATTTATGAAAATGGAATGCTTAACTACTCAAGAAAATAGTTAAATTTTAAAGAAATGTGAAAAGACTGGTCAGACACTGTAAGGCCTGTGCACTATATATTTTGATCGTTAAAACTCAAATATCGTTTCTCACGGTTCTCAAGAGCTGGGAAATTATTACTGCACATTATGGCGTCTTTTGCTCTTGGACTTACATCTACATCCACTTAAAGTCCAGTTCACTCAACAACTGAAGCCAGGTGACCATTCCAAATGCCATACATACGTCGACTGGGCGCTTTAACAACAAGAAGTGCACAGCGATTTTTCAAATCAAATTTTCTTAAGCGCAAAATAGCGAAATTGTCGTGTATAGGCTTTTCCAGCATACTCAAATAACTGAGGAGAGGCCACTATGCCTAAAAATTACCATCTGATGCGGAGTTGTGATTGGACCTTACTTCTTTTAAAACGACAACGGCTGCCACTGACAATTCCGAGCATTATGATTGCATGATAACCGACTTTTTTTGAACAGCAATTGAAGAACACGTCGTGGACAATATGTGATTTCAACAAGATGGTGCCACATGCAACACAAGTCGAGCGAATATGGCTTTATTGGTCGCGGCATCTCTAGTTTCGGTGATGTCAATTGGACACCCTGATTGTGCTATTGGCAGCTTTGGAAGTTCCTGGCGGGGCTACGCAGAGGACTTTTAACTCTTGAGCGTTTTTTAAACCAAAATACGGCAAATTATGGGCCAATATGTGGCAAAAATTGCAAGAAAATAATCTTAGATATAATATAGAACTAGTCCCAAAGGTCCGAAAGACCAAAAAGTAAAAATAGAAGAGGGGATAGCGGAGCGCACAAAAACTGACAATGGGTTTCAATTTTCGAAATTTTTATATAAAGACAGAATTGAAATCTATAAAAAATATTTCATATTTCCAAAATATTTTTACCATTTTTTTAAAAATCCTTCGTACAATATACAGCCAAGATTTAAGCTTCTTGTTTATATTTAAACCTAATAAAGATACTTAAAATAATATTTATAAGTAGCTCCATCAAATCTACTCAAATTGACACTTAATTCCCAACGCTTAGTTCTAGTTAGCAAAACATCAATTTGAAGGGAAAATCCCTAAATCCTCGGTCAGTCAGTCAGGTTGTGAAATATTCAAATTTATAAACATTTTGTATAAACCTTTATTTTACTTTACCTTTAAGTGCGCTTTGGCTTGTCTGTTCCCAAACACTCACTAAAAAAAGGGTCTAATAAATGGCTGCATAAATAACAGTGGGTGAAACAGTAGCAACAAAAACATCTAACTATTATTTCTTTACACTGAGCACTTCCAATGTCGAGTGATAAAAAGCTTCTGCATATTTTATATGCATAAAGGTATTTTGCTCACCTTTTTACCGTCAAAAAAATGCGATGAAATAAATAAATGGTTAGTCTCGCATACGAATACTTTTTATAAATGTTTACGAGTGCTTTTCATTTTGTGGGTAACTAACCAAAAAGAAATGAGAATATGAAAATTGTTTGTGGCCTACATACGGGCACTTATGACAGGAGCTCATATTTAAAATGAAAGTATTTTAATAATAAGTTGGTATTTTTTTTTTTAGATTTTCAAGAGAGGTGGAATATATGTGAATTTTTTATGATTGCCAATATTTTTCCAAGGACATACTAATTTTTTTTGGCTTTCAAGGTAATATTTTTTTGCAAAATTCGTCACATACATGAAATACTCGTATGTATATGGAGCATGCAGCTTATGAAAGACTTTTCTGTTATAATTGAAATCATTTTGCGCTTGCCAAAAAAGTCAAAAATGATTTTTGATTAAAAACTACGAACTTTCACGCTAAACTTTATTAAATAAATTGAGTGAAAAGCTTTAAAAAAAAATTCAGAGAACCGAGTAGCTTAATTTCCAATTTGTGAATTTGAGACCGGTTATGCGTCAATCATATTGCCTTTAATTTTCATTTACTTACAATGTGTGTACGACACTGCAAATGTAATTGAATATGCATTGGGAATTAAATATTAATTTGAGCTAGGCAGATAGGTAGGTAGGAGGGAGTATAGTAAATATTACTTTGAAAAATTTGCTCCGATACTACGGCTCTTTCGAAACTAATTGTACGTCTTTGTGAAAAAGCTATTCAAAAATACCAAAATCTATATTTGCTTGAAGGAGGACAATCAAATATGAGGCGAAAAATAATCTCAGCCAGTTAGGTGAAAAGCATCTCAATTGAGCAATTCAAATGATAAGCAAGTCAAGTATTAGAGTCACTAAAAAATAGGAAAATAATTATATTATAAGGTATACTGCAATAAAAATTAGTAACTGAAAGTAATTCTCAAATACGGAAAAAGATTATGGGATTAACTAATATACGTAATAAACATATTTCACTTTATTTAGAGATTTTTAATGTTTTTAAATTAAATGCAATTTTAAAATTTAATCTATATTTGTACCATAATTTAATGGTTATCCATTTAATGGTTTCGAAAATCATATTTATAAAATTTTTTTTCAAGAAATTCCTTTTTCATTGTAAAGTTTCAGCCTCAGAAAGCCATATTTGTCCATGTTGTGTGTCGTGCAACATCTTTTTGTTGAAGCAACATATCATTCGACTTCTGTTCTTCAGTTGCAAGCCAAAAAAGTCGGTTATCATACGACCATAACACTCCGAATTGACAGAAACAGTCTCGCATTTGTCGTTTTCAATCAAATAAGGTCATCTCCGGATCATCACAAAGTTGTACTTGAGGATCTTTGGAGCCCCAAATGTGAAAATTTTGCTATTTACGCATCCTCCGACTAAAAAATTTACCTCGTCGCTTAAGTAAGTTTTGTTCGAAAAGTCGCCGTCCATTTTCATAAATGCCTGACTTTTAACTAAAAAAAAAACCTGTTAAGTTTGCCAGTTAAGCTGAACAGATGTCAAAATGTCTTGTACTAGTGAAAGCACGAAATGGACAACCCTATATATAGCTGTTTTGTTATGTTATGTGGAGATTTTTTTATCGAGTAGGGGATCTGGAACCAATTTGTTCGAAATGATCGCGGTTTGGTTAGGTTTGTTTGCCTGGGATAAGAACTGGAATACTTTTCTGTAACCGAAGTGGGTGTGGGAGCAGTCTATTGAAATACCAACGCTACTTGTCCAGATTAATATATAAATATTTCTCCCTGGTCTGTTAGAAAAAATCTGTGGTTTGTTACGATTTTCTTGCTATTTGAAAAAAATATATACATATTTATATAGTTAACAGAAAATTAACTGGAAAAAAATATTAGAATCATCTTAAAATTCCATTCGGGCGATGTAGCGAACAAACACTTTTCAATCAATATTTTTCCAGAAAATATTACTTATACGCCCCGACCCGCCTTCTTAATATAACCTAAGCAGACAAGTGCCGGGTTTGAGATGCAGCTTAAAACGTAATTTAAAAATCAAAAAAGGTGGTAAATTCGAATATTGCGCTGTTAAACAAATGTATTTAAAATTTGCCAAAAGCTTAGGAATTTTCTTAAAAATTTACTTCTTGTGTATTTCTTGTTAAAATCCAGACACATTTTAAATTTACAACTGTCGAATTTAATTTAATTTGCTTTCATACACATTTGCAAAGTTCAAACTTCACTGATTAAAAGAAGTATCTCTAAACATTGACATATGGTTATAAAACACACGCACAAAGTACGTATGTATTGACCTTGAATATATTTATAGATTTGACAAAGAATTTTGTGCTTTTACAAGCTTGTCAGAGATTTGCTTACAGTTACTTTTATATACGCCCGCATATGTACAAATGTATATATGAATTTATGTCATGATATTAAAGTCTGCTATGCGTGACTTTGGAGAGTGTGCTCAAAAAGTTTTCCTAAACGAATGCAATTAATGTCAAAGTTAGTCTCATTTTCTTTTCCACGCAAAAAGTTTAGTATTTTTCAAGCATAAAGGAATTTTCTGATATATTTGGAGTGGAAGACTGGGTAGAAAAGAGAGTAAGTTCTATTTGGAAAAAGAGAGAACGAAAAAATAACAATAAAAATAAAAAATCTAAAGCTATTTCAACACAGATTTTTCTGTTGAATTTTTCGCCGTTTGCAGAGTTTTATATTTTAGTGCAATGAATATGGAAGCATAGAATAGAATATTTGACTTAGGTCGACTTTATTGATATATAAATGAGGTATAATAAAAAGCTATGCATTATTGTTGCAAACGATGGCTTTATTAATTTCTATCTCGTGTACAATAAGTCCGTTTGGATGGCTTTAGATAGATGATATTTTGTACTCAAAAAAATTATAGAAGAATTGTTGATCACTTAATTTAATAGTGTTTGAGCTCATGTCGACGAAGGACACCATTAAAAAGAAATTACGCTATATTCTAAAATTTTTCTTCGATTAAGGCGAAACTACTAGTCAGGCAGCTGAAAATGTGAAAAGTGTTTAAAGTTCTCGTACTGTAACAGTTATTCATGCAGAAGTTTCGTTTCCTCGATTATCTTACGGTAATTTTGATGTAAAAGATTCTCCACGGTGTGAAAAGACAATTGTCCAAAATGTCGACAAAATAATGGAAATCATCGAGTCTGTTGTACAATACCAAAATAGTTTGGAACCACTTGGAAAAGGTTGAATACGCAAAGACTCTTGACGTATGGGTGCCACACGAGCTAACAAAAAAAAAATTTTTCTGTTCGCTATTCACTACTGAATCGTAACAAAATCAATATATTTTGGAAGCGGCTGATAACAGGTGATGACAAGTGTATCACTTAAAGCAATATCAACATGGTCGAAGAATAGTGAGCTGACACAAATGGTCTCCAAATCATGATTGATGGCCAGGAATGTTTTGTGATGTGTTTAGTGGGAAGGAAGGAGCTACTCCCCTACAGGCAAAATCTCAATTGGGTCCTGCATTGTCAAAAATTGAACCATTGAACCAATAAGAGGGTAATTGTGTTTCATAAGCACAACGCTAGACCACATACACCGATAGTGATTCGCCAGAAGTTCCGAGAACTTCAAGAGAAACCTGTTAAAACCGCAACAACAGTTTGGATGAAAGAAACATAATGACATTACCTTCCAAATAGTCACATTTATCGAGTAAAACGGTTCATATTTGACATAAATCAGATAATTCTAACCACGGCAAGTAAAGCTAAAGTAACTAGTACGAAGGTGATGCATAGTTGGATAATTGACAGTTCGTAGGGCATTGCAGCTATAAAAACCCCAGTTGCTTGCTTGGAAAATATATTGAAGCTGGAGTAGTTAGTGCAAAAATTCTAGCCAATTGGATTCTAGTTAACAAATAGTATTTTTCCCGCAGGGCACATTAAAAAATATATTAGTAATTAACGAAAGCGAAAAATTTATCGCATTTGTTTGCATCGTTGAGAAAATGCAATTTTAACTTTTATTTCGTTGCGCGCATTTTGCCAAGGGGAAAACTATGAATTACTTAAAAAAGAAATTGAAAATCTGTTAGTTGCTTTTGTGAATTTATGAGAAAATCTTTTCGCACTTTGCAAATAAAATCACGTTCTTTAACAGTATTTATTTTATGTCCTACTATTATTTGTTTTGTGTGAAAAGTTTTGCTATATTTCATTAGGTAGCTTGGTAGTATCTTTGCTATACGCATTCAAAATTATTTAACCATTTTTGAATTCCTTCTTAATATTTAATAAAATTCTAATGAAAAAAAGTATAAATGAAGATTTAGTGAGCTTAAGGCCACTTTAGAGACAAAAGATTTATCTAAAGTAATTTCGAAAGATCTTTTAGAGAAACAGGCTGACATTATTGTAGGTGTGGTTCCAAAATATACAGGCTTGGGAGCCGAACCGTAATACCATGACTGTTTGCTTGATGATAGGATATATGTTTTGTCCACGTAAAATATCACTCCCATAGGCTTCACTTCAGTCTGAAGAAAGCAGAGCTCACGGCGCTGTTGTTGAGGCCAATAATGTCAATATCATCGGCGTACGCCAGCAGTAGTACACTCCTATAGAAGATTGTGCCTTCTCTATTCAGCTCTGTAGCTTGAAAAAAACATTTGGTAAAACATTTGTTCCATCGTCATAGATTTGAGAATCGGATTCGCTATCTCCGAGAGTTCCATTTACACTGTTATTCAGCAGACTGGAGAAATGTTCCCTCCATAAATTCTTTGTACTCTGGCCATCGCATCGTTACTAGATCATAGCTATGCTTCCTACAAGAGTATGTTCCGGTCTTAGTTAAGTTTCCGCGTCTTTTCGTAGAAGCTCGCGCATTACTCCTGTCGGCAGCTTTTCGCGCTTATTTAAAAAAATTCAAGAAAAGAATAGAAAGCGTTGCGCAGCCGTCGGTGCTCTTCTTAGCAAATTTAGTAGAACTTAAAAATTATGTAATTATGTAATTGGACCATTAGACTAAGATTTTAAATTTCCGTTTATTTTGTATTGTTAATAAAATAATAAGCTTTTCTTTGATTTGTGATAATCTTTGGCGGGGCATTTTCAGTTTCGGACATTCCGAAGATGGTTTTCGTCGCCCACAGTGTAAGCTTTATAGTATTTCAAAATTGGAATAAATTGACTAACAATAAAACATTTTTAAACTTTCGATATTTATGAATTGTACTAACTTCATGATTTTCAACGATTTTCTCAGTTTTCGCTAACGCCATAATATCCACGAAAATTTTTGAAAATATCTCAAGTTGAAGTCTAGATCTCTAAATCTATATCTTAATTTAAATTTAAGTCTGAACTTTAATAAGCCAGAATCTGAACACTAATTTAGAAAATAGAAATTAAATTAGTTTAATTTTTGGATCTCGGTAATAGTCGAAATATAAATTTCAGTCTATGTTTCACCACAGTATGAAAAAGTTACTCATACGCCCTAGACCGCCACAGCAATAAGTACAGAGAGAGTGATCAAAAGCTATATAATTAAAAATTCAGTTTCAAAATATAAAAAAGAAAACCGTAAAAATGTCATAATGATTTTAAAATTCACCGATAACTTTGAAATTTTTTCCAGAATTTTTCTTTCACTATGCTTATCAGTTTTGACATGAAGTAAACCCATACGCAAGATTTCAACCAAATCAGCATTTCTTTGTAAAATGTTATTCAAAGTGGCTACATATTTTTATTTTTATTTATATTTTAATTGATAAAACATTCAAGTTGAATTTCAATACAACTAAAAAAGCGCTGAAGCAAAGCACAATGGAAGTGAAAATATTTCAATAAAGAAGAACTAAGAGAAAGCACAAGTTGGGTTTTTTCACTTATGATATATACATATGTCTATAAAACTCTTCTTAATATGTATACACAAGAAGTTATTAACATAAAAGAACTGATAAGAACTGTTGTTGCTATGTTGTTTAATGTACGACAGAACATCAACATTAAAAGTGATATGACTAAGAAACTTTCCATTACCCAATGAGCAATAGCTAAGGGTATGCTTAAATGTCTTTAAAGTCATTACTCGAAGATTTTTTGCAGCGCATCCAAAATCAGTCTGTATAGTTTCAGCTGTAGAGGAAATGTCAATGGAAGGCGTTAAATCTATTAGTACTATCCTCTCTATGTGTAGGGAAGTGCCTGATACTATACTAACTTTGTTAAGTTCGATCTAACTAGTATTCTAGTATTCAAGTATTGCCCGATTACTTTTCGATAAGGAATTTCTTTTGGTTTTTTTTGTTTTAAAATTTTGTTTTTCAACTCATTTCATTCTTTAAGAAATATCGCTTTTTTGGTCAAAATTTCATTTACGTCTTTATGGCTTACTTTACAAGAACGAAAAATCTCAATACATAATGCAGTAAGACATTACCTGCGGCATAACAACGTCGGCAATGTTGTCGTGTGACAAGTCTCACATCGCATAGCTTCTTATCGTACTTAGGCTTATAAACTTTCACATTGCTGTAACTTCATTCCCCACCTGCCGACTTATGACAGGCAACAGGTGCGTTGTACAAGCGTTAAATGCCTGAAAGCACTTTTTTTATACTGGCTTCTTGGATTTTACTTATGCTCATTTTCATTGTTTTGCATTTCGTTATATGTATATGTGTCAACAGCATAAATTATGATTGCTTTAACTACAACTTGGTTGTATGTACAATAATTCTCTTTTGCTGCTTTTATTTTAATATTTGCAAAATTCTCAACTTGAAACTTTCAAAATTTAAAGTCTTTAGTACAGTGAAAAGCCGCAGGGTGCCAATTTAATGTTACTTTTCACCTTGGTTTTAGTTTATAACCTAACCTATATTCTTATAATGACCCGCTGGTACGTCTTTTGTAGTGTAGTGAAGAGTTTCTGTTTTTCTTTATTTAGTGTAGTCACCCTATAAGACGTCAACGCTTTTTGCGAAGCTCTTGATATCCACAAGCACTTTTAGCAATGCCGCCACCTGTTTTATTACCCATAATGTCTTTGGGGCCTGTAATCCGTTAATATTGGCCGCCCTCTATACTGCTCTCCTGCTTCTAAGGACATTTTCTGGGATGAGAGATTATTCCTGGAATTATATAATTTTCTGCGTTGCTAGCTGTCTCAGCAGTTTTCCCGATATCATGGGCCTTAAAGCTAGAAAGGTTGCTTGAGGTGTAGCTCCACGCAATAGGCTCCAGCGCTCACTTCATTAGCCATTTTTGATCCATTTGTATAGATGATGACTTTGTACTTACGAGTCGCATGTTCTTATACCATTCATCCTTCTTAAACTTAGCTTGACACCTTTTATCTCGATAAAGCGTGAGGGTATGTAGTCTTCCCTCTGCATATCGTGCTGTGTCCAAAGTTTCTAGCCTAAAATTCACGCAAGGCAATCAACCTCATGGCTGATTTTGCGTGCCATTGGAGTGGTTCTTAGAGCACCTAATATGCACAGTAATCGCTCCATCTATACGAGATTTTGTTAGCAGCACTCCCCCACATTAGAGCGCCGTAAAGTAATAAGCCTATATTACCTATATTTTATTACCCTAAGTATATTTATGCAAAAATAATGCATGAGCCCATTCAATAAGGACATCGCTGGCCTTTAACTTTCCTGCTGTTCAAAAAAGTTTTATCCATAGTAGTATGCCAGTCTCTACTTGAGCTGGTTCTGAAATTCCACTACTGCCTCATAGGAGAGATTATTAAATGCCCTAGATACGTCCACAAAGATTCCAAAGCCGTATTCTTTACACTCTGTCTTTCTATTGTCACGGCTACTGAGTGAAGTGCAGCCTCAATGGATCTATTCTTCGCATAAGCTCCCTGTGTCTTTGATATACTGGCCAGCTTATTCTTAATATTGGTATCCATAATCTTTTCGAGCGTCTTTAGGCATGAGGTTGGACCTTGCCCACCTTTAGTACGACTACGACGCTCCCCTCTCTCCAAAGGATAGACACATAGTATTTAATCTGGGAACTTTTGTGGACGCTCTTGGGCTGAATCAGTTTTATGGTGGGTTTGAGTAGATTCCATTGGTGTTTTTTGGTAATATATCAGACAAGGTCAGGACCTTCACGTGATTTATTTAAAAAGTGCTTCGAACTACTTTGGAGAGAGTACGGTACATTTTTTGTATTATTTTTGTCAGTCAGCACTTTTTGGAACTAGTATTGGACTACTTTAATATGTCTTTCGGTCTTTTCTTTGCACTATTTGTCTTGTTCTCTGCCTTCTAGGTAGGTATTTTCTCCTTTTATCAGATATTTCAACGAAATTTGTTACATTTTTATAAATATATTAAGTTAGATGTATTTTTGTATTGTAATTTATAAATATGTATTTCTTTTATACTCTTATAGTTCAGATACGCAATTGCGCGTCATAATACTCACAATTTAGCATTTATGAACATGAAATTTGGAATTTTGTTAACAAAAAATGTATAAACTGGCAGCGAAAATAAGCACGGAACTACTTGTTTAATATTTAAACGTATATATATTCTTAAACGATTCTCAGATAACTTTGGGGCCAAATTAGTCTTACTGGGAAAAAGCTCAGAAATTGTTCGCCTTTGATTAGTGAATCAATCAAAGCTTTCAAAAAGTAGTACTGGACTTTAACTTGCTTCCAAATGGCCGGTATATTTTAAAGAAGAACTTTTATTTCATGCCAGAGTTACACTTCTTTGACTTGAAATTTTCTACCAAAGGGCGACGGCAGTTAGAAAATAAATTTTCTATAATGTTTTGATGTTGGTCGGACCAGTACTCGACCTCGTTTTTCCGAAGATTGCATATTGTGTTTTTTACTTTTAATTTTGCTCAAGAGAATGTGGAAAATTTATTTTAAAATTACCTGAGATGAGAATTTTAAAGCGACACATTACTAAATTATAACATTCTCAACTTCGTTTGATACATGTATTAGTTTAAAAAATAAAATGAAGAAAAAATTAAATAACAATAAATAATATCGAATTACATTAATATATACGAGTATTGCAGTAAAAGATTTGAAAAAATAATGCACTCATAAAAGAATATTTCATCATCCATGCTTACTTAAATTCTTACGTATAATATTATTATATTATACACATATGTTTGTGTCGAAACGCTGCACTCTCACTATGCTGCCATTGTGTTGCACTCCAGTATTTCCGTTCTGCCACATGTGTTACTTTAACGTTTTAGTTTTGATTTCCTTTTGTGAAACATATACCCTTACATAGAAAATGGTGAACATTTCAAATGCTTCGCTGCAATGTGTCCCGTTTGTGAAACGGAAATTAAATTCTTTTTGCATATATTGTATAACATGAAAAAATGAATAAATAAATAAAAATGAAATGTGAGACCAGAGGAACGTAGAACTAAAGTAGAATGTAAAATAAAAAACGCGCATAACACGTAGAAAAAAATGTTTCTAGTGCATAAATCACTGCAGAAATGTTTTTTTTTGTCATATTTATGAGTATACTCATGGGGCGATCTCAGAGTAATGTAGCCTAAAAGAGGCACACTACTAAAAGTGTGAGCCAATTCTACAATCCACCAGCATCCAACCAGCATTGGTCAGACGTACAGTATACACCAAGTATTAGCAAGACAGGAGAGACAACATTTTCTCATTTCATCTCTTGAAAGCGGGGCTTTGCCTCTGATCTGATCTGGCGAACTAACTGACTGACTGCGGTGACTCTCTGATTGATTTATTTAAACGGTTGGTGAAATAACAGTCTATTCTAAATTAATTTCGGGGCGTTTTTTGAAACAATGTAATTTTATTATGATAAAAGAATAACAAGATTCAAGCTTTAAAGGGAAATACCGTGAGACTATCCGACACTATTAGAGATCAAAATAGCATCCAAAAATACAGGAAAATATTTTTTAAATTTATATTGATTATTGCAGTCACCTGTCGTCAGAGAATGTTCTGACATAAAGGTGGCTTAGAATAAACTATAGGTTCTTCTATTTGTTGAAAAACAGAAAAAACATAAAGAGGCATACCAAAAATTAGTGGAAGAGCACGGCCGAAAATCGTTTCAGTGGTTACAAAGCGCCAACTTTATATACATGTATCTATATATACATTTAAAAAAGGTATTATATATATTTCGAGCAAATTCTACTTATTTTCAGATCTGTGGTCCATTTACAGGAAATAAAAGTTTACCATTTTGGCATATCATCGAAGTGTTAAAAATGATCCACTTCCCGTGAAAAAATTCGAGTAAAAAGAACTATTAGGACGATTTCTTCCCAAAAGACGCCTATGCACAAAATTTCAAGTAAATCGAGCTAAAGGAGCGATTTTTTCGAATAGGTCAGTCTTTGATCCACTCCAAAAAAAACAGAAGTCCCAAAATCCTTTCCAAGAACCACAGAAACAATCTGACAAATTTTTAAATCAATCTGTTGGTAACTTTTTGAGATATGCAGATCTTTATCGACGTTCGTATATGTATTTTATACATAAATATATTTTATTTTATATATATATACGCAAAAAAAATATACTAAAAGTAAGCAATTTTTCAAACAAGCAAGCCCATGTAACCCTTTAACGTTTGTGAATACACATAACGACCCTTCGTCCATTTCACTGCGCTTGTGTCACTGTTGCTTTGCTTGCAGCTATATTTCACAACACTCCATACATATCATAGATTTCCCCCTCTTTACTTTCCACTTGCGTTGTTGTTGTAGCCAGCATAAGCAGCTATTATACTTTTATACGCAGTTTTACTCATAAAAGTTGTTGTTATTTTTGTATGTCGCACAAAACTGTCACACTCGTCTACAATTGCCTGCCCGAGGCTTTCAAGCTGAACAACAACAACAACCACCGTAGCCATTCTTAAATGACCATTGTTTAAAATGAAATTGAGAGTGAGAAATTTCAAAGGGGCTTTTGGTGTTGTTGCGTATAGGAAAAATGCAAGCGCGTTGCAGTGAAAGATGAAGTTGGTGAATAAATGGGTTGTGCTGTGAAAGGAAAGGAAAGAAAGCTTTCTGGTCGTTTTGCATTGTATTATAGCGTGAAAGTGAGCTGTAACTATTTCACACTCACTCAATGCCATCAATCAATTATGCCTTCTAAACAATTGTCGGTGCAAATGTTGCAACAGGAATATTGCAGTATGTGTGTGTGTTTGTGTGTGCATTGAAGAATTGTGCAATGGAAATTTTTTTTATTGCTATAACTTATGAAATGCTATGTGAGTGCGATAAATATTAACTGCATTGGATCATGAGGCATGAGGCACATATTTATTGAGGAAATCAACAATAAATTTGTGCATATGTATGTCATAAATCACAGAAATGTCTCATGTTTGAATGATTCAATTTTCATTTAATCTAAGTTATAAAATTTTATTGCTTTATTTATACGAATGCTGTGTAAGGGAAACACGCAAGCGACATGCTGAAATTCTGAAATTTTTTTTAATGCTTTCTACCTTTTTATTTCTTAAAAGTACTTTGAAAGATAGGTAAGTTCTTTAATAAAAAAATTAGAGTTTAATAATAACGCTAACCCAGGCTTGGCACCTTACTCTTACCTTATATCCATTAAGAGATAAAGCCACTCTAGGATTTTGGAAAACGCAATTTTATTTTTTGCTTACAGGGTGCCTTTGGGTCTTAGAAATTATATTTAATTCGTTTTAAAGTGAAAAAAATATTTCAAATAGCTGAACTTTTTATTTTGCTGCAGCCCATTTTTCAAACTGGGATTATATATTGTATTATTCGAACCACAATACAACGATTTATTTGAAATTTTGATGGTAGCTTCACAAAGACAAATTTTTTTGGAAGTGCGTAGTTGTTTTTTGATTAAATAAAAACATTTTTTTAAAATAATTCAGTGCGTATTTTTCAGTCAGAAGTCAATCTTTTTAGAAAAAAGTGATCCAAAGACCATAGTTTGTTGGTCATACAAATTTTTGCTAGGTCTCATCCTTTAGAAGAATCGGTACTCTCGTGGACGCCTTTCAAAAAACATGGATTAAATAATGGACTTTATTACCGCCATTTTGTAACAAAATAATAATTAAAGAAGATTTTTTTTTTTACTTCAATATATGTTAAATGAAATGGTTAAATAGAAATTCTATTCCTTTTCCCATATTCCAACAATACATTTAGAAAATGTGTTTCTTCAGAAAAATCTTACCAATATTCGACCTTTATGATATACAATTAAAGTGTTGAATAAATGAGTAACTTCATTGATTAAGATTTTAGAAAAAATACAAAATCTTGTGCTAATAAGCCAAAATGCGTCTCAGATTTTATTAGACATTGGGCTAAGGAGTTCAATGACCCATACGCAATCAAATTGCCCTTTACTTTACTTGTTAGGCTAATTTTTGGTTCAGTTGAATGGAACTCTCACTATCTACATATTCGTTAAAAAATTTACATTGAGATGTGAATAAGCATTTTGCTCTTTTTACAAAAGTCATTTACGGTTCACTAAGCTGCCTACACTCCATAGTAGTAGAAAGTTGCTTTATTTTTAGCTACGTTCTAAAGAGGTGTTATCAGCAGCCTATTCCTACTTTGTCGTCAAAAATAAAAATAAATAAAAAATTTAGTAAAATAAAATAAATTAATAAATAAAAATTAATTAATAAAATAAAAAATACTCTTTATTCCAAATTTTGTGTTCAATATCATACTTTTAAATTTGATTTAATTTAAAAATCAAATTACATTTGCTTGTCGTAATCCCAAAGTCTCGAGTGTATGAAATATTAATTTTTGTATTTACACACATACACCTAAACGTATTATCTACATTTATAGGCACATAAGTTATGCATACATATTTGCAAATTTACATTATTGCATTAAAAATATTATGTGGTTGACTGATTTGCGCTATTGACAAATCGGAAAACGCCTAAATCACGCTTAAATTCACGGCTGCGCCAATTATTTAAAATTCTGTGAAATGTTTCGAAAATCGTTGGGTATAATAATATGGGTACACACATGAACATAAGATAATTTACAAATTTAGATTTTTTAGAATACAATTTTTCTGAAATGTATCGTATTTGAGTTGATTTAGAGAAAATCAATTTTTTTGGGGAAAATTTTGCATTAATTATTTTTTTGTATGCAATATTTATTTAAAAAAAAATAGATAAAATAAAAATTAAAAATAAATTGAATAGATATATTTTTTTTATTAAAAAAATATTTTTACTAAAAAAAATTTAGAATTATTTTTTTATTTTTTTTGCATAAAATTTGAAAACAGAATTATCGAACTGCTACTAATAGAAAAGCATTATTCCGAAATTTCGAAAATATTTAAAACCTCAACGTGCTAATGATATTGAGGTATATTAGCAATTGATTTTGAAATTCGAAAGTACTCCTAGCGTTTATTGGGTTATTTCTCCTCCTTTTTGTATGAAAAATACTTCTGTTAGCGTAAGCGGTGGAGTGTACGTGAAGGCGGATATTTGCATATGAAATATATTTGATTGATGATGAAACGTAATTTCACGCCAAGCTTCAAAAGCATTTGTGCATATTTATTAATAATTAAATGCTGAATTTGATTTCTTTACATTTTTCTCTATATACACGCATATAATTAAAATTTAATTTTTTTCTGTATAATAATATTTTTGTAAAAAATGTTTGAATGTCTTAAGTTAGTTAAATATTATAATTTAAATATTTCGTGCGATTTTATTTTCAAAGTAAATCATTATTAGCGTCTAATGTGAAAATACTATTTTTCGGTCCGCTTTTTTTGTGTTCAAAAATGTGTTTTTTATTGAAAAACAAAAAAAAAAATATCTAATTAAAAGTATTGTCCGTCAGAAGCATTCAGGTTTTCCAACCTCTCTGGTTAATTTCGAATACCATCTATAAAACCTGAGCCCTCTCTGTCCTCGGTCCAATCATTTAGCATAGCCTATTCGATTTCTTCAAAAGACCCGAATCGTTTTGTATCCGGCGCGTGAAAGAAGACCGCTCATTTTAGTGTTTTCAGGTAGTTTTTGACCGTTACACCCACATGCAACTGATACTTATTATGTTGCAAAGTAACCTTGTCTTATCTGTTGGTCGTTTATGGTTGTTTTCCAACCAATGTACTGCTCAAATGCAAGAGTTTTAGCCCGATTTAGCAGCTATACTTCTGAGTTGGCCACGAAGCTCTTTGTCTTCGATGTTTAAATCACCACTTTTGAAACGTCGAAACAACTCGCTGCATGACTTATCCGGTGGCGAAAATTCACCATAAACTTTCACAAGCATTCAATGCGCTTTAGCAGGTCTTTATTGCTACTATAATAGAAAATCAAAAGTTCCCTCAACTGCTCTTTATTTAACACAAATCCTGACATTTTCGAAGAAGCAAAAGACACCAAGTGTTGTTGCCAGAAAGAGACGCTAATGCACACTGATTATTGCTGACAGATGTGAAAAGTTTTCAATGAAATATGTAATCGCCTTCAAAATGGCCACAACTTGCAGATATAGCTATCTTTAGAAATTATTTGGGACATTAACACTTTTCCCTGATAAAATAACAGTATGAATGACATTCTGCGTAAGTCAGTGGTGAATACAACTTGAAATCTTAATATTTATGTAATCAAAACGTGTTGGTAAAGTTGTTAAATTCTAATAACAAAAAAGTGAAATTATTAGCCCATTAATTCCGGCAAAAACAAATACAATTATGCACATTACATACAATACATACATAACATATATGTGGGATTATATAATATTTATGTATGTTTGTAAGCATTTCTTTCAGTCGTATAAATACTATGTAAAATAGTTCAAAGCTTTTTATACATATGTATTATATATACGAGTATGCTTATGTAGGTATTTGCACATATTTATTAGTCACATGGTTACAAAGCTATGAATCGGACATATACCATAAATGAACGCCGGATGAGTAATAATTAAAGCAGTTTTATTACAATATATTATCACAGTTTGTGATTCTTTATTTACGCTTTGTCTTTCCACTGTTAATCATTAGCATTATTTGTTGTTTTTATTCTTTCCGCATAGAAAATTATAATACTTTTATATAACTACAATTGGCACTTTGCAACTGCTGAAGCGATTTTCGGCCGAGCTCCGCCTACAGTTTGAGGTGTGCGTCTTGCTGTTTTTCCAACAAATGGAGGGACCTACAGTTTATAATAAGCCGCCTGCGAACGGCTGATATGTTTTTTATGCGGAGCCTTTATTTCATGTCAGAGAGACATGATGTTAGCCGAATCAGTACTCGAACCCTCGTATTCAGAATGGAAATACGCAAAGCTAACCACTCTGCTATGGCGACCACCATCTTATTATCTTTTACATCCATTTATTTCATTCATCCTTTTTCGCTTTTGTGTTGGCATTTGACATTAATCCCATATAAGTGTGTGTATGCATGTGTGATTTAATCTCATGCAATTTTTTCTGCAGTTCCTTAATGAGCATAAGCTTCACTCATGCTAAGCATTTTGGTTATTTAATTACATTCTAATCTTTTATCTATTCGTCTATTTGTTTTACACAAAAGCGCGTGTAATTATACGTATTGAACACATATTCAGTTTAAATGTATTGTACTTATATAAATACACATTATTACAGTGGTAGCTTAAAGCGAATACATACAATACAATATATTTGCCACTGGTAAGGAAAAAATAAAATTAAAAATTGTCAACGACTGTGGGAAATAAGTTGAACACTTTACATTGAATTCAGACATGGGGACGCTCAATTTCAATACATAAATATATACATTAAACGGGTAGATTGAACAAGACAGATCTTCGTGGTATCTCATGTGTGTACCATAGCTTTCGCAACAATTTAACTTCAGATTTCCCATTCTGCTTTTAAGCGTCATCAGTTTTGCCGTTCATTTCTTTGAGACCTTTGTTCACACCATCTACCTATATTTTTTTGGACTGCCCTTGATTTGTTTCTCGTATGGTTATTTCTTGAAGGCTTCTCTCAGTACTCTTTGGTTATGTAGTTTTTTTTAAATGCCCCAGTCGGCGTATTCGTTGAGCTTTTATGAATTTTATCACGTTTTGTCCATTATTGGGGTGTTCAAGCTCGGTATTGTATCTAATACGAAATTTCAAAAATTGCTATATGGTTCACGTCAGTCGGTTACATTGTTCAAACCTCACTACCAGGAGTGCGTCATACATACGTAGCTTTTGGTTTCTCGACAAGATTTTAGAAAAGAATAGTGTTCTATGCGTAAAATATGCGCTATTTGAAATTTTCAGCTTGTTTCGTATGGCAATTGCTTTGTCATCATCGGCGCTAAGCACTACTCAAAATTACTTGAATTTTTTTGCAGCTTCATAACTTTACCAGTTGGAGTGTTTTTTGGGTTAAGATAGTGATTACAGATTATCTTCTTGCTTAACTTCTGAAATTGCTTTTAATGGGTCAGACAGGTCATATTGAATAAGCACATTATTGATTACCACACCTAATATGTGAAGATTTTGGCTTGACTTCGGACAGACATCAAACACTTGTATAAAATCTATGAATGTGCAGTGTAGATCAATGGTGTATTCTTGATTTTTTATGTATTCCTCTTAAATGTAAGTTCAATTTTTTTATGGGAAACCTATGCATACAAAATCTTTAATTTCTGGTTTTTTTAAGGGGTTAGGGGTAGTCAGAGGCACGAAAAAATTAGAATTTTCAGTATTTTTTTTTGCTATTAAATAATTTTATTTTACAAAAGTAGTGATATGGT
The DNA here is from genome assembly GCA_037013455.1 of Ceratitis rosa. NCBI lineage: Eukaryota > Metazoa > Arthropoda > Insecta > Diptera > Tephritidae > Ceratitis > Ceratitis rosa. The sequence goes on from JAWMAG010000008.1 coordinate 25,332,592, forward strand.
ATTATTAAACAATGTTTTGACTTGAAGTCACGAAAATTTCAAAAAAAAAAAAGATTTATTTCCGAAGTTACAGCTGTCTGTGTTAACCCAGTTCCAAAGAAAGGTCCTTGCGGTGACAATCATAAGTCCTTGGAGATTCATCTAAAATCAATCGGATAAAAAAAATTAGTTCTATAAATAAATAATCCTGGTCCTGATCCAAAGATTTTTTTTTTCAAAAATTAACAAAATGGCGGCCTCAGGAAATTTTTGTCTAGATTTTTGGGAAAAAATCAACAGTTAATTGGTCTTAAAAAATCGAAATTTTTCAAAAAAAAAAAAAACTTTGAATAAGGCCCGAGTTTAAAAGCTGTATAAATTTCATTAAAATCAACTGAGCGGTTTTCGAGTTACAGTTGTCACCAGTTCAAAAAACATAGTTTTGAGAAAAACGCGTTTAAAGTTTCACACTAGATACTAGCTACCAGCTCCCCAGCGCTTTGAAAGGCCGGAGCTCTCTTTGTTATTTGTCGAATAACTTAAAAACGAATTCTCGGATTAACTTGATTTTTTGAAAATTCTGACTACCCCTAACCCCTTAATGGATACTCGTATACAATTCACTCTAAGCTTTCCATTATTTTGATTTTTAATAATCCAACTTACAGTTGTCCCGTGCAACAGCGAAACATATAAATTTTGAATTAATTAAAACCCACAAAGTCGTAATAAAATACAAATTGTCAATGCTGGAATACCATATATTTCCTGTCAGAAAGATACTCCTTTATTGTTCTGACACACTGTTTCCTTGCAGCATATCTATTACTTTAAACTCAAGCAAAACTTCATTCACCCCATACCTTATGTGAGAATGTATAATTTAATTAATTTAAACTGTAACTAATACACACATGTATGTGTGCGTGATTTCTTCTCCAGAGAAATAAAAGTGAGAATTAAATAAATAAACATTTTCATTAAATTTTGGTATTTTTCTCCTTATCTTAATAAAATATGAATCAAATTTAATTGAAAGCTATGGATATTTTAAATAAAAATTGATATATATGAAAAGCGCACTTTTTATTATTTAATATAATTAATTTTCACATTTGTTTTGTTTATTTTCACTTTTCAAAAAAAATTTAACATATTTACATTTGCATTATATTGCTTGCGCGTGCATATACAAAACATTTTAATCTCTTTATATGTAACACTTTTCATTTATTTTTAACATAATGCTTTTGTTTGCTGCAATGTTCATTGCATGGATTTAGATATATGAATTTATAGCTTCAATATTGAGTATTTCGTTATGAATTACTGAAGTATCACGTTCCATGAATGCTTGGTAAGCCATGGTAATGATATGATTTATGATATATAAAATCTTAAATTAAGAGAGAAGAATGCGTAAAGTTTAAAATAAATGCGCCAGTAATTTTAAACATTATCTATATGTACACTTGAGTAGGTATATTAGAGCGTTTTCTTCACAAATTTACGTAAAATAGATTTTTAGAGTATTAATATAAAAACCTGAAATCAAACGAAATAATTAAAAAAAAATATAAAGAAGTAAAAAATAAAATACCATAAAAGAAAATTGAATAAAATAAAATTAATAAAAAATAAAAAGACGAAAAAAAAGAATAAAAAAATGAAGGAAGTTAAAATGAAATAATGTAAAATGAAATAAAATTAAGTATAAGAAAATAAAATAAATATATTTTTAAAGCTTCAATATAAATATTTAAACAACAAAAGTTTGAAATCAAGTAACGTCAAACAAAATAAAATAATTTCAAAAATTATAAAGTAATATAAAATATAATAAAATAAAATAAAACCATTAAAATAAAAGAAAATAAAATAAAATAAAATAAAAATAAAATAAAATAAAATAAAATAAAATAAAATAAAATAAAATAAAATAAAATAAAATAAAATAAAATTAAATAAAATAAAATAAAATAAAATAAAATAAAATAAAATAAAATAAAATAAAATAATATAAAATAAAATAACATAAAATAAAATAAAATAAAATAAAATAAAATAAAATAAAATAAAATAAAATAAAATAAAATGAAATAAAATAAAATAAAATTAAATAAAATTAAATAAAATAAAATAAAATAAAATAAAATAATTTAAAATAAAATGAAATAAAATATATGAAATTAAAATAAAGTAAAGTGAGAGAAAATGAAATAAATATATTTTTAGATAATCAATAGAACATGAAATCAAGTTAACTCAAACAAACTAAAATTAATTGAAAAATATATAAAGTAATATAAAATATAACACAATAAAATAAAATAAAGTAATATAAAGACATTTCAAGTAAAACAAGATAAAAATAAATAAAATAAAATGGAATAAAGTAAAATAAAGGAAACTAAAATAAATTTAAATAAAGTAAAATAAAATAAAATTAAGTTAAATAAAATAAGTTAAAATAAATAGAATAAATTAAAGCAGATAAAAATAAATTAGTTAACTAAGTTAAAATATAATAAATTAAAAAAAAAATATTTTTGATCAAACGAAATTTACAAAGCAATTTATATAAAACCTGCAAGAATATATCATGAAAAAATGAAGGTATTGAAAAGATTAATAATAGTCACCAAAGGCGTATTACTTTTCCTATATTGTGACCGATTTCTGTTGTAAATGAATAATTTTCTCTTTTGTATATAGACATTCTGATAAGTAAATGTAGCAATACTTAAGCAGGGTGTTTTTTCCAAATTTTGTTTCTTCAAGAGTTGTCAAAGGTTTAATATTGAAAATGAAAGCATGAGGCTATCCATTTATGTATGTCTAAAATATAATTTATTTAATGGAAATGAATTTGCTTGTATTTGTAAGAAAATACTTCCCATTAAAACTATTCCCAACTTAAAATATCGTAATATTTTACACGCAAAGCTGTTTATCAAATTATTATTTATTACTTGCTGCTTTTCATGCGTTTGTTACTTACCTGAAACTTTTTTGACAGTTATTAAACTTTTATGGGCATGGGTCAGCTTATGAGGGTGCGAAAATGAACCCAGCATGCTCCACTTGATTTATTTTCTTTGTTATTTATTTTATTTTATTTTTTGACAAGCGTGAAAATGATAATATTTACCTTGGAATATTTTTATTCCACATCTATGTATTTTTCACTTTTCCTTAGTTGAGTAAATTTAATACTTCAAATGCCTTCTCACCTTTTGTTTTGTCTCTTACCATTTCTAAGTAGTATATTTTTAATACTTTTATTTTTGTCTTAATAACCCTCATTTATTTAATTTTATCCTTTTGAGCTCTATTTAGACTACAAAAGGGTTCCTGACATTTCATAAATTTTTTCCCTCGTTGCATAACAACTAATACTTTTTTAATTGGCCTCCTAATCTGTTTGTTCATAAAAAGCTGCGTCAAAATTAAAGTGTTCATTGTATTGCATACAAACAAGCGCAGAGAAGGAAGTAAACACATTTTTGGAGGTCAGGGTGTGGTTGTTTACTGTTGTCAACTTTGACATGTTGTTTTCAGCTCAGCTTTGAAATATTGTTTATAATATTGAACAGTGCTTTTGTTGACTACAACTTTATTTAAGTATTTTTATCTATTCTATCTACTTATTGCGTCGAATTTATTATATTTATTCATCAATAAATGCCACAATTGTTACGAGTTAATCGATTTTTTATTGATTGACAGCTTTAGTGATTGATTGATTTTAGGTTAAATCGTAAAGATGTTGTGGAGTTTGGATTTCTTTCTGAATGTTGGAAATCTAACTAAAGAGACTAACTTTTTATAGACCTTCTTTGGTACCTCAAAAAAGTGTTTTCATTATTCGGATCTGTATTTAGTTGAAAAAAGTAGTTTTGTGTGTTGGTAATTCAAACATACTCACTACGTTCACGCTCGCATATGAAAATTTGCTTTCTAAAATGGCGAATAACGCTCAGTTGCCAATTCTTATTTACCGAGTGCCCTTGACTTTTAAACGATTTTGGCGTTCTTTTGGTATTTCCGAAAATTCATTTATAATGATACGAATTGATTCGTGATACACAGAAAGTCAAACTAAAATGACCATACTTTGTAGATTCTAAGTTTACGGCACCCGTCGACCTATTCGAGCCACCTTCGTCACATCTATATTGAGCGAAGCTTGATAGTTATATTATCAAAAAACATATTTATTTAAATACATATTTGAAAAAAATTTAAAATGTGAATATAAATCCAAAAAATAAAATTTTCATGCAAATTATACAACATTTTTTTTAATAATATAATACTTTTTTTCTTACATTTGAGTTATATATTTAATTATCTGATGAATTAACGAATTTTTCAGAAAATATTAATATCAATCATTCACGCAAAATTTTACAATACAATTCCAAGGCTGAAAGCTTCGAATAGTTTAACTCGACATTTTTTCACAACATAAGGTTAGACTTTTTCCAGAAGGCATTTTATAAGTAAAATTCGTTTAATTTAAAACATCGCTTGTCATTGAGATTTGAGATTAATATGCTAGAAAAAGTATCTTAGAGCTTGAAAGTTGTTATTAGGAAAATATGATACAATACATATTGGTGCTGAAGATAACGAAAATCGGACGACTATAATATGTTAAATCACTCCCATACAACCGATTTTTTCATATATAAGCCTTTGGCCAAAACTATGTCTAAAAAGCATCTAAGGGTAGGGTATGGAGGTAGTATTCTACATTCATATCTGCAAGTAAATATTGAAACCGAAATTCATCGAAATCGGAAGGCTATATTATATAGCTCAGATATGAGAATCAATATTTAGTCCTAATCCGAAATAGCATATATTTGACATACTTCTTACCTTTCGTTAATCATAGCTCTTGAGAATGATCCGAAACAATTTCGTGGGACATATTTGTAGGTTAAATACATACCTATTTGTAATTAAAAAAAAACTCTTCTAAAAATCTTAAACTTAAATAAAGTTGATACTATCAAACATTTAATAAAAATAATAATTTTATATCAATTTTGTTTACTGAAATTAAATTAAATTAGAATGAAAAAATTTCTCTAAAGTATGAGAACAAAAGCTCGTTCGTTTATTCAGTAAAATACAAAATCGAGCCCAAGTGTAAGGGAATACCTATGTCAAAATTTTTTGGTAATTAAATTTTTCTTATATAATACATTTTTTAACTTTCGAATTATCTTTAAAGAGAAAAAAATTGTTGCAAATAAATGTATTTTAAAAGTGAACAGAAGCGAGCCACAAAAGCTTTCATTTTAAATTTTAAGCTCACATATTTCTGAATCATCATCATTCATTCAGCAAACCGAAGTCTTTCACATCTGTACGCTTGGGTGTTAAATTACATAAAATTTATACGAAAACATTTGTGGGTATGTATCTACGTGTATGTATACATTTGTGCATTCGCGTGTGTAGCAAAACTCAAGAGCAGTTAATTTGTTTAATTGTGTTTGCTTGGAAAATTTGTAAAATTTATGCAAATTTAATGGGTTGAGAATGAGCAGCAGTGCTCGTGTTAATGAAGTGCAAGCGCTTTCAAAATAAATATATACACATACATACATTGTATGATATACATATGCATGTGAGCAGGAAATTCAATATTTTATGCCAGTTGTGCGGGTTTCAGTAATGCACATATTTGTACAAATACTTATATGACATTAGCGTAATTAAATTGTCAGTAAATTTAAATAAGCAATTATTGAAGATACATATATACATACAAACGTAAAGTTAACATATGCACATATGTAAGCGCTCACAATTCTCAGCTTTTCCATATATCTGAACAAAGTTATGTAATTTTCATCAATTTAAAACCAATCGCGAGCAATTTAAACTCACTTTTAAATGACAACGAATTTAAATGTGGAGTGTGTGTGTATGTTTATTCTAGTTTGCGCAATTAACAGATGAACGCATAAAAATACGTATGGACGTATGCGGGGGAAATTGTGTAGAAATAAAATCTTTTTGTAATTTCAAGGCATTTTTTCTTTAAGATAAAGTCCATAACTCTCTCTATTAGTATTCACCCTCCATCAAGTTAAATGCGAGAGATTCCTTCTGCTTGAATTTTTGACATCACTTTTATCTACCGACTCGGACCATTACAATGCATTCGTTATTTAAATTCATACGTATTCAATTGGTTGGTTGGTTGGTTGGTTGGTTGAAAGAGAGAGGCGGCCGTTCTTAGGCCATTAAGGGGTTAGGGGTAGTCAGGATTTTCAAAAAAAAAAAATTTTTTTTTTCGCATTTTCGTTAAGTATAATATCTTAAAAATAATCTCTGAAAATTTCAAGTTAATCCGATAATTCGTTTTTAAGTTATTCGACAAATAACAAAGAGAGCTCGGGCCTTTCAAAGCGCTAGTGTGAAACTTTAAACGCGTTTTTCTCAAAACTATGTTTTTTGAACTGGTGACAACTGTAACTCGAAAACCGCTTAGTTGATTTTAATGAAATTTATGCAGCTTGTAGAATACATAATAAACTCGGGCCTGATCGAAGGATTTTTATTTTGTGAAAAATTTCGATTTTTTAAGACCAATTAACTGTTGATTTTTTCCCAAAAATCTAGAAAAAAATTTCCTGAGGCCGCCATTTTGTTAATTTTTGAAAAAAAATAAAATCCTTCGATCAGGCCCAGGATTATTTATTTATAAAACTATTTTTTTTTTATCCGATTGATTTCAGATGAATCTCCAAGGACTTATGATTGTCACCGCAAGGACCTTTTTTTGGAACTGGGTTAACACAGACAGCTGTAACTTCGGAAAAAATTTTTTTTTTTTTCGAAATTTTCGTGACTTCAAGTCAAAACATTGTTTAATAATACCATATCACTACTTTTGTAAAATAAAATTATTTAATAGCAAAAAAAAAAATACTGAAAATTCTAATTTTTTCGTGCCTCTGACTACCCCTAACCCCTTAAGTAGGCTCATTGTGTATTTCCTGTGTATCACAACGATATGTTTGCAAACAGTTTGCTTGATTTTTCAATCATACTTACGTATCCATTTGTGGAGCTACTGCTATATATTAAAGTAGGCTGCAGGTCTGTCCATCACTAAGGTAGCAGTCCAGCGTTTCGTGATGTTTTGTGCATGTTCTGCATATTATGTGGAGAAGATATCTTCTGAGTAGAGAGATATCCCGTCAATATAACCACAAGAATACAAGCTTTCTTTTTCTTAATGCAAGTAGTGGTTTATTTGTCTACAATCTCCGCTGCCACAACTATGATTCATAGCTTTAGACTATTGAATTTGAAGCTACCTTGGTTATTGGTGCATTCGCAGAAGAATTCTGCTTTTGTGCCTGGCTCGAATTTTAACTCCTCAGTATGGGTAGGGATATCTTCAGTATTACCGATAGCCTAGACTTTTGACCATTTTACCCTACTAGGAAAGAAGAAGGTGACTTTCACCTGACATAAGGATACCTTTTCACCGCCAGTTGTTGTTGTTGTTATTGTTGTAGTAGCAGTTCCTCAATTTTGCATAGGAAGACGCTAGATCAGTCTAAGTCATCGAGGACATACGTGTATAACAGAAGGTCCAGGAACTGAGCTGTTTCGACGGGTTCTGACCAGAGGGATGGGGTTTGATGGGTTGGTTTTACGAGGCATTCAAAGATGTAGTTAGTTCGGGAAAGAGTCTGAATAAGTAGGAGTTTAACCAGCTACAATATCCAGACTTGAGTTGTGCAAGTATTACGCTGGATTCTCGAGGCAGCTTGAGCTCTTCGTCAACTATAGGTGGTTACTTGACTCCGACAACGCCATTCACAGAGAGAGAGAGCTTATGAGGGTCGTGATGAATGGCATTTAGTGCTTGTCTATACGCCGTCCTGTCCACCGATTATTGTAAGTGTTGCTGAATGCAGTCTTTACGCTAGCATCCCAGCAGAAGTTGCTTGCACAACAAAGCATCATGCTCCTTAACTCATAGCACAGATGCTTCGCTGGGCAAGTGATGCTCTGGCGGCACATACCATAGTTCGCTTAGCCCGAGCTCTGCTATTACTTTCTGTATACCGCAAAGGCCTTGCCATCCAAGAGTTTTTTTAGCTTGCCTACTTATTTAAAAGTGGGATTACATTGATTGTTTTTAATATTTGTTACCAGATAGATGTAATAATTTTCCACTTCAAAGTTATGACCGATAAAGGGTCACCTTGCCATAAACTTTTTTCGGTGTCGAATGGTTTGAAGAAGTTTTTCCCAATCTTGATGGAGTTTTTAATGCTGCTCCACGCCAGTTTACCAAGCCGTACAAATGTTTGAGGTTACAATATTCAGACAGAGCAACATAGAAGCAGGCAATTTATAATCGACAAACGGGTGGTGTGAGTTGCTCCTTTTCTCGCTCTCGGTCTTTTACTAGATTTGGCGCATTGTCAATATCTGGTCAATAATAGATCTGCCAGAGCTAAAGCCATAGATGTATGCTCCTATTTCCTATTTACTTAGTATACTTTTAGCCTTGGTTACCAGATCACCTTTTTGGGTCTTACGTGCGTCGGTCTTCTTATTGCCATTACTCACGAATTGGTTTACTCAGTTTTGTATTATATTGAACGTCATCTTATCTTGTTGTCTGATAAATAACCCTGCATAGCAATTTTCGTATGAAATGCCGTAGGTGGTAATAAAAATTAGGATTTCTCATTATCATTGTCACTTCGAAATTTTTATTATAATCACTTGAGAAAATTTCATTGGCATCTTTGACACACTCCACGCACTTGCGTGGGCTTCAACATGAGTAAGCGTGACCTAGCACACCTACATCAATGTATGTACATATATAATATATATTTTGCGCGTGAATTGCATTATTTTCAAAGAACTAAATTTGTATAAAATAACAGGAGATATGAAAAGTTAAGCACGCATTTTGTTGGGGATTTGATAAAGTTTAACGCGAAAAGTTTTCAATAAATTTGCACACCACAAAGAATGACATATGAAATTTCGCCATGCAAAAAGTCAGAAATTGTTTTTTACTTCGATGAAAAACATAAAATATATGCATATTATGCAAAAATAGCGTAGCAGTTCCTTTGTTTTTTTTTTCCTTTTAACCAACTCGTAGCAGAAAATTTATTTTTGCGTAAACGAAAAAAAGAAATAAAAAAAAAAATCGTGTTGATGTACGCAATTCCACAGCATAGTTTAAAATCTAGTGACCTGAATGCTTTTCTCACACAAACGCGTATACACATACATTTATTTTTAATTATGAAAAATAGTTGCTTTCACCTGTGCGGTTAACTGAACTTTTCAAATATGGTAAAATTGCGAGATAGAAAAGTTGCAAAAAATCTGCGCTCAAATATTTTGTTTGCTTCACGAAGTATTTTAATGTGAATGTGTTGAGTAGCAAAAGTATTTTACTCAACTTGTAGCAAGAAGAAAATTTCTAAATAAATTAGATATATATATATAAAAAAATATATATTTGTAATTTAATATATATTTTTTTTAAATTTAAAATAAAGAAAAAATTATTTAACTGATTACAGTAAAAGGTAAAAAATAAAATTATTGTAATTTAAGAATAATGCAGTACATTTATTATTTTTTCATACTCTTTAATTTCTTTAATTTTATTACTTTCTTGCTATTTTTGTATTTGCTGGGAGGAAAAAAAAATATTTCGTATTATTTTATTGCTCTTTTAATTTCCCTTTTCGCTACACTTTATGTTGGCTAGACGGCGGCGTTAAGTTTTATATGCGACTTATTGTAGATTTCTTTCTCAATACAATGTTTACCTTGTAGAGACTTTTTTTTAATAATTTATTTCGTTTTGGTTCGGTGAGTTGTTGTAGGGGATTTATGATTGCCTTTGGCGCTTAAGTGCTCGCTGCAGCGCGCATGTTGTACCTTTATGTGGTTTGAAAAAATATATGTATTTACATTTGAACATCTGTATCTGTAAATACATATTTACCAATATACTATATAACCCTTTATTACATTTTGTATTATTTTTCAACATTGGCTCACTGCAATGCGTTAAATGCATTAAATATTTTATTTATAAAAAGGAATAAATAATGGAATATTTTTTGTTAATGGATGCTACCCAGAGATGCAAGGTTCCTTTGGGATTAGTTTGTAAATAAATTTGTACATAAGTACTTAAAAACATTGTGTGGAAATAATTACGATGTAAGGTTGGTATACATAAGTGAAGTCATCGACTCCTAAACAAAAAAAAAAAAAGAATTTTTTTGATATAAGTAAAAATTCATGTTAACCTCTTTGAAAAGCGCCAACAGACCCAGGAGATGCTGTTCGTCCTGAAGCCAACTACTTTCCTTACAAAATGAAATGAATTAATAATTTTTTTTTTATCATACTGTGATTTTATATGGACTCAATTTTCGATTATCATCATTTACATGAAGTACACATTTAATTAAATACTTTTTTGTTATACAGAGTTATCCATTTTCGAAAACAAACGTAATTAAATTGCTTTTAATATAATTTTAATTCCACGAAATTCCTTTCTTATTACACAATTTGAATTTCGGCTTTATAAATGAAACTTTACTTCATAAAAAAGACCACTTTTTGGCACAAATTGGTTAGAACCTGAGACATAACTTGATTATTTTTGGTTTCTTGGTGCTCAAGAATCAAGGTTTTATCTCCATATACACGGTATTTGACGTAGCCCCACAAAAAAGTCAAACGTTGTCACATCTATGATCTCAGTGGCCAATTGACATCACCGCCGAGAAAATTCTCTTGCAGTAAAGCAATATGTGTTGTATGGCACGTGGCACCATCTTGTTGAAATCACATATTATCTTTAATTGCAAATCAAAAAAAGTCGCACAAGACGATATTGAACTTAATGGTTACTGACAGTGCAACCTCCGACTGGAGCATCTACAATTGATTAGATTCTGCGGTTGGTTCTGAATTTTATATCCCTGTAAAACGACTGTTTAAATTGCCGGTGAACCATAAAATCCTTCATGATCGGGGAGGCTCTTTCCAAGACGTTTATTACTAGACAGACAAAAATTTAAAAAATAAGTACAGTGGCGGACTAAAGTCTACATACGATCCATTTTTTGGGAATTCAACCCGTCCTATAGCTTTCACAGAAAAAATAATGATGCAGTTTTGTTTTAAATTCAAGTATATAACAAAAACTAAAATTTCTCATTTATTCAACATTAACTTTCAAAGTTATTAACAAAAAATGGAAAAAAGGCACTGACAAAAGTGAACATACGATTTTTTGCTTAGCTATTCTAGGTAATCATATTAATTTTAATAACTAAGTTAATATTTTGTTGGGCCACCATGCGCATCGATCACCGCTTGCAAGCGTCTAACATTGAAAAAAACCAAATTTTCCAGCTCTTCTCCTGTAATGTTTTGCCACTCTTCTTGAAGTTTCTCTCTGAGCTTTGATGCATTACTTATAGGGTGTTTTCGAATTTTCCGCTCCAATATTTTCCATACGTGCTATGTAATATTCAATTCCGGGCTTTGTGGTGATGAGTGCAACTGCCGCGGAGCATAATACAGCAGCCAATCCTTTACAATTTGCGCTGTGTGCTTAGGATCATTATCCTGTAGAAAGATCCAGCTCGAACCAAGGCACAGTTTGTCCACGGATAACTTCAAATTATTTTCCAATATGGTCTTATACTCGAAGCGATCCATATTTCCTTCAATAAAGACCAATTTACCCACCCCAGACGCTGCAACTGCTCTCCAATCCATGACACTCCCACCACCATGCTTTAAGGTCGAAATAAGGTGCCTGGGATCCATGGCAGTAATGGGTTTTCTCCAAACTTTTGCTCTGCCATCGCATCCAAATATGTTATATTTTGACTCATCCGTAAATAGCACGCTTTTCCAGAACTCATGATCCTTCTTTAGATGCTTTTTAGCGAACTCCAATCGATGTGCGCGGTTTTTCTCGCTTATGAGAGGCTTCTTGCGAGGAGTTCTGCTGTAGAATCCTTCGTTGTTAAGAGTTCTTGTTATTGTGCGTAAGTGCACAACAATTTGGGATCATTTCGCTGGCTTCTGGGCCAAATTGGTAGCATGTACCTTGGAATTTTGGCTTACTTTATTACGGATGAAAGAGATGTCCCTATGGGTAAGCTTCTTTGGACGGCCACTTCACGGCTTACTCTCGAACGAGCCCGATTCTGCAAGTTTTTATAAATTGTTTGCACCGTCGTTTTTCTTAAATTTAACAATTTAGCTATTTTGCCGAACGTTTTCTTATCATTTCTGTGTTTTATAATCAATTTTTGCACAGCCACCGGGATTTCCGTTCCTGACGACATTTTCGCGATTGTATTTCTTTTTTCAAAGGATGGAAAACAATAAAGATAAAGCCAAATACCAAGAAAAGTATAGAAAGAAAAAAAAAACGGTACTTGACCGCTGAAAACAATAGCTGAAGTAATAAACGAAACAAATTAATGAAACGTATGTTCACTTTTGTCAACGGCTTTTTTGAGTTTTTTGTTAATAACATTGAAAGTTAATGTTGAACAAATATGAAATTTTCGGTTTTGTCTTACAATTAAATTCAAAGCAAGACTACATCAATACTTTTCCTGTAAAAACTATGGGACGGTAGGGATTCCAAAAAAAGGGGTCGTATGTAGACTTTAGTCCGCCACTGTATCTCTTGTCATCAAACCACGTCACTTCTGGAAGTTATAACTTTGAAGTCGTAAGAATCAGTATAAAACCCCATAATGAATCAATTTAGCAAGAAAATCTTTTGAAGAAGTTGGAAGATACTATTATTGAGCTCCAAGGAACGGACATACATACAAATATATGTATTATACCTATGTGTGATCGATAAAGAGAGCGAAATTTTAATTTAATTAATTTAATTTTGTAACCATTAACAAGACTATACTTGCCCAAAGGTTTTTAATATGCTGAATTCGAATCTGGATTCCAAACAGTTCCAGCACTTCAAGTTTTGAGCTTTAGCAGCAACTACAAAAATCTTTGACATCTTGCAATCAAAATATTTTCTATAAACAGGTTTAGAAAACTGGCTTTTGCTGAAATAAAATTGGAACAGCCGTTTGGTCATACGAAAATTATTTAATTTCCTATATGTAAATTTGAATCAACGTCCGCTTTTTTTGAAAATTTGCTGGAAAATATTATTACACAAAAAAACAGATGAATATATACATTTATTTTTAAATTTATATGCTAAATAATTATTACCACTATTCTTCGCAAAGGATAAAAAAATTCACTAGCAACTTTATTAAATTTTTCTTAATTAAATTTTTAATCACTTTACATATTGCGTCATGGTATTTAAGTACTTTAATCGTCTCGCAATTAATAAACTCAAGGCAAGCAGCAAAAAAAAAATAATAATAAATTACCTGCTCACATACTTGCAGCTCATATTTACTACAGCACGAAAAGCTTGCAATTAATGTTGGCGGTGGCGTATACGTAACGAAGCGTAAATACGACTTACTTGTAGTCCATCGAACATTTAATGACTTTTGATTATAAATGCAATTTTTTTCGCAATTAAAATTTCCTTTTAGTACATTTTTTGCTCCTCATGAAAAATTCACTTAATTAATGATTTCAACATTCCCTTTTATTGGCATTCACTGAAGGGTGCTTGAGAAATAAATTGAAATAAAAACTGAAAAAGTAAAAGTAATTTAAATCCAGTTTAAAGTGTGCTATAGCAAATATATAACTGAAGTTGTGGTATATACACTACTGCAGACACGTGTACGCTGCGTTGACATTTTAATTTGAAGTTTTCATAGTAATTTAAATTATCGTAAAAAAAAATTTTCAAAAAAAAAAAAATTTTAATAATAAGAAAATTAATGGCAATTATTAAGTTTCTCGTAAATCAACGCTATTGTTTTTTGTAATTACTATGGTTGCTACGTGTTATTTAATACGCAAAGCACACTACCGCATACATATACTCACTGCGGTCAACAACTGACGCTGCTCAAATCAGCCAACTCGGTAGCTGCAGGCTAAACTGTGGTGCTTTGTTTATTATTCGACATCGCTTGAATACATAATAAGTAAGTCGCACTGCTAATAATTTTCATATTCGCCTTCGTCTTGAAATTTTCTTTAGCCTTCCCTTGTTTGCGGTCGCTTTGGCAGTTTAGCTTAAACTTAATTTTGCCTTTATTCAATTATGAGCTTATTAAACTTTAGCTATTATGAAGCGCTTTAGTTGATTCGTCGTTTGCGTTGCCTTGGGATGTTCGCAGAACACGAAAGGTCAAACTCAGCGGCGGGTAATACTTTTCAAGGCATGAAAACTTAAGATGAGGGTTTCACTGTTGCTGCCGTTCGTATTGAAAAAGCTTATATGCATACGTAGTTGTTTTATCAGACTTCTACTTTTCTCCAAAAAAAAAAATGTAAAATTTCATTGCTACAACTTTTGCAGTTGTATTTGTTGGGTTTAGGTTTAATAAAATCAGCATTTATTCAAGTTTACTATAAGGTTTTTGTTGTGGTTTCACTACTGGGAATTTCAAGCAGTCTTAACCCGAAAATAAACTCCACAAGGGTTTGTCTTTGGCTTGCCAGTCTGCTGATTATTAACTAACGTTACATACATATGTGTATGCGCAAAAAATTTTTTTTGCTTGTAATACAGGCATTTATACGAATACGTGTGTGAGTATTCACCTTGGAGAGTATTCACGCTTGTTGATTACATACATGGTACTGTCGAGAATTCCCTCTATCAGTATATGTGTGTGTGTTTTTCATTAGCGACACACATCTGCTCATTTTCCGCCGCTTCACCATACTCTACTTGAAGGAAAATCTTGGAAATTTTGTAGTTTATGGAATTTATGAGGGTAATTGATTACACACCAATTAACAGTGTTGTTATGGTAACAACCAACGGAAAATAACATTGTTTACAAATATATAATATATTTGATTAGTAATATGAGTATATTTCAAGTTTATAAATGGCATACAACTAATTTAAATTCGAAGAAATGAAATTGAGTGGCATGTGTTTGGGCTAACTAATAAATGTAATGGCGTGGGTAATATATTTAAACGCAAAAATATTCAATTTATGCTTTATTTTAAGACAATCTTAATCTTTTATTATTTTTGATTTCTAAATTTTATTATATAAGATTTTCCAAAGAGAGATGATATTTTGCTAGCAATGTATAGAAGAAGATATGAAATTAACAATGGAAAAAAAACATCAGCCAAATTACGGCTTTGCTTACTAGATATCATGGTTTTTATGAAATTTTCCATCACCAAATAGCAAATTGGTTACTCTATGCCCTCAGTAGCATCACAAATTCCATCCCTGAGGTTTTAAATAGGCGTTGGTCTGTTGGGGTATACCTTATCTTTCATGTGACTCTGAAGGAAGAAATGGCAAAGTGCTAAATCAAAAAATCTAGGTGATCATTTGTGAATACTTTTTCGAGAGCTAACAAGAGGGAAACCCCACCAAATGGTTACACATTGAGGATGGAGAGGCTTTTCAACCATAAATCTCGGGGTTTTCGAATCCCAGATGCGACAGTTGATGAACTTTAGAAGCCTTAAGACCCCTGTCTCTAAGCAAAATATGGTGCAATGACGTTTGAGAAATTCCCATTTTTAGCATAAAATTGAATGGTTTAATTTTGTCTTTTCGTATCCAGCATTATTTAAAAATCAGCCTTTCTTAGTAGGGCCAATAGCAGGTTGCCACCACATACAATATTACCAGATAGATCTTGGCTTTGAACAAAGAAAGAGAACAAAGTCTATTCTCCTTTTAAGTGAACCGGATAATGTATGTTGGGGTCGTGCAGTAGAAAAACGAGATAAACCTCTAATGACGGGTTTCTGTGCAATCTGTAGCTCTTGGGCAATTGAAACAGTGCTTACATGACGGTCGGACGACAATGTCCATGATTTTATCGACATTTTCGACAATTAGCCTTCCACTCCGTGAGGTATTTATTTACATCAAAATTACCGGAATGAAACCAAAATTGTGTATGATTGCCTGTAATAGTATCAGGACCATAAAAGCTATTCACATTTTCAGCCGACTGGCTTGCCTTTTCGCCCTTATAAAAGAAAAACTGTAAAATATAGCGTATTTTCTTTTTGCTAGTGTCCATCGTTGGCGCACGCTGAAGCAAAAGCGAATCAGCCAATCACAAAACTCTGAGAGAAGCTTTTTTAGAACAAAATGTCATCTTTCTAACGCCATCTAGTGAAACCCGATTGGACGTTTACAACACGAGACACAGATGTATAACGCCATCTATTGGAAAAAATAATGGATTTCTTTTTACTACACCTAATAACATGCAAAGCTCGAATCGACTGTGGTAAAAAAAATATTCAAAATACTTAATGGAAATGACATCTGTCAAACGGCGAACAGCTTAAGGCAAACTAAGGCGACATCTATCGGGATGCGGTATTGATCACAGCACAGCGCCATCTACTATTTATTTCGTTCATTTCTCCACCTAATAATCAAATCATTTTTTATGATTTTTGTGATTATCATTATTCCTATTCGTTTTTATTTATATATAAATTCGAAATTTAATAGTAAAATCAATAAACCAATCAAATAAAATACAAATAAATAATTTCACATTTTGGAAAATGGCCAAAATTAATGAGTCGTGTGAAAACTTATTATGAAATTGTATTTCCATCGTTTACAATTCATTCAACCGACGCATGTGTGTAATTTCAAATTGAAACAGACAATTACAGTAGTAATAACAATAACAAAATGCATTAAGCCGTTTTATTTGTTGAACATGTTTTGCAGAGAATTAAAGTGAAGCTGGGGAAAAAAGCTGAATGCTGACTGTGTGTTTGTGTGTGGGTGTGTGGCTAACATGCGCCATTAACGACAAAACTCTAACAGTAATTATATCACTGTAACGGTCATTTAGTTTGGAAAAGTAGAGAAAAATAGAGAAAAAAGGATGCACATGTCTGTGCATAAATGAAAAGTATGAGCAAATGTATGTATGTACACGTATATACGAGTATATAGAAGTAACCATATGTGTAAGTGTAATCCATAGGACGTGGCAAAGTATACGTAAGTGTAGACTGTTACGTGAATATGTGATGTGATGCGCTGGCTGATACATATGTATGTATCTTATATATTCTGTATGCTGCCGTCATGGTGTGTCGACAAAAAACCACACTTAAACATATACGCCCACATACACATACCCCTATATCATACCCACAATGGTCCAGAAAAGTAGAGAATTTTCAAACATTTGCTTTTCTATTTTCTTATTTGCATTTGCACAATGATAAGCGCTTTCAACCACGTGCCATGTGACATAAAGTTCCTACTTTTTATTGCCATTTCTGTCTGTCTCTCGCAGCACAGAAGACGAATTTAATATTCCATGACATTGGAGCGCAACAACGTGCGCATAGCTGTTACATAATGGCGTATGATAAACTCCGAATTTTTTTTTCTACAAAAATTTGCGTTAATGTAAACTGCAAAGTATTTGCTTGACTTTTATTTGGCCATAAAACAAGCTATTCAATTCTATTTACTGTCACATTTTATGTCTTTTAAAATCAAACTTGAAATGTTGCTTAAACAGCCTGGATGCCCGCCTTTGTTTTTTTTTGTTTGAGAACAATAGGACGATAAATCCATGATAAAGTTCAATGTTGAATGCCAAAAGAAATTTAAAATTTATTTTCTGTTATCTCTTTCCTTGTTGTAGAGTTTTTATGTGTGCTGTGCTGGCAGACTTTGTCTTTGTTCTTGAAATTTAGAAGTACTTTTAGTGATGGTAAAATGTGGACGTAAACTTTACTCAGCTTCTTTATGTAGTAATATTTTATGAACTAGTTAGTTTTATTTAATTTTTTTTCATTTAATATCCTAATTTTAGCCCAGTTTGCATGTAATTAACGGACGGGTGATCCAATTACTTTTTGCCATAACCTCATTTTGTAACGGACGTAGCTGAAAGTGTACACAAAGACCATGTAGAGTCGATTCAGCGACATTCGCAATAAATCTGATTGACGAGGACGACATCTTAAAGCATACAAAATACAGCTTGTATAAATACTAAAGCCGCTCGATCTTCCCAAGCGACATCGCTTCGGCCTATGGGTTCTTTTGAAAAGTTCCAAGTAGATCCGTCACATTCGAGTCAAATTTTGTTCTGCGATGATGTAAACAAGCAAATTGGCGCATTTGGAATGAAGAGTAACTTAAAGAGATTCTAGAGCTGCTTTTTATGCAGAAAAAAAAACATTGGCCGGTGGAAGCCATTGACCATATTTCTTCAAAAATTATTTGTATTAGTGCATCTGTGTACCAGGTTCTGACCCTATCGGTATACATTTTCATGTGTTTATGTGTAATTATCTGAGATCAGCTAAAAAATAATAGGCTCTGATCCCAAGAGGGTCTCACATGTGGATCCACAAAAATCTCAAGCCTTATTGCGTTGTATGGGACAATGTCCACTCGAAACTCTCACTCTTGGTTGCTCTTAAGCCAAAAAGATCTCGCAACCGTATTTATTGAAGTGTTGGACCTGCTTTGATTCAATGTCCATCTGTCCAGAAACTGACCTCAAATTGATAGAGGAGCATCGCTTTCGGAGACATACGAAATGGTAGTGGTGTGGGCTTATCAGTATCCCATGTGACTTTAACTCAGAAATAAGTTGACGCTATAGACAGAGATGAAAGCCCTCCTGAGTAACTTTTGTTCTGTCTCCCAGATACTATATCTCGTGGCTCCACCGATTTCTTGATAGCAGTTGCTCCGCCTGAAATAAACTGAAATGGTCTGGAGGCCTGAACTCTCCACTGATGCATAATTCTTAAAAGAAAACTACCGCACCGTCCATCTGTGAAGAAGCAAATACTACTTGCCTTCATAATTTAATCCCCCATTCTATTTATGTTGGAGAAGTTGCGGCTTGGATATACAATAACCCAAGTAATCAGGGTTGAGTTTTAGCCCATCGAGAGGAGTGGGGTGCCCAAGACCAGGACTGCCTGACTCCCTGAGACTAAAAGTGTAATTCAGGTAATAGACATACAGGTAATAACCACAAGCGTGCAGATGAGAGTCGTGCGTTGAACCCATTGATTAGCTTGAGTTACTCTTTCACGCATTTTCTACCATACGAAAACTCTGCAACACACTACTTTATGTGAAAAAGCCCTTGCTGACTGTGACCTTGCTGCAATATAGAACTACCGACCGGTGCCTTAAAGAACAGTTTAACCTTAAATATTATATTTTCCCCGGAAAGTATATGCGAATGCCCCCTAGAGAAGACAACTTTGGTTTTTCATATTTAGATGCTTTAGTGCGAATATACACAAGCCTGCTATGAATTCAGCTCTGACCACGAGCACTAAATTATCTGCGTAGGTGACATAGGCATTGAAGACCAAGACCAAAGAGAAGAGATACAGATACAGGTACACTTTGGGTAGTGCTCTTATTAACGTTGTGCCTATGGCGTTATTTTCTCTTTTGTGATACTCGTAAGTAATTAGATTAGGCTAATCACTAATTATAACGAAGCGAAGATTGCACCAAGGAGAACGTTATTAAAAAGCACAATAATGTCTAATTTTTTCTTTGCCCTGAAGATGTATCTTAGTCTTACACAATTCTCTTTCCCCCCCATAAATCTATATGTTTTTAAGTCTTAAGCTTTAGGTCATAAGCATAATGGACTAAGGTAAAATTTTGCTGTTGAAAAGTCACCCTAGAGCTCGGCTTTTTGAATAGGATAAAACGTTTGCTAAGGATTCCGAACGGTTTTACAGTATCAACAGTTGTGCCTTGTACCTTTTGTAAACCAAAATCTTGCTTAAAAAATTATATTTGCTTAAAAAGGGGGAGCAGCAAATAAATATCCATCATATTATGTCCAAATGAGAAGAAGTGTGTTAAATAAGTAAAAAATAAAATGGTTAAATATTCCACCTTTATCTTCTTCTTTTGCATTCCAACAAATTTTCGTATTACTGGTCACCCGCTGTTTGTGAAACAACTCCTTCTTACATGGTTCATTATCATTTTTCATCATAAAGGTAAGAAACCGTCTGGTTACAGTGTTCAAAGGTAAATTTCAAATTTCGGTTCAAAAAGAATTTTAGAAAAATATCCTGTCGGTATGAGTATTAAGATAATAAATTGTATAACTTGCTAAATTACTTATCTCACAACTAAATGCATATACATTCATACATAGTATATAGGTACATAAATACATACACTTTTCGTAAGTCATTCAGACACTAATTTGCCTCGAAATTCCGGGCTGATTATCTTTTGGGCCTTAAAATTACAAAGTATATTTAATTCTTATAATTGATTTTGTTAATTAAATTCGAGTAAAACTTCTTTGACTGAGAAAAGGACTAATTTTGCATATATTTTGCGCTTGTGTACTTTAATTTTTCTATTTTTGTATACGTTTGGGTTCTGTGCTAAATGCAAAACTTGTCATTTAACATAATTACATACGCCAATAAATTAAAGATTTTTTTTTCCTTAAAATTTTCATTGATAAGTAAAAAAGCCGTAATGAGTTTTTGTATATATTTTACCTTTATTGACAATTAATTTTAATCCTGGCTATATTCACCATTATTGTCCAGAACCTTTCGCCATTTTTCAGGGGCTTCTTTATTTTCTCAGCAGTTTTTCTTTCAATTTTTCATAACAAAACAGTTTTACAGAGATGGAAACAAATGATAATCACATGGTGTAAGGTTTTAGCTTAATGGTGGCTGATTTAAGACTTTTCTACCAAGCGCCGAAAATTTTTGCCAAGTCATCACAAAAGTATTTGTGCTTCCGGTGTCAGAATGGAAAAAGCATCTCTTGGATCAGCACAAATTACCTCTTTGTCGATTTTGAAACTACCTGCGACGGCACAGTATGGAGCCGCATTTATGCCGCCATGTCTTAATTTGGTATTTCTGCAAAGCTTATACGTCTGTATAAATTCAGACTGAACAACACCAGAAGAGCAGTCAGAATCGCGAACGACAGGGTGACTCTTTATCGTGCCCCGTCTTTCATTTGATGCTGGAGGAAAATTAATAGGAATTGCAGAGCTTACAATAGTGCGATGACTGTACGAGTCATACGGTGACATTAATATAGTTGGCTAGGTCATTTCATCCGAATCCGAGCGAATAATAGCGATTTTAGATCTGGTGAAGTAAAGTGACATCACTACTTTTGCTGTTGATTTTTGTTGTTTAGATTTTACGCATGGGTTTGCTCCTGTTGGGCTACATACCATGGGCTGCTGTTTGGTTTCTTAATCGTACTTATAGAACCAAGATTCGTCACCAGTAGCGACCTTACTAAATTTGATAGACTGACCATTTTCGAATTTGTTTTGGAAAAATTGAGCAAAATGCACTCGAGCCTCCTCTTTGGGCCTCATTTAAGATTTCTTTGTGTATCTTAGATGCTTACTTAATATTCGATACAGCCATGGTATTCAAACCTAGTTCATTAGCAATCATTTCTTGTGTCAACCGGGGGTTTTTGTTTCATTTTTGGACTTCACCAGAGCTACAGTGACGTCATCAGGGAAGATTTTGGTCGACATTCTCCGAGCTCCTCCTCTGTGCAAAAATGTCCGGTCTGGAATTTTCGGAACCACTTAAAAATGGTTTTTAAAGACGGTGCAACGGTCCCATATGCGACTGAATATTTGTTTTGGCTGTAAATTACGCCGAAACCCGAAGAGAATCACATGTCGAATTTCTGTTTGCGCTGCGTTGGTGGTGGAATTTCGTCTGACCTTTCCTCAGCTGTTTTCTCGTCTCGTCTCGTTTCGTCATTTTAGCCGATCCTTCTAATATTTGAAAGGGATTATTAGTCTTGTAAAGGATTTGGTATTTTTAGATAAAAAAAAACAAATCGAAAGTCACCAACTGACCGAACTTTTGTTAATCCCCTCGTATCTAGAAATTTTTTCTCGACAAAGTTTATGGAATATATAAACATGTTTCGCCTTTCTCAAACAGTTAACAAATTGAAAGCTGTCTCTCAAATACTTTTATACATGGATCACGCTACTCTTTTTAAAATAAATTTCTGTGTGAAAATAGACAGCTGAGGTAAGATTTATACTTTTTCTTAATAAATATATTATTAAATAAGAATCGGCACGAAAACCTCTTCACTAGATTTATTTTGAGTTCAAATTTTTATATATAAATGGTAATTAAAAATGTTAAGCTTTAAATGATAAAATATTGACCACAAAATAAATCTAGTAAAGAGTAGTTTTGCATTTTTTTTCTTAGTATTTTTTATCGTCATAAAAATCATGTTTTATTTTAAAATAATACATAATGGTTTTATTACAGTTACCATTGTAGTTGAAAATCCACTTAATACCCAAATCAATGGCAATGATTGTAAAATCTAAAAATAAAAGATCAAAATAGTACAATAGACATAACAAAGAATTCTTGATTTCAAAATAAAATTCAAACTGAAAACTCTATGCTGCAAAATCTAACGAAAGGGCAGAAGTATGCAACAGCTCAAGCAGATATGAGCATCACAGATATGAGTGTAATAAAAATCGATAAACTTATCCAAACCACTTGACTGTAGATAAACTTTGCATGGAAAGCGAACAGAGAAAGCAATGATGAAGCAAATTTACAAAAAGCTTCATGCTTCAAGAATGCACAAATTCAATTTCACTACAAATTGCAGACAAGAATCTCAAAAGGTTTGCAAAACTCCGAAAGAAAATAGTGAAAAAATGCCGAAAATGTTTTTTTTTTTGTAAAATAACTGGAAAAAGGCAATGTGCTAAGGGATTAGTTTGTTGGGTTTGTAGTATTTTACTTTGAGTAGGTAAAATGTGAATAAAATGGCATGCTAGCATTAATATTGTCAAATAAGTCAATAATTATGGAAAGTTATAGCCGAATCAATATTGGAGCGCCATTCTTCTCTTCTTTGTGCTGCCTGGCGCCAGTTGGAAATGCCAAATGAACCCAGGTCACTCTCCACTTGATCCTTCCTACGGAGTGGAGATCTTCGCTGCAACAAGAAAGGGGTCCATGCCGTTGTTGGGTCCTCGGAGTGTACGCACGTCAAGAATACTGGAGACATGTCTTCCGTCTATCACAACATGATCGATATTGTTTTGAGTTTTCGGTCAGAAGACAGCCAAATAGCTTGAGAATTTTTTTTGTGCTGTAATCTAGTGTCTAGTGTCAGAGTTAATTTCTTTGCCCATCCGGGTATATGGTATAAGTCACCCAGCCCAATTTTTACTTCGTGGCGGGGCAGCCCCAAAAAAAAAAAAATGCATATTTAATTCTTCATCGTGTTTGCTGAAATAATTAACTAGATTTAAATGTGTACTGTCACTGCCACTGGTGTTAAAAACTTACATTCACACAATTTTCACGGATTATAAGTAAGGAAAGCAATTATTGGTGCGCAGGAAATAAATGGAAAATCTTGCACATCGACGCCTGTTGCTAATTTCCTTTCGCAATATGTTCGTTTACTGCATATACACATACATTGTATCTTTTTGGCATACGCATTTACATGTCAATTTCCTTTCAAGTTCTGCCCCTACTTTGCTTGCTCTACTCAACTTGAAGCGCCGTTGCGTATACGTAACTTCCTCATTAAATAGCTGCTACAAGTAGCGAGTGAAGAGGAGCAACAAACATATGGAGAATAAACATGTGAAAAATTTGTTGTATGTGTAAATATATGAAAATTAATATGTATTTAAGGAAAGAAGTAAGCATGCTGCCATAATGATTTTCCCGTTTACACTTGCAGTAATTTGCAAAATTACTTTATCGCCAATTAGCACACGTTAATGTGACAGAAGGCGCAATTGGTGGATGTTTTTTATGTTTTCCTTATGAAGCATAAGAAAAGGAGAAATCTTTACATTTAATTTCATATTGTTTTTAAGATTAAATTTACTGACAATTCCGAAGTATAAGATAATAAGTACTTACTAGAATTAAATATTAATTTCTAAGGGCTAAATTTAATTATTAAAAAATTAATTTTATTTATTTTTCTTGCAGAATTGATAACTGTACACATCAAGTGAAGGTAGGTCAGACTATATGAAATTTTAAGCTATTTTAAATAGATTTATTTGCTGCTTGGTAAAAATAAAAATAAAACAAGTTTATTAATCGCTCTTATTTTCTAAAAACTTGTTAGAAAAATATTGTATCAGAGCAATAGTTAATATTAAAATTTATTTTAATTCACTAAAAGAGTTACCCTCGAAAAAAATGCATCAATTGTTTTATTTAGGTTGCAGTAAAATGAAATAAATAGTTACAAACCTCATCAAACCTTTCTGGCTTGGAGTTTGTTTGTGCCGACTTACTGGGTGGATTCGGGAGATCAAAGTTTCCGGTTTTATACTCAGGTTTTTTAGAGCATATATTCCTTATTTACTATTTTACCTTCTAATTAGGTTAAATGGCAACATGTTCTATCTTCTATAGATAAGAAGAGCCAGAGGCTAGTCATGTACATATATTAGGTAAAGTAAAAATGTCGTTCGGTTTTTATCTAAGAGATGTCGTTATTGTCCATAGTTATGTGTCGCGTGTTTATTCGCGCTAAAAGTTTGTCTTTGACAGTTTTTCGATTGATTGACTCAGTACGTTGTAAGCACTCGTCAAAGATGGACATCAGCAAAGAGAAAATTCGATAAATTTAACAATTTTTCTTCGATCAAGGCGAAAAATCAGCCAAAGCGGCTGAAAAAATTAATTTAGTTTATGGGTCCGATACTATAAACGAACGTGTAGCACAAAAGTGGTTAGGTTCCGTTCCGGTAATTCCGATGTCAAAGATGCACGATGAGTCGGGAGGCATGTCGTCGAAAATTGCGATAAAATCATGGAAATAGTGGAGACAGACCGTCACGTGAGCACTTATTTAATTGCTGAGGAACTAAAGATAAGCCAGAAAACCGTTTGGAACCATTTGCATTAAAAAAACCGAGCGAACTTTTTACTTTGCCTAATATAAACAATACCAGTCAAATGGACTGTATCCTTTTTATGAAATTTTTCATCACCTAATTACAAAGTGTCTATTCTATGCCCTCAATAGCTTCACGAATTCCATCGTTGAGGTCTTGAATCGACGTTGGTCTGTTGGCGTAGGCCTTATATTTCACGTGCTCCCAAAGGAAGGAGTGAAAAGGTGTAAATTCTCAAAATCTCGAGGGCCAAACGTGATCAGCTTTTCGAGAGATAACACGGACGGGAACCTTTTCCATTAAAATATCGATGGTTTCGATGCTTGTGTGGCACGTGGCGCTGTCTTGTTGAAAGTAAACGTTGTCCAGATAAATACCCTACAATTTCGGCCTTATTAAATAATAGACGAGAGATCTCCACAGGGCAATTCGTTCAAAGTAAATGTTTCTTCAGTCTTATTTTCCAAAAGCACCAAACAGTTACACAAATGTGACAGTTTTATTTATTGACATTGCAATCGAGATGGAAATGGGCTTAATCAGTGAAGCTGATTTTTCAATGAAATTCTGATAATTTTTATGCATTTCAAGCACCCAATCAACAAGAACACGATGTTGTTGATGATTGGCAGGCTTAAGCTCTTGTCTTAACCTTATAAGTAAGGCTTTATGTAAAATTCGATACGTGCTTTATTCTTCACATCACTAACTTATCCCAACAGCTCCATTTTTTCCAACAACGTTTGTATGGCGGTATGATTCTAGGGCAACTTCCATTCACTTCTTTTCGAGTTATTAGGGTTAAGCTCTAGTTAGATATGTAACACATACCATATACTCGTATGAGTGCCATGCTTTTACTTACATATACATATGTATTTGCATAACTTGCATTCTACTAAATATACTGACCACAAAGTGTGTTAGAGTGTTTTAAAGGGTGGTTAAATTGTAAGGGCCGATGTTGAATGTGAACCACACCTAAACGCCAAGTTTTTTTCCGAATTTAATTTGACATTTCTCTATTTCAGACTTACTCAATTTGAACCATGGAGAGATACACAATCCAACAACGTGTTAAAGTTATCCAGACTTATTATGAAAATTTTCGAAGAAAATCATCTTCAGTGATGAGGCACATTTTCACCTCAGTGGATTCGTCAATAAACAGAATTGCCGCATTTGGGCGAATGAGAATCCAAGAGTGATTGTCGAAAAACCAATGCACCCACAAAGAGTGACTATTTGGTGCGGTTTATGGGCTGGCGGCATCATCGGGCCGTATTTTTTCCAAAATGAGGCCGGTCAGGCAGTTACTGTGAATGGTGTTCGCTATCGTGAGATGATAACGAATTTTTTATGGCCACAACTGGAAGATATGGACGTGGACGATATGTGGTTTCAGCAGAACGGTGCCACTTGCCACACAGCTAACGAAACAATGGCTCTTTTGCGCAACAAATTCAATGGCCGTGTTATCTCACGTAATGGCGATGTCAATTGGCCCCCAAGATTATGTGATTTGACACCGTTGGACTTTTTTCTCTGGGGTTATTTGAAAGAAAAGGTGTACGTCGATAAGCCAGCAACAATTTAAGAGCTAAAGGATGAGATAATTCGGCACATTAACGGCATAGAAACTCCATTATGCCTCAGCGTCATCGAAAATTTGGACCATCGTATGGAGGTGTGCCGCCGAGGTCGCGGCGCTCATTTGGCCGATATTTTGTTACATACATAATTGAGTAATACCAATATATCATAATAAAATAAAATTTCAATAATTTCCTAAATAGTTTGTGTTTTATTCAAAATCAACATCGGCCCTTGAAAATTTAACCACCCTTTACAATAACACATGTTGTTTTCTTGATGTTCAACGAAATTTAATATGCAAAGTGCAAGTGCTACTCTGCAAGGTATATACGAGTGCATAGGAATTCACTTAGGTGAATCATTTGCAGGAAAAGGATTTCCATTTTGGCAAAAGGTAAATAGTAATTTTCTATGTCTCATAACTTTCAGTTATGTAAAGCAGTCTTTACAGCTTTTTTCCTTAAAATAAGAAAAAAGTCCTTTATAACCTTTTGGTTGGTGTACAGTTTTAACGGTCTGCCGATCACAGTTCATCAAATCCTAAATATGCATATATACCTTAGTGGTCGGTCGTTGGTAGAGTATCAAGATCAATCCACAAATCATCGTAATATTAAATAAGATGCTCCGGATTGATGCATATGAGGTCATGATTATATGAGTAAGTAAGTTTATATCTCGCCGACCTTTCCCACTTCTTTAATGCACATCACCTGCAGCTGTCATCTGCAAAGTCCTCGACAGTATTGACAGGCTTTGAACGCCATTTACCAAGAATCCGTTAACACCTTCATAAACTTTCTTCCAACGGATAGTGTTCTTGGAATACAAGCAGACGAAGTGCTATAGCTGCCAATTAAGTACTAGAAATTATAGTATGTTTTGCATGTAAGCAGATGCAGCACGACACTAACCACTTCTTTGCATGTAACCTAAAATCCACTCATATAACAATCCTTTTCCTGTAGCCCGAATCCGTCGAAACAGAGATTTCATGCACTTCCCGTTAGATGACCTCGATAACTTGGACTAGTCTCGCCTTCGCCTAAGTGAACAAATTATATGAAACTAACATACAAGTGAGTATGCAAACCTGAAGACCTCATCACCCTTCCAATATTAAGCCCCAGTAAAGTAGCTTAGTTTAACAAAAAGAAAAAAATATTCACAATAAACCCTACAGAAACACTTACAAAAAAGTATACGCTCCAACCTTCGCATTTTGCAAACCAATAAATAACGCAAAGTATTTGAAACGGTTTGTTTCGCCAAAGGGGATTTTTTACAAAAAACAACATTATGAATACCACACATATGTATGTGGTAGACGACCTCAATAGCCGAGTGCGTAATACCATATGGAAAAGAAGAGTTCGAGCCTTGTTCCGAACCACATCCAAAATTTCTTTCGGCAGGTAATGTCAACCCCTCCGGGTGTATATCTGATATGAAATAATAGCTCCTCATATAAAACAATCAGCTGTTTGGAGGGGACTTAGTATAAACTGCAGGCCCTCCTTTTATTGGAAAAACATCAAGACGAATACCACATATTATAGGAAGAGCTCTACCAAAAATTGCGTAGACGTATCCAAAGAGTCAGTTATATACCATATACCTATAGATATGTATGCGATAGTTCTATTACAAATTGTACCTACAATCTGCATATATATTTTTTATGTTATGGTATAATGGCTGTGGTTTGCTTACTTCAACCGTGTTCCCTGAGTTGCTGAGCACTATTTGCCGCTTTTTCCATCATTTTTTCTATAAAAGCTTCTGTTTGTTTTCCAATGAATGGCGTAATAAAATATTGAAAACCATGCTGAATATTTCAATAAATTTCCCGTCTCTTATACAGATTTGTACATACATACATACATACGTGTTCAATATAAGTATGAGTAACTGGGAAAAGCGAAGTTTCAGCAGACAAGTGGATAAATTGTCGTTTGTGAATAATATATGCTCGTATGTAAATATAAAAAATACAAGTTACTATTAAAAATGCATATTTTTATTAGTAAAGTGTTTGTAAAAGCATTTTTTAAAGTTAATTTTTTTAAGTTTTTATATGAATTTTTTTTTTTACGTATAAATTATATATATAATATATTTTTATAATAGATGCTTTGCAACATCTCACTCTTTATACTAAGCCGCCTGCGAACGGATGATGGGTTTTTATGAGAAGCCTTTATTTCATGTCAGAAATAGTACACTCGGAGGGGTTCCCCGCAATTAAAAAATTTAGCAAATTTTTTATTTAAATTGACCTTCTATAACTTTTCGGATGTTATTTGGATGTTGAAAGTATGCTAAAAATACTATTTTTAATTGTACTATTGCCTTTTAGTTTAAGAAATTAAGGTCCGAAATTTGGATCAGTTTTGGCTATCAAAATCGTGGAAATTGCCAAAACTGGGAAAAAACAAAGTTTTGGTACTACAAATTTTTGTGGATCAAGCCTGAGTAGTTTTCATGTATTTCTGTTTCATTCTAACCTAAAACGTTAGAAAACTTAGCTTTAATTTTGAATTTTTTGCAGCTTTCCCCCAGGGCACTAAATGTTGCTCATACGACATGGCAAGCATTTTATTTTTAAGTTGGATAGGTTGCGTTTGCTGGTTTTCGTTTGTGTAGGTCATATTATTGAACATTGCAAAAGTGGCTGTCTACCTCGGTAGCGGTAATACTTAGGAGAGAAATTTACTTGATTTATAATCATGCCTAATTTGAGTTTCAGTTTTGAAATGATTAAAATTTTGAGTAAATGTATCGTTAAAAAATAAAGTTTTAAACAAGCGTTCTTTTTTTTATTATCAACACTCTCTTGATACTGTTTAATAGCTGCCTATAAGGCATATTTTTCAATTTTTATTTTTCTCAAAGTTTTATGGAATTTTTTAATGAATAAACTAAGTCTTGCAATGTAGTTGGAGGACAAAGCTTTATTGAGCCAAAATTAATTGTTATTAAGTTTGTAGCCTTGAGTAGAACTAGAAAAGACTTTGGTTGAAAATTTTTACATAGAATTACATATCGATTTTCGAAAAATACTACCAAAATTCCAGAATGAATGAGAGAAAAAATTTTCTACACCCAATTTAAGAAGAAATTTGGGACATTTCGATTTGTCTCTGAACTGAATTCTGTATTTAGAACTATTAATGGATTCCGTATAGCCAGGAGTCGAATATTTGCGTAAAAAAATTTCGTTGGGTTCTGGGTCAATAGTATCAATTAGACATCGAATTCTTATTAATTAAACTAACCAAAAAAATCAATTACTATCGATACAGCCATTATTATGGAAGTCGCAGTCCATTATCGGCAAATCTATAAATTTATTTAACCCTTGTGTACTGCCATAAAAAGTTCTCTATGTCATATAAACAACATTTAGTCAGCAAGGGAAATATGCAAAAAAAAAAAAGAAAGAAGAGCTAGAAGAAGGTTGTATAGGGGCTAGCTATGTAATCCGATCTGTTCGCTTAAATACGCCACCGCAACTGTGTACCAAGTTTGGTTGAAATATCTCATTAACTGGGTGCAAACAGATGTACAGACGGACATGGCTAAACCAACTGAACTCGTAATTCTCATCCGATAGGTATAAATTTTGATGGGTTTCATGTATTTGAAAGTTATAAAAAGTTCGGCGTGTCGTATGAGTAACATTTAGCATACAGAAGAAAAATGTAAAAAAAATGTTTATATGAAAGAAATAATTTAAAAAAAAATGAAGTTGCATATGAAATAAATAAAATGAAATGATAAATTAAAAGCTTATAAACATATGTAGTAAATATTTGTGCTTAAATAAAGCTTTACCGCAAATAAATTTGCAGAGATAAAATACTATCGACGGTAGTCACTACTGCTGACAACAATATCAAGAAATATATATGTATAATATTTAGCGCAAATACCGCAACAAATGAATGACATTTTAATTTCACCCCACCACAAAAGAGAAATTCACCTGTTAAATAACAACGAATTAACGATGAATAAGCACGCGCAAGTTTATTTCTTGCCAACAAAATAGTAGGTATTTTTCAGCGTTTCCACAACTATCCCCTTTATTAAACAAATTTTTGGCGGAATTTTCTCACACTATTGAAACTGGCGGCCGTAGTAGCCTGACATGAATGTTAACCCCTCCGAAGGTATTTCTGACATGAAATAAAGCTCCTCATAAAAAACCGTCAGCCGATCGGGAATGCATAGTATAAATTGTAGGTCCCCCATTTGTTGGAAAAATCATCAAGAGGCATACCACAAATTCGAGGAGGGACTCGGCCGAAAATCGCTTCAGAGGTAACAAAGCGCCAATTATATATTTTATATACATATATATATTATATTGAAACTGAAGTAAATTTAAGTGAGTGCGGGATTTTGGTGGTTTTGTCGTTGGAGAAATGGAAGACATTATCATGAGAAGGTATTAAAAATTATTTTTAGTTTTCTTTATTGTACCAAAGTTTTAAATTAGAATTTTCTGTGTCTTAAACAAAATATTTCCCTCGGAATTCATTGAAATCTGTATAAAGGTATAGGCTAATGTTGCAATTTATTTTATGATAATTGATTAATATATTGTAATTTTTTTTCCTTTCGGTACCAGAAAAATAATTGAAAAATGTGTTTATCTTTATTGCTGATTGAGTTAAACACGTCAGACAAACAATTTTTTTTTATTAATTTTATATTTTTCCTCTAAATAATTTAATTTCAAAATTGTTCTCCATGAACGATTTACATAAAAATTGCATTTTTTTATTTAATCAATTTACCATGAAATTGTATAATTCATTTTGAAATGCACTTAAAACGAAATAACTTGAATGTCAGCCAAAGGCAAAATAATTCAAAACAAGCTGGTTTATTATATTATGTTTTTTTTTCGAACCTGTTAAAGTATTGAACATGTCAGTACATAAACATGCTTGTTGTGTGAGCATAGGAAGAAAGTCTTCAAATTGAATTTAGACATTATTTACACACAAGTAGATGCTCAACAAGTTCGTCTTGTTACTTTTACTGCTACTTCTGTTGTTGGCTGTTATTATTATTGTTTTTGTTATTATTATTATTCAACAAGTCAGTTAACCTGCAAATAGGTTTAGCAACAACGTATGATCCAACTTAAATATCTGAAGAGCGTGCATATGTCTGTATGTATTTTACTGCAAGTGGTTCTAAGGCAGTATACCCACAGTAAGTAACCACTTGTTTTTAATTAGAACGCAATTAGTTTGCATTTTATCATCCCACCGTATTGTCCTATAAAGTGTCAATTATTCAACTGGGATCAGCTGCGTACTAGCTAAATACTAGATTCAGGTCTTAAATGCTTTGCTAATATGATGGCTGTATCTGTACTTATTTTCTATTTCGGGAATGATAGTATTGAATACGTTTATATGGACAAACCCGTAATAAAGTTCAATCAATCCGAAAAACCCTCCCGGTTACAAAGCGCCAATTATATATATAATCCGAACTTCTACCGTAACTATTTTCAGCATTTGTATATCTAGACGCGGCCGCTCTCTACATATTACTATATTTTTTTTTTTAGAAAAATGGCATTTTTTGAGATAAAATGGAAAACGGTAACAGCCAACGACTAGGCTTACTGGACTACTGGACCGTATCTTTTTTATGATATTTTCCATCACCAAATCGCAAAGTGTCTACTCTATGCCCTCAATAGTTTCACGAATTTCATCTTTGAGGTCTTGAATCGACGTTGGTCTGTTCGCGTAGACCTTATATTTTACTTAGTATTTAAAGAAGAACTATCCAGGTATTAAATAATAAGATTTTCGTGGCCAATTACGATCACCTGTTCGAGAGATAACACGGTCCGGGAACTTTTCCCGTGAAAGATCGATGACTTCGTTGCTTGCGTGTCACGTAGAGCTGTCTTGTTGAAAGTAAACATTGTCCACATCAGTACCAACCAATTCCGGGCATAAAAAATCATTAATAATAGACGAGAGATCTCAATACCGCAATTCGTTCAACGTAAATGGAAATGTGCTTTATCAGTGAAGCTGATTTTTCAATGAAATTCTGTATAGTTTTTATGCATTTCAATCACCCAGTCAACAAAGACTTGGTATAATGACGTTTGTGAAATGCCAAATTTAAAGAACAACGAGGAATGAACAAACCTTTTTTTTCTTTTCTTCAACACTTTATGTTACTCCATTTTTACATAAATCTCTATTTTGCTATCGAAAAATGTTTTAGTTCTAAGAACCGTCGCTACCAGGTTTTCACCATTTTTATAGTGAATTTTCAGAGTTTGGTCCCATACCGCAAAATGGAGGAGGAGCTCGGCCGAAAATCACTTCAGCGGTTAGAAAAGCGCCAGTTCTATTTTATGTAATAGTGAGTTGGTATAATTTCAATTGTAATATGTTAGAATTGAAATAAAACCGTTTGAATATTAGTTTAACTTTTCCCTGGTGGGAGGTTACAAGAAGGAGAGTGTGTTTATACATATGAATGTAATGCGTATAATTACACCTCTTTGCAGCTTAACTGACAGGTGGCTACAATTTAAACCCCACAACAGGGCTATTCCAGCATTTTTCTGCATCGTAGGGTGAGCGTTATGTCAATAATTTTTTAGACTCGGTTGTACTATAGGTATACAATACTTTGTGACCAGAAAGTTTCCGGAAATTGTAAGAAAACAAAAAATTTTTAATTTTAACCAATATTTATTTATTTATGACCATACGAATCGATTTACCCATGGGACGCTACTTCGAATGGGTGAAGTCGTATTAAATTGAAAAATATATAATAATATGCGGAGTAGAAAAAATTTTGGGTGGGCGTGTATGTCACAGAAACGCCTTAATCCCGTATAAACTACTTTTCACTTTACGCTCTTAGTTCGACCCAAAGTCGAATATTTAAGACCTCAATAGACATGGGTAGAGTGGACTTAAGCTCTACAAGTCATAGATGATTTAGTGCTGGAAGCGCTACTACTCACTTCTGTTAGAATGCATACCCTAGTATTAACTTAGCTATCTGCACACAGTCAGCTTTCAAAGTTGATGAGAACTTTGAACATAATTTTCCATTAGAACAACTTACTTACTGCCCTCAAGGCACTTTTTAATAAGACATAAGTACACTTATTCATATGGGTATACTTTTAAATATGTTGTGAGTTTATATGTGGGCTTGTGTATATGTATAATGTCTCAAAAGGCAGGTTGATCATTTACAAAGTGAGTACAGATAGCCAACCTTCGGTGGGACAGAGTACATATAAATTATTATACACGCTTGTATACTTATATCGTCTCAAGATTTGCTTTGTCAACATTTTAGCTCATTTTAAAATTTACTTAACTGGAAAAAAATTGAAATTATATTTAATTTTTCACTAAAAATGTCTAAATAAGAAATCGTTTATTATTTTCTTTATGCAAAGTTTAACATAAAATTCGTTTTTAAATGTTAACCGAAGCTTGTTGTGAAGGTATAGCTAAAATAAATATATTTTTTTTCTGTGTTAGTAAGTGTATAAATATGTGTGTGTGTATAAAACATACCTCTCAAGGCTTCAAACCACTTGTTGCATACCAATTTTATATTGAAACGTACATTTGATGCCTTGCCAAGTGGGTGAGTTGAGTTGCTGAGTGCTGCTGGAGCGTTGATTTGCTGTCATTGCTGAGCTTTTGGCAATTTGCCACGTTAAGTATTAGTTGATGGCAACAAGTGGCGAGAAGGTAATTGACTTGCAGCACACAGCAGATGTGTGAGTTGCACGAGTGGATGTTAATTAGTTTGTCTGTTGCTATGTGGTTTGCTTAGGTGAGGTGTGCACAATTATTTGGCGAATTATGCTTCTTTTTCCACTAGGATAGTAATGGAGTTAAATTCGGGTTCTGTGAAAAGTGAACTTTTTTCCCAGAAGCATATAGCAAATAGTTGTTTGTGATTGCACTTTATAAAAGAGGCAATAAAAAGATTATCTGTGAAAAAAAGTTCAGATTATTCAATCATCATATGGATATTGAAGGTATGGAGATAGCTGATGTATAGTATTATTCTTCAATCTAGAGACACAATAAAAAGTGTAGCGATATTGCTTGATCAATTACACTATGAAATCAGTATCATATAGGGGCGACTCGTTCGGTCAACCAATTAAACCAAACTTTGTTGCTGAATGATCATCTCATCCTTTTAGTAGGCGGGTAGCTCTTTGTTTAAGTATAAATACTACAATAGTAACAATAACTATTTATTAACGAGTAAACTATATGAACACTCTGTCGCTCAGCTCGAGTAACACGACGTCTCTGAGTAACTACACTTCACCATAAATAAGAAGAGTTTCATAAGAATGAATCGCCAGAAAGATAAATAAAAGGACATAAGTAGAGAGTGTAAGTTCGAATGGAACCGAACGAATATCTGTTATATACCTAGAAGGTAGATCTTTTTCTGGACCCATGTAAGGTAGTCATGTAGTATACCTAGCAAGTATGGTTAAGTTTGGTTTGTTATTGCCTTAATTTTTCGATCTTGTGTCAAGTGGGGAGTGAAAAGTAAAAAAAATAGTTCGTTAAATGGGAAAAAATATAGGTGTTGCCCAATTGCTTGATCAAGTTCGGTACTCTGTCCAATGGTTAATGAGATGTACAATACCATTTCACCCAAAGGGGAAGATGCCGAATTAAACGAATTATTTTCCACCACTCAAATTTTTCTTATTAACGTGATGATTTCTGACAAATATGATTTTATTTGCATATTTTGCTACTAAATTATGGCGATTTTTGTATTTTTAAAAATTACCGTTGAATGGGAAGTGAGCGCAAACGTCTAATTTCACCAATTTGCAACAGCGTACGTACATGTTTCCTAAGAAGCTTGTGGATCAAGTTTCATAAAAATATCTTAAACTATACTTGAGTTATGAGTCATTGTGTCTACGGGCGGACGGACGGATATATAGTCGTGACCCTTTCCGTGAAGTGTAATATATACATAGGTTACATATAGCCATATTTATATCGCTTTTTTCTTGCCGTTACAAGCAAGCGTTAGGTTAACAAACCAAATAATCTCTGCGTGTTTAAAAAAAGAAAGAAAGAAAACAAAATGACATCAATGAAAAAGTGAATATTTTCCAACAATTTGTCATGTTGACTTCAGTAAAATGAATAAAACACTACAGAAAATTAAAAAAGAGAAGGTGAAAAAAACAAGCAGCGAGTGTACTTGTAAATAAGGACAACAGAGAGTGAATGAGCTACTTTGGGCGTTGCCTCGCCTATATACATACATATGTGCTGAATAAGAAGTGGAAATAAACTTAATAGTATTGTTGTTGGGTAAGCAATTAAATTCCAATATTTATTATGTGCTCCCTTCATGGTATACACAAAAATCATTAAATGGTGCAAGACGAGTTTCTGCTGCAAGCTGGTTGGTTGGAGGAACAGTCAGTTTGTAGAAAAAAGAAGAAGTAAGTGCAAATTACTAACTATATTTGCTATAATAGTTGACAAACGAAAAACTTTATGTTTTTTATGTTAATATCGTAGTAGTCGACTTTTGGTGAGCTCATCATCTCGCTTTCTGAGCCTGTGACATGGCCTCCAAGATAGTGTGATTTAACACCGCTGGACTATTTTTTGGGGTTGTATGGCCGAGACTATTGGTGATTTGTAAGAGAATATTTGGGCCATTATTACGGATATATACTTTGGTGGCACTGGTTGAAATAATTCAGCGAAATGTTTAAGAACTTTTTCTATAATTTAATGAAAATATGGGTTTATGGACTTCAGAGTAATCTTAGTAAGAAAAAATTAATGTAAATTTAAATATGCAGTAGCGGTTTCGAAGTCAAAATACCTTTAGTATAATGTGAAAGAAAACAAAATTTAAAATATAAATAAAAATATTAATTATATCGCTATAAATTCTTTCAGAAAAAATTAAATTCATTTTTGGACGCGTTCAACAACATCAAGAAAGGCAGCGCTCGAGTTAAAATTAAAAAAAGAGAAATAAAATAAAATTGTGAATGCCATACCATCAGAGTCAGTGGCTATCGCCACCATGATCTCAACTTAAATGACTACCGCCAACAGAATTGCAGCAATTGAAAACGTTTTAGCATAAATGTAAAAGCGAGCGAAAAAAATGATGTCCATATAAAATATATTTCTTCCATTCAAGCAAGAAGAACGAATGCGAAAAATTAAAAAAATTTGAGGAAAAGAGTAAATAAGGAATATCACACAAACAGAAATGAAGTAAATATAAATGAATAGAACAGTGTGAAATGTATTGGTGAAAACCAAAGAGAGCTAATTAACTTCTTCATGACCAACACAGCAAGCGTTGCAGTTAGCAGCAAGGCCAAAAGACAGGATGGCAAGGAGACAAAACAATACGCTAACTAACAGCGGCAACAGTTGGTAACGCTGATCTAAATATAACATTAGATGGAGGAAATAAACAATGCGTTTGAGCGACTTTTTTGGTGTGAACTTTTTCTCACAGACACTTTTGCTGCAAAAAGTCTTGCTGACAGTTGGCGGCCAAGGATTTAGCAATGTGTAAGATTGGCGTGCTGCACGTTCAGTCGTCAGCTGTACGTAATAATTTCGTAAGTTGGAGAAATGCAAATGACTAGACAATGGGACAGTTGTGCTTCGTGTGCATTTACACACGAATGAGCATTTAAAGCAAACTAATTGTCCAAATAAAGTGGAAAGTAAAAGCTGGAGATTTGTAATTTTGTTGTTCTCGCTAACATTTTTACGCGTTTCTCACATGAACGCCCTAATGGAGTTAGCTGCTGATTTTTTATTCACTTGATTGATGGAGCTGAAATTAGTGAATTTTGGTTGAAAGGAAAAATAATAGTTAAGAAGTAATAGTGGACGCTTTTTAGGATACATTCAAATGAATGGAAAAAAGCTTAATATTATCTGCCTTTATTTCTTTAAAAAAATCTAAATCAAGATGAGAGAGAATTTTATTTGTTATATGTTTAGCGTTTGCATTTAATATATTTTTATTTTTTATTTTTATTGTTTTAATTGTTAATTTGACCCGAAAATCAATGCAATAAATTTACCTTTAAATTTTATGAGTTCTAAATTTTACAATCATTTACATGTACAAAATTTATTTCAGGGACTGCAATCATTATAAGTTACAAAATATACATAAATTACAGTCTAATGATTTTTTTATTGATTCATTTATACATGGCTTTGTTGATAATAATTAGTTATTGAGTTTTACTTAAACACTCAAGCAATAACCATTATTATTGTAAGCAAAAATTTATTAAAGGGTGGTTAAATTGTAAGGGCCGATGTTGAATGTGAACCACACCTAAACGCCAAGTTTTTTTCCGAATTTAATTTGACATTTCTCTATTTCAAATTGAGTAAGTAATTTGAACCATGGAGAGATACACAATCCAACAACGTGTTAAAGTTATCCAGACTTATTATGAAAATTTTCGAAGAAAATCATCTTCAGTGATGAGGCACATTTTCACCTCAGTGGATTCGTCAATAAACAGAATTGCCGCATTTGGGCGAATGAGAATCCAAGAGTGATTGTCGAAAAACCAATGCACCCACAAAGAGTGACTGTTTGGTGCGGTTTATGGGCTGGCGGCATCATCGGGCCGTATTTTTTCCAAAATGAGGCCGGTCAGGCAGTTACTGTGAATGGTGTTCGCTATCGTGAGATGATAACGAATTTTTTATGGCCACAATTGGAAGATATGGATGTGGACGATATGTGGTTTCAATGACCGTGTTATCTCACGTAATGGCGATGTCAATTGGCCCCCAAGATCATGTGATTTGACACCGTTGGACTTTTTTCTCTGGGGTTATTTGAAAGAAAAGGTGTACGTCGATAAGCCAGCAACATTCAAAAGCTAAAGGATGAGATAATTCGGCACATTAACGGCATAGAAACTCCATTATGCCTCAGCGTCATCGAAAATTTGGACCATCGTATGGAGGTGTGCCGCCGAGGTCGCGGCGCTCATTTGGCCGATATTTTGTTACATACATAATTGAGTAATACCAATATATCATAATAAAATAAAATTTCAATAATTTCCTAAATAGTTTGTGTTTTATTCAAAATCAACATCGGCCCTTGAAAATTTAACCACCCTTTATTAATTTCGCTAAAAGTATCAATCAAACTTGCCCAACTTTTTTCAACGCTTTATTTGATAAGATCACACAAAAACCTCATCAAAAAATTTAGAAAGTGGAATTAAATATACACATTTTTTACATATGTAAAAATAAAGTGTTGGCCATGACGTATGAACAACATTGTAGTCAACAGGGGAAAGAAACAAAAGAAGTAGATTTTTAATATGAGAAAAAATGGCTGATGGTCCGCACACTCTTTAGATTAGCATTGAAAAGAGTGAAGTACATGGATGTTATGCTGGCTTCATATATTTTTAGTGCAAAAAAAAAGTTCAAACCATTTTACTGTTTTAAAGGTTTTAGCAAATTAATCGGTTTTAAGAGGACAAAATAATAGATAAAAATCACTTACCATAGTGGGAGTGTCCGAAAGGCTTAAGAAGCGCCCAACCAAATTTCTCAGAGTTTCTAGCAAGTCACTATCGAGGTGTGTGGCCAAGCATTAACTTGACGCAACATAATTCTCCTTCTGTTCGTCAATGCTGGGCGCTACTGGGTGATTGCTTCTTCCACTAACTAAAAGCACGGCTGAGAGTAAGCAGCTCACAGTGTATGATTCCTCGATATTCACACCGAATGCACAACAAAATCTTTCTGGCCATGAATACGAGCTTGGAGGCCGTTTGTGTCGAATCACTGCCCTTCAACCACGACCGTTTTCATTTGACTTTGCTGTAATTGATCCACTTTTCAGAGCCAGAGCTTTTGTAAACCCAATACCAATTTAGAAATTTCACTATTTCCTGGAACTTGATTTTTCTTCATGCTTTATAACTTAATTTAAGCTATTTTAGTAGACAAATATTGTATATATGAGCATTCCGTGGTATGTATTAACTTATCGCTGTGAATAATAAAACATTTCTGAAAAATTTATACAAAAATATCGATGCTCTGCTGTTCTATTTTGTATTGCTTTTGGCTACAGCGATATCGGATTTCATAAAACTGGAAAAAATGTATGTTTTAAATGTTTATAAGTTACTTTTCATGAATTTCAATCAGTTCTCCAAAATTATGAAGAAACAAAGCTTTATAAAACTTTATTAAAAAATATTAAGAGTTTTAATTTAACAAAATAGTTTGTTTCCCGTTTTGTTAAATTAAGATTCAATAATATTTATAATATGGAGCTTTAGTATGAAGTTCAAATGTAAAAGGTGACCCATTTCGAGGCTCTCTACTTTTTTAAAGAAAAAAAAAAAACACGGAAAATTCAATTTTAATGGGTAATTTTTATTATCATTCTTTGGATTTTATGATTTGAAGATTTTAGCTTTCAAATGTTGGCTGCGACACACAGTTGAGTTCAATTTCCGATGTCTCGATCGATTATTTCGACAGTTAACTGGCCTCCGTTACCTCTGTTTAAGTTGTAATATTATACCTAAAATTTTTGTTTTAGTTTGATATAAGCACAAAAACTTATAAAAATTAATTATTTAATAAATTAATGCGCATTTATTATTAGTATATTCATATACATTTTTGATTAATTCCAGGCGTATGGCATAATCATCAAAAACTTTCTGGTAAATTTGAAAATT
The DNA here is from genome assembly GCA_037013455.1 of Ceratitis rosa. Classification (NCBI taxonomy): domain Eukaryota; kingdom Metazoa; phylum Arthropoda; class Insecta; order Diptera; family Tephritidae; genus Ceratitis; species Ceratitis rosa. The sequence continues at coordinate 25,373,119 of JAWMAG010000008.1, forward strand.
TACGAAAAAATTGTGTATTAGTCAACTTTATGAAGAAAATTTATGTAATTTTAACACAGTAATTAAGCATTGAATATCAATTTATTTTACATACATACGTGTACACATGAGTATATACGTACTGCTTATGCTCGCCTGAGAATAATACAAATTTATGTACAATAGAATATTTTACGAAAAACATATTGAATCACATTCGATTTAAAAGCATTAAATACTTAATGAATAAACCGATTACATGGAATTTAAATTACATGAGCTTTATTATTAACTGTGAGTAATAGTCTGTTTGTATTATGTGTATGCATATGTAATTCCTATCTATGCTTTGTCAACATTTTCGTTTCCCGGAAATAAGCTTTATTTAACACTTGAAGCCACAGAAGATAGTTTAGCCACCATTGTAATCCCGCCAGTACTTTTACGCGTAACTAATTACAATGTAATTGAGTCTTGTGGGAGGAATAATGTATGTTCAGAACACATTCACACGGTAGGTATATGTATGTACAAAAGTTGAATATGTGTATTACAACAACAACATTAATTAACTCGTTGAACATAAGTCGATGCATAAATATTCGGTTTTGGAAAAAATATTGAATTTTCCTACAAAAAAAGAAAAAAAAAAATTAATTAAATATACAGCTGTGGAATTGTAATAGTTAAAAGTTGAAAATAAACTGAGGTTTAAATTGAATTTTATATTTTTATTTTTATTTTGGAACTTTTATTTCTATTACTTTTTGTAGTTAGATTTCTTTAAAGAAAAATCTCAATTGAGACCAGAAACTTTTTCAGGATAAAAGCTTTAAGAATTCTATTTTTTTGCTTCTGTTAATAATGTAGTGGCTAAATATCAAGTCGAGTGAAAAGTAATCTATTATTTTCGCATTAAATTTAAGGCTTTATTTACCATAGTTATAATTATCCGATTTACGTCAAATATGCACAGTTTGTTGCTGGATACTTTTTTGCATTTTGAGGGTATCATCATTGTCTTCTCTCAAAGAAACCATTGTTGATTTTCACACGCTTCTTTTGAGATGAGTTCTTTACCATAAACAGGAACAGATGGTAATCACTTAGCGTGAGGGCTAGATTGTTACCACACAGCAGCGATTCACAGATGGTAATTCGGTTCATGAGATTTTTTCTTGTTAAGTCATGTGGCCACCATGCATCAAGCTACTTTGTATATCAAGCCTTTTTATGGTAAAGTGACTCCAAATTGGTTTTTGTGCAATATTTAGCTTCTGGATAATAGAACGGAGAAGTTTCGACGATTTCCATTATTTTATCGAGATTTCCGAAAATTGGCTTTCCACCCCGTGGAGCACTTTTTGCATCAAAATTACAGTAACAAAATCGACGAAATCAATATTCTGTGTGATTGACTATTACAGTATTAGAATTATAAACAGTATTCGCATTTTCAGCTGCCTGACTTTCGTTTTCTCCTTCATTGAAGAGAAATTGTAGAACATGCCTTTTTTTTTCTCTTTGCTGGTTCCCATCTTTAACATTTGCTCAAACACGATTCAACTAAGTGATCAACACTTCTGTCGTTATCTTTTTGAGTAAAAAAATATCATCTTTCTAACGCCATCTAAAGTAATCCAATCGAACTTAATGAACGCGAGATAAAAAATCACTTAAGCCATCTGCTGCAAAAATGGAAAATAAATAGTCGCTTTGCTTAAATGGTTCTCTATACTAAAATATATTAAGGTCAGGGATGAAATAAAAATGTTGTCAAAAGAATGTATCTATCTTTCAAAATAAAATTCTTATATGCAAATAAAAGTTATGCAGAAGCAATAAAATAAACTTTTCGGTGTTTCAAATAAAAAAGGAATAAAATAATATAAATAAATAAAAGTAATAAAATAATATAAATAAATTTTCATAGAAAAATGGCTAGACCCCTTACAAATACCATGCAAAAAGTTTTAAGCGAATGCTTTTAAACAAAAGTTACCAAAGTGCAAGGTTATTTATGTATAACTATAACCAAATAAAAAAATTGCAAGCGAACACAAAACATCAACATAGAAAACAAAGTAAAAAAATTAAAGAAAAAAAAATCATAAATATTTTTCTCTCTCATAAACACACAACTGGGTGTACGTATGTGTTATTACTTTGTTTGTGTTAAATTTGTAAGGATGCGCATGTGTTTGCCGAATACCCAAAACAATTTGTACGCGTACGAAGCTCTTTTCATGGTGGCTTCCACAAGCGAAATGCGCGCTACCTCAGTAACTGTCACAGCATAAGCTTTAAGCTATTGAAATATTTTCAATTATTTTCTCCTTTTAAGCACACACATTTTGAGTCTTTAATATTTCAGCTAACTATTTTATTTTTTGTTTGTTGGTATTTTATTGGTTGCGCGACCCTTTGGTGAGTACTTGTTTTAATTTTGATTTTTTTTTTTAGTTTGAATAACTAAATCTTTCATAAATTAATTTAAAAAACTAGTTACCAAAGTGAACTAAAAATCGGCTCAGTTAAAGCCCAATATAAATATAAATTTATGCTCAAAAGACCCTTTTTATAAATCTCCAGACTCATAATGTCAGTATAAGTATTAAAGAGTCATCATATTATTAATTGGTTCTTCTCTTTTGTTACCTTTTTGAAGAGCTCATTCAAAAGGTTGCACTAAATTTCAGCCCAAAAAGGACAGAGGCTAATAAGTACCAGAGACAATTTCTCAATTTCTTTGGTTATCAATTTAAGTTAATATTTTATAAAGCTGCCAGGGCAATCAAATTATATAAAGCCGCTTAAGTATTTGACCAAGCTAAAATTTATATAAGCCCTTTGTGAAACACAATAACAGGAGTAATGTGCGAAGAAAGTTAAAGGAGTATAAATTGTTACCAAGCAATCAAAAAACCAAATTTTATTATGCACAAAATAACAGTGTTATTGAAAAGTATTTGCCCCTATTAATCATTTAAATTATGGGTGTTACCACACAAACATATTCAAAGAGTTCAAATTATATGAACCCGAAAAGATTTATGAGCAAGAAAAAAAACAATTTTTTTCTTTTCTTAACTCACATTAGGAACTTTATGAATGAAGTTAGGGATTCTGTGAAAATATTTAACGTTTTTTCCTCAGGGTTCAATTGAAGAGAAGTACTTTTATGTAAAATAGTAAGTAAGTTAAGTAAGTAAGTAAGTAAGTAAGTTATATTATACAATCGAAAACTCTTGAAGATACACCTACAACTTCTGTGACAGTCAGTCAACAAAATCACCACTAGGCTCGATTACGATAAATTTTAAAATCGTGCTGTACAGTTGATGAACTCTGCAGAAACATACCATTTGGCACCATTTGGTTCCTCGGATGATGCTGGCTTATTTTATCTAAAAAACAACCTTGCCCTAATAAAAATTCTATGAAGAAGGAAGGCGAGCTATAGGGTCAGGAAAATTTTTGTTAGATGATAATGAGGCTATTTCGGAGTAAGTATGTCCGCAAATCAGCGCACTTTTAAATTTTATGCAAAAAATTTTTCTACGTCATTTAATTATTGGCCAATTTATTGCAAACTTTCCTCTGTTGTTGTTACGTCTATACCTTTTAAAATCAAAAGTTTACACATATATCTGGACTATCCATTCCATCAAATCGACGATCTTCATAACAAGAATTTCCTACTAAAAATATAAGTAAACCTTAGAAGACAGATGTAAGGAAAACTATTATATTTATGAACCAAATACTAATTTCTTATAAAAAAAATTATGACTAAAAAAAAAATAAAACATTTAGAAAAAGTTGTTCTATTACTTTTAATTTGGTAAGCATTGAAAAATTTATGAACACAGATTATTTGTGCCACTCTTGGCCTTTATTATATTTTAAAATTGAAATACAAAAATGTACTACAGCTATTGTTTATATATGAAGTTTTGTCCTTACAATATTTGAGTTTAGACTTGTTATTGTCCAAGTTTATGTATTAAGTGGACATATTTTAATTCTCAATAAAACTCTCCTGTTTGACGAACGTCACACAATTTGAAACATGATTTTAAATTTACTGTTCTTTAAAATAGACTTCAGAGCATAATTTTATATTATTTTATGTCGGTTAAAAATATATCTAGTTTACTACTATACTATATACATACATATATTGTTATAAATATTTATTTATTTATAATATGAATCATATATAATATAAAAGTATTACGTATACGCCATACCATGTGACTTATTTTTTTAGAGAAGTCAGTGGAAAGCTAAACATTAAATACCTTCTGAAGCCGTTTCTATATAATTAAACAGATACCCTCGATTGTTTACTAGGAAATGTTAACTTTAACTACTTTATTTTGCCTTTCTTTGTCTGGTTTCTGGCCTTTTTAACACACTACCAACAGATTTTATTTACACTTTGCCGCCACACAGCGTACAAAGAAACTCTAACGGCACTAATCTTTGCACTTTCATTAAGCAGAAAAATCAGATTAGTTAAGAACAGTAGCAGCACAAAGGGAAGGGTGTTAATAAGCAAACACAAACGACTTGAAATAGAAAGTAAAGAACAAATTAAGAGAAATATATGGGTGTGTAAGAATGTGTAAAAAGGGCCATGAATTGCAAGAAATTGAAATGCGATGAAGAAATGTGTAACACAGATACCTTATGCACGCTTAGCATAAAGTTACATAAGTGTGACGAAATGACACATTTTATTAAAAAAAACGGTGTATACATGCTAGCTTTTAAATAGGGAAATAATTGAATTAGATAAAATAAAATAATTATGTGTCTAATAAAAAGTCTGCATTATTCGAGTGTCCTTATTTTTTGTTTTAACAGCATCAAAAATTATAGAAAATTAATTACGCTAATTGTAGTCGCCCCCCTCAGGGAAAGTGAAAATCTCCGAGTGAAATAAAAGATCAAAAAAAAAAATAAAACTAAGAATAAACTGCAGGTCCCTCGAAACCAATTTTCATCAGCATTTGTGGCTCTAAAAATAATTAAATAGAGGCCATTACATGTAAATAAAACTCAATATCTGGTTCGCTCTTTGGTGCGGAGGTGTGATTGGACCTTAATTCTTTGAGAGACTGTCAATGTCAATTCGCATGGTTATGGTTGTATGATAACCGATATTTTTACCTGCAATTGGAAAATATGAGTTGCGCAAAATGTGGTTTCTTTAGACCATAGAACAAGCAAATATGGATCATTTCGAGAAAAACTTTCTAGCCGCGTAACTTCTCGCCTTTGCTATAATTAGTTAGCTACCGAGATCATGACTTTTTTTTGGCCTACGCCAAATACTATATTTACGAATCTAAACCTTTAACACTTGAACACTTTAAAGCCAACAATCGTCCAGTTATTGCCGAGATACCACCCAATATGTGGCAGAAAGTGATCGAAGATTTACTCAAATTCGCAAAAATTCGCAAGACGGTCATTTGGATGATGCAATCTTACACAACCCTGTAGATCTCTGACATCGTTCTCTGTCTATTAAATCTTTAAATTTCAAATAAAATCTTTCAAGAATTGTGGCTACACCAAAGTGGAAATAAGTAACAATTTACAGGAAAAATATGTGATATATTTATTAAGTGGTCCTTAAGCGATTTCTGAAGTGTGGAAACTATAATTTGAAAACACATTTTACTAAGCTGCTTAGAAAAATTCGATTAAACTGAAAAGTTTTGTGAACATGACCATCTAATATTCACACAAACAAACATCCGAGTAAGTATTTATTATAAATAAATAAACAATAAAGAAATTTAAATTAATTAAATTATTCTAAAGTAAATTGCTTTCTTCTTTTATTTTATTTATTAAGAAATTTTGTATGACTGAATTTCTGGCTGAGTTGCTTTGATTTGTCATATCTTACATTTATTGTTTTATTATATGTATTACCTATATATTTTTAAAACGAAAATAGAGTAGAAAGTGATATAAATATATGCACGCTAAATACATACATATGTGGTAGAATCTGTGTGTCAAAAGAAATAAGTCATTAAAATGCAATTATGGTATATATAATTATATATATATTTATATATGGAGAGGCGAAAGAGATAGAGTGGGATAGAGAGAGCGAGAGAGAGAGAGCGTGAGATAGGGAGAAATAGTAAAAACTACAGCTATAATTCAATTGGTTAATTTATAATTGTTGATACCAAAATAGAAATTTAATCACAGCAGCAGTATATTTGTATTTCTGTATATATGTGGCATCTTATTGTAACATTTGTTTTCTCAGCACGTGTGTTTACGGGATCAAAAATTATTTCAATATGTTTATACTTGCTGTTATTTTTTTAACTCTGTACCATAAATTATTGAATTCATTTTCAGTGCAGTAAATTTATCTTTAGTTGAAATATGTAAGCACATGGTGCAGATTGTAGAATATGTTGAGTGTAGATTTAGTGATGGCTTAGATTATTTTGAAGGGTTCCTGCTTTTAAACTACCTACACTATTAATCCTTGAAATTACCATGGAAAGTTTGTTAAACCAATAATTGTTATTGAAGAGTAAGTGAAACCCCGATAAAAAAATAGCTGTGTAATAGTCCAAGGTGACTGATCTAGTTTTGAAGGGAATTAAAAGTAGATTATCTAGGAAAACGTACCTACTCATGGCATAATTTCGTAGATAAGAGTTTTAAAGTACACAACAACGGATATTAAGCAAGTTGTTGGAATATTAGGCCTTCATATGTGCTTCTGGATGATAACATTGGAATATTTTTTTGCCAAATGAGGTACCAGCTGTTGCTTTTAGTGATCTTACTTTTCATATTTTTGGAAAAACTCCACGTTATTTAATGTGATTTTTCCGGATTAAAAATAAAAATAAAATATTCTACGCTGAAAAAATGATCGCAAACATATTGTTCTATATTCTTCATACTTTTATGGAGATAGTTTTGCTCACGCTTACATAGGTAGGCAGTTTGAAGTGGATGCCCGGCATCAGCTCACAGCGATGAGGTTACACGATATTATTTTTTCTTATACGGTCACATAGTCATGGTCGCATTACAAGCAATGCGACTTATTTATCATGACTTAATATCTTTGATGAATAATTCTCCTATAGTGAGTTTACGAGTGAAGCGACAAACTTTTCCACGATCGTGAAAGTTCAAAAAAAACCATTAAGGTATACCATTAAGAGATCTGCTGCAATTCAGGAGAGATTTCGATTTTACTGTTGCAGATTCTAGAGCCTTTAACGTGAGCTGGTTATCCGAGAAGACATGAATAGGACGTTTCTGAGAGCACCATTGAGCCGAGACAATTGACAGTCTCAGGTACAACCGCCAATTCTGTGTGAAAAACATTACAGTGTTAACCTTATATAAGTAACTCTGTGACATATTTCGAATTAGGATGTCTCTCGAAATTTTATGCTATATAATAGAGATCGGAATGTCTAGTAAGGTGTACTACGGTGTTCACAAGCCAACCCTGACATAGCATTAAAAGTCCCTCATAAAAATCTATCCCCCATTCGGAAGCCAAATGAATAAATGTACCTATTTCTTATTAATGAGAAGCGGGGCCAAAAATGGTCCAGAATGTATGCAGCGCCATTAATATAGTATATACTATTTAATAATCGAGGTTGCTCCTTATTTACATTTGAACATTTTGGTTTGCTATATATTTTTTAAATATCGAAGAAATAACTTTGTGTAAAATCTTAAACTTGCGTATGCTTTAATTTATATATACATATTCGCAGTTTTAGTATTTTTCCACTTGTCAGTAGCGAAAATGCTTTGTTTTGTAACTGCCACCTTCGCCGCCATACATTTATCATCTTGGCCATTAGCAAACAGACGGAGGTGCAGACAACATTTTGTGACAAGAAATTGTAAACAATATTGTAGTCAATTTATCTTCAGGCAAGTATAATCGATTAAATGTAACGGAGTAAATGTCATTAGCAAAAGGCCGCCCACAAATGAAATATTCATATTCTAATGACAAAAAAAAAAGAAAAAAAAGAAAAAGCAACATTTTTGGAATTTTTTCATATTTTTTTAAATTTCTCTTGTGGCCAATTCTTCGTCATTCAAATCATTCGCCTTAGACAGGAATATACGGTTATCACTTGGTACGAGGTTTGAGCTATAAAATGGATGCCACCAAGCTCTCGGGGCTTCTAAGAAGTCATCATCTACCAGAGATTGGCCTCAGAGAAGCAGCTCATAGTGGTTGATTTCTTGCCAATTCCACCAAACACACAACAAAACCTTTCTGGGCGTCAGTTGTGGCTTGGAGATCATTTGTGTGTATTCACAGTCTTTCGACTGCAACTATTTTCAATTATATTTTCGTCACGGGTCGCCATTCGCTTCATAAAATAGTCGATTTTGCTACGATTCAGCAGCGATTTACAGATTGAAATTCGGTCCATGAGGTATATTCTCGTTAACTTATATGGCACTACTTTGTACTTGCATGACAATCAGCCTAACTGATTTTCAATGTTTTATCGACACCATTGAGCATCTTTTACATCAAATTCGCCGGAGTGAAATCGACGAAACCACAAATTCGCATGATTGACTGTTAAGGTATAAGGACCTTGAGCACTATTCACATTTTCGCACATTATATATGAAGACCTCCTGAATAAATTATTTAGAGACAAAAATACATTATTAGGCAAAAATTTATATGGAAAAATAATTCTAGCTCTTATGCTTCACTAAGTACATTCTAACTATCGTCGTATGCAGTTGAACACATTTTTATGCCAATTGAACAAAGCATATTTTCAGATAATAATATACCAAATCGTAATTGTAGGAGGGGCAGACAGTTATAGAATGTGACATACGCATGCACTCGTGGATACTCGACTATGAGTTTAATATGACGTAAGTAAGTAAGTGCAGTCATGACGACCAATGCCTTTGACGTAAATAATTCAAGCAGCAAATGCAGTTATTTTTAAAACCATAAATATCTACGAATAAGAGTGTATGCAAGTATTTTCAAATAATTATCAAGAATAAAAAAATTGATAGAATTTTATAGTGAAAAGTATTTAGTTCTATTTTTATACCGAAATTTTTGGAACTTGTTCCCATTTTGCAAAAATACTTAGAAAGGGAAATGTTTTTACTAAATATACATACATTGTATGATATACGTGTATAATAAAGTAAGTAAAGTTAAAGTTATACAAATGACATTATTTTATTTTTAAATTAATAGATTTATTATAGATAGATTTAAATGCTAGAATTATTTTCTTCTCAGGTATGTCAAAGCGAAATAAGATGCGAACACGAAAGAGTTTTAAGCACCATGAAGAATTTGAGTTTGAAGATATTCGGACAAAATGCTCCAACATAACAAAGGCTTTCTATTTGCTCTTGTTCCATTGGGTTATTGATACTTGTCAGCTTAGGTACTAGTTTGTTGTTTTGTCTGCCCGAAATAACCGCACTCGCATATGTATTGTACTATAATTTGTAACTACTGTCCTAAACATGTGTCACCGAAATTAAACCATTCAACAGTGTTGTGGGTTTTCACTGACATTAAAACTATATACCACGCTTTACCACAATTTGATGGTGATAAAAATACACAAAAGTTCTATAATTAGTAACAAAAAAGTCCGGTGAAATATTATGAAAAACACAAACTGAGTGGGCTAATTGAGTTTTTTCTTAATATTTTTTATTTTGATTGGTTTTATTTTATTATATTCAACTTAGTTCATTTTGATTTCATTTAATTTTAATAATATTGTCTAAATTTATATTTCTTTTAAGTTATTCGAAAATATTTGATTTTTTTAAATTTAATTTAATTTATTTTCGTTTCATTTCAATTTTTTAGTAATTGTTTTTGCGGCCATACTATTTATTAACTTTGTTATTAGTTTTTAGTTAGCTAGTTAGTCTATACTTTCTATACTATTTAGTTTTATATTATATTAATTGATCTTGTTTTATTATTTTATTTTGTTTGATTTAATTTAATTTTATTTTTCATTTTATTTTATTTTATTTTATTTTATTTTATTTTATTTTATTTTATTTTATTTTATTTTATTTTATTTTATTTTATTTTATTTTATTTTATTTTATTTTATTTTATTTTATTTTATTTTATTTTATTTTATTTTATTTTATTTTATTTTATTTTATTTTATTTTATTTTATTTTATTTCATTTTATTTTATTTTATTTTATTTCATTTTACTTTATTTTTTTATATAATTTATATATATATAATTTGGCGCTTTGTGACCGCTGTAGGGATTTCCGGCCGATCTCCTCCTCCAATTGATGTTTTTTTTTTATACGAGGAGCCTTTATTTCATGTCCAAAATACACTCGGAAGGATGGACATTCCCTGTCGAGGGGCGATCGCAATTAGAAAATTTAACATAATTTTTTATTTAAATTAATTTTTCATAACTGGAATGCTTTTATATTACTTCTCCTTAATTTGTTTATTTTTTATTTTATTTTTTATATTACTTTACTCTTTTATTTGTTTATATTTTATTTGATTTTATATTATTTTATTTTGTTGTAATTTATTTTATATTATTTATTTTAATTTAGTTTAGTTTAATTTAATATAATTTAATTTTGTTTTATATAACTTCATTTAATATAATTTGATTTTACTTTATATTATTTAATTTTATTTCATTTTATATTATTTCTCCGTAATTTGTTTATTTTTTATTTTATTTTTTATATTACTTTATTTTGTTTAACTTCATTACAATTTGGGTTTGTTCACTTTATTAAATTTTATTTAATTCCGTTAAATTTAATTTAATTTTATTTTAATAGAATTTAAAAAATTTCTCTTGTTTCATTTTATTTTTTTTTTTGATTTTTTCAATCAACATTAGTTCAATTTTCTAAGAATAAGTGAAACAAATTTTTTGAAAGTAATTTATATAAAGATGGTAAATAATAATTTCCAATTTCTTAAAATATCATTGTAAGCAATTAAAATTTTGCTAGCAAGTAACCTTTGCTTTGCAACCATATTCACATATAAATTGTATATACGTTATTTAAAGAACTAACTTTAACTGTGGATAATTAATGGTTTCACCTACCACTATTGATGGTAGTGGGTGTTTTACACAATTTTATGGAGGTGCAAGTTGCTTATATTTTTAGCCAGTATTTTTCAGAACAACTCATCCAATATTTTATTATTGGTTGGTAAGCATGTGGGTGTGCAAACGAATGAGCTTTACAGTCTATTTTAATAGTATGTGTAAAAGTAATAGATATTCATTTATTTTCTTTGGAAATGTTCATCATGTGGCATGATTGAATTACTTTAGACTTTTTCAATATTCAATGTCAACTAATATTTAAGATACAATAAAGCATGCAGCGATTATTAAATATTTTCTATAATGCTGAAGTGACAATTTTTTTTATATTCAATTTATTTGTTCATGCATTTTTTTATTTACAATCTCTGCCAATAACCAACAACCACAGCTGAACTGATTTTTCTTTAATAAATTAATATTATTTTCTCTGCTTCGCTTTTTATTTGCTTCAAATTTCTTTTTCACGCCCACTTTTATGCTGTTTTTTTAAATTTCAATCGAGCTTTTGAAAGGATATCATATTTTATATTTAACTATTTTAAACTAAAATGCGCATTGCGTTTACACCTGTGTATTACTTCTAATAATAATGAATAATAATTTAGTTAAAATATTGGTTGGTACATTTAGTAAAACAAACAAGTAAAAATATAAAATAACTCTACTTATCTATATGTATATATATACAAATCTTCTGATGGTTTGTAAAGATCCCGTAATTACCAAAAGCAAAAGTTACCGACCGATATATTTTTGCATCACATTTTAATTATTTTACTTGAGCGTATATCCAAATAGTGCATTTTACTTATCTCGAAGCATTTATAATGAAATAAAAGCTCACGATAAGGAATCATCAATCATTCGGGGCACTTTAAAATAAATTCTAGATCATTCCATTTGTTAGAAAAACATCAAAACTCATACCACAAATTGGAAGAGAAGCTCGTCCGAAAACGGCTTCACCATTTATAAAGCGCCAATCCAAGTATACGGGGTTTGATCCATTTTCAGCACAGCTATTCGTTCATCGACTCGAATAAGACTTTATTACGTTTCTCCAAATTTTTTGTGTTTTTCAATCAAAATCGAAAGCTCATTTTATCTATTTATAATATACATAAATATCTAACCATATCTCTGCACGAAAAGTGAGTAACGATTATCTAACGAATTGTGCAGTTGCCGGTGATGGTAGACAGCCACCGCTCAATCTACTCTCAGTACATTTAACTGTAGAATTTTACTACTGCATTACCTTTCACTAGTCCTTTCTATAGTGCTGAGTAATGAATCACTTCTATAGTACTTAGACATCAGTCCCTTCTAAAGCGTCAAGTCCCCTACCACTTCTAATCCCTAGATTACATGATTGCAAATTTATATATACATATTTTTTTCTATTTATTTCAAAGTTATTTCCCGAACTTAAATATTATATTATAATAAATAATTAATATTAATGGTTCTTATTTAAAAAAGAGAATAACTAATTACAAAATTTCTGACGAGATCCTAATCGGTGTGGTTCAAAGCGGTAGATACCTCCTTTGCTTTGTGCGAGCACATTTGCTTCTAGATAGTTTTTTCTGTAGTTGTATGGACTTTCTTAGTTGTTCTTCCTCTGAACCAGAACTCTCATTATTAATTGAAATGGAATCTGAAATAAACAAATTCTGCTACATACTTTTGTACCAACTAATAGCTAAACATATATACATATATACATATCTTACCAAGAAGTGCAGAGTAGAAGTGACTCATATTTATATCATTTGTGTATCATAATTAAGTTTGAAAATCAAAATTACAAGAATTCAAAAAAATGAAAATACTTAAAGTTATATATATCAATTGAAAAATAATTTATAATAAGAAAAATTCAAAAGATAGATTACCACAATTGTCATTTAACAGGCAAAATTGTATATTATCAGTAGACAGAACTGTAGATGATATGCATTATCAAGGGACAGCTAAGTAAACACTAGAATTATTTTTAATGAAATCGCTATAGATTTTGGACCAATTGGCTACTAACAGTACTCCAGGGATATGATTTCCTTATAGGTGTACTAAGCCAGAATACTTTGACTTTATTCTCATTTCTTGTTCCCGAATATAGCAAGATGATTGGAGATGTTAGTGGAGATCTTCAAGTAACAAGAGTGAGAGCATTTTCCTAGGGCTGATTTCTAAAAACAGAGATTTCTTAAATTTTCTCTTTCTGTTGACCAGATAAGTTAATATTTCTTAGATGAAAGGATGCGCATGTCTAACAAGTAGTCCGTACAGGTTTCAAAAGGATAGTATTCTTTATATATTTTCTACTTATGCAATTTCCTTTAACACTGTAAAAGTTAAATTGAATTCAATTTCAGTTTCTATTGAATTTTGCCGATTGATAAGAGTTAAAAGCAGCTAAAAGCTAGTGAATGAATGAATAGTAAAATCACAATTGAAGTGTGTGGGCATAAATGCGTATATCTGCTGGGTAGAAGGAAGGTACAACCTAAAATCCATCTCACCACCCAACGTGTGCATGTGTATGTCACGCGAATGCCTAGATGAATCGAAAGTTGATAAACTCACAAATGGTACGCACAATGGCAGCAGCTATGAAAGCAATGGACTCAAGTGAGTGTACACTTTTCAAAAGTTATTGAAAGGCAGGCAAAAATACGAAGTCAAGTAACTAAAGGAATTGTGACCACAAAACGTCAGGTGTCGTAGGTAAAGGACTTTAATTGTCTTTTGCAGTTGAAAGTGAATTGTATTATAGAGTTAGAGGTTTGTGAGCTCTGTAAATATGTACTCATATATATATATGTTTATATATCAGAGTATGCGTAAAAATCTCTGCAAAGTCGCTTATTTGTTTACACGCACTTCAGCGACACGATCGGTTTTGAAGTTACTCTCAAAATGTTTTCTAAAAATTCGTATAATATAAATTTTTAAAATATGAATTCATACATAAATTTTAAAAATTCCCTTTTTATGTATTTACCTAATTAATTGAATCCAAATGTGTGCGCCACTGCTCAATCGTTGCCTATGGTATCCAATAAAACTCTGGAACAGCAGCTTTTCATCGAGTGGTCAGTCAATTCGTTTGTCGTAGGTGTAGCTGTAATTGCTGTTGACTTGTCAGCTTTGTGGTTTCTCAAGTGTGCTGTGGTATTGTATTCAACATACATACCAATATATACATACATACATACAACTCATTTTGGAAAATTCAATGTTTAAGCAGCTGTTAGCAGTCTTAATAACACGAGCATTGTAAAGTGTTTTGCATGTGTGTATGTGATGCATTTCAAAATTAGAATTTTGATTGTGTGTATGTGTGTGTGTGTATACACGTTCGCCCAAATGAGGTATCCCGTGGCTTTGAAGTGACAGTTCTCGTTTGTGCAGGTATTTTGTGGTCAGCTCGCTATACACAAGGATGTGTGTTGTGGTCGCTGCTTAGAGAAAGAGAGAGAGAAAGTGAAAAGTAGAGGCTTCAAAGAAAATTTTAATGTAAATGATTTTTTACTAAAAATAGGAAATTATTGTTTTACTTTCTGTTTTAGAAATTTTTGAGAGGCAAGGAATTCCGAGATGATCGATGACACAATATATGCGTATAAATTCAAAAGAGTAGACAAATTTAAAGGTTTAGAAAAAAAATACCAGATAAACTGTTGAATCTTGCTTAGAAACATTAAACAAGCTTTTTATGAGTGTCAAAATGTAAGAGTAACATACCTGAAGTTCTATAGGAAAATCACGTAAGGAGAGGTTCTTATTTTCATTTTACTTTGGTCACCACCAGCACACTTAGGCCAATAGGCCCATTGTGATACCGCTTGGGCTCCTGCCTTCACCTTCTTAAATGATCGAACCATTTCGTGTGCCTTATAAAGACCAGCTCAGCGAGACAGTCGAAAAAATATTTCCCAAGGAACGTGTGCCGCGCAGTGGCAGTGGTAGTGCTCGATGGTCTCTTTCTTTTCTTTGTTCCTCCAGCTGCGGCAGAAATCGTTAGAGTAATAACCCATTCTTTACCCGTGAAGCCCCATTAGACAGTGCCCAGTTATTATGCCAGTCATTATGTCAATGGAGAACCAGTCTAGAAGGAACCCTTTGGATTGCCGAAAGGGTAAAAACTCTAAAGTAGTAAGCATTGCTTCTGGTCTCTAAGGAAATAATTTTCTGCGTTATTTCTATCAAGATCCGGTCATAAAAAAGTTCACCACACTCTATTTTTGGAAACCTTGCATCGTTCTGGTTTTTCTTTAATAATTATTGAAGTTTGGAAAATACCACTTTGTAAATCATTGACTTAAATAAATAAATATGAAACTAAAAATTTAAAGCAACTTCCTTGAGTAAAATTTTTGCCTTTCACATTTATACTTACTTAAATTTTCTGATTCTACAATACATAAAAAAAAAATTATACTATATTTGCCCTTAACAAATCCTTTGTGAAGCTTGAAAATTCTCCTACTGTGCTTGCATTTAGATTTACTCTTTAGACAAAGGCATGTGTCTATGTCGATGTCTTGCTGAGTTCATTTGCCATATACCTACAGTAGTATAGGTATATAGTGAAAATGCAACACATATATATGCACATATAAAAAATATAGGTTCCTATAAATTCTAATCTATATATGAGGTGGAAGGGAAATAGGATAACGGCTTAGAGTTTTAATATATTTTTTTAATTAAATTTACTTTCCCAAATAGTACCTTTTTAATTTTTTGCTGAAACTTTAACGTGAATGAAAAATATAAAAAATATATTTTTTTTAAACTTTCATACGACTTATTTATTTGTAAATTAATATTTTCTCATGCTTTGAAAAATTTTCCTGATAATAATGTTTGAAAATTGAAATTACTGATAAAATACCAAAATGAACGAAATTCGGTAGGGTCAAAAACTACCGAATTGTTTCATTTCAACAGAAAATTGCATGAATCAAAACTTTTCGACTGAAAAAATTAATTATTACTACAACTTACAAAATATCAATTATGATTCAGATTTGAACCAGTAACATTTTCAACAGTTGTGAGCTATTATGAGACTGGTATATTCTTGTTAAAAATCTAATTTCTAGGACGTTTTCGTGTTAAGGTTGCCAGAAAACGCACTTGATTCACTACTTGAGTTCAGGTTAAGGGCTGGGCACACTAGTTTTGGAATAGATAGCGCTTGACTAGTTCATTTGACTGCGGAATAGCTGTATAATGTATATGTATTAGTATGTGATGGCCTCCGGCTAGTTGAAAAGCTAACCGAACTGAGACATAAAAATGAGTTGATGCCAGAAAGTAATGAAATCCTTTGATGTACATTGGTGCATTGGCATACATTTATATAACTATACGTGTGTACGAGTATATCCTTAAACATGCGTTGAAAAAATATACTTGGTATATGTGTTTATATTGTTTTTTTTAAGCTGTTGCTGCTGACTTTATTACGCGCGTGTTTGTTACTTCATTCCGCCGTCGCCTTTGCCATAACTTTTTTTTGTCTTTATGTGCCTTTGCCACTGCGTAACGAACTGTAAAGAATGTTTGAACTTTACTTTGTTGACATACATACATATTCGTATGTACAAAGTGGATATATACACACTTACATTACAGAAATGTTTATTAATTTATGTGTATATTTGTCGGAAGTGTTAATGATTTCGTAATAAGTTTATTATTAAGGTGAAAAAAACGTGGTTTCAAAAGCACAGTGCTATATTTTGACCTCTGTTGAACTTAATTGTCGAACCAAACATGTTTTGTTTTAGCTAAAAGTCAGGCATTTATAAAAATGGATCGCTTAACAACCGCACAACACATTCAAATTGTTAAAATGGTGATTCAAACGTGGCCATGTTTCCAGATTTAAGAGGTTATTATTGTGCACACAATCGTTCAACTAGTGAAGAAATTAAAATGAAAAAAAATCATAAAAAAAATTTACAGGATCATTGGTAAATATCGTAAGGCCTGTGTATCATCGTTTTGCTCGTTAAACCTCAAATATCGCTATTGCAAGTTGAAGAGCATCCGAAGAACCGAATTTGTTTATTTCTCTACATTCTCAAGTGATGACACTGCATTTCAAAGTCCTACTAACACAACAACTGAAGCGAGCTGACCATTCATAAAGCATGCTAGAGAAATTTCCCGGCAGCGTAATCTCTCGTCTTGCCGATGTCAATTGGCCACTGAGATCGTATGATTTGCCACCGTTTGACTTTTTTGTGGGTAATTACGCGAACCACCTTGTACCAAAAAGTGGTCGAAACTTACCTCAAACGAATCGAATTTTCAAAAAGTCGCGAGACGGTAATTTAAATGATGTAGTGCTTCACATAAAAACTCCAATTGTATAATACAAATGATAACCCTGTATATATCTACATTTTCATGAATATTTTTAGTCAAGGTTAGGCATTGGTTTGTATTTTATTAATTTCCTTAGGTGAGGTTACTTATATTTGCTGAATGTTTTCTAGTAGTCTTTGTGTAGTTTCAATATTTGGCATAGAGGCAGCAGTGTTATAACTGACAGAGCGACCGAGATGTCTTATTACAAAGCTCTTTCTCTACATGCTGACTTCCTATTCTGTATTTGTATGAGGGGAATAACAACAGTTCGGTAAGCCGGCCGAAAAAAAATTCTTTCTGTATTTATTCGTGATCTTTGTCCTTTTTTTTCTTCTATACATAATCGCCATTGATTTCAATGCATTTCTTAAGCCTATAGATCTACTTCTACTTCAGATATCACAAGGTGCTATATTAGAGGAATATGGTGCTGAAAGTGTTTCTTCGAGGATTTGGTATTTTTAGATTCAACAGAAACAAATTAAAAGTCACCAACTTACAGAACTTTTGTTAATCCCCTCGTATTTCTCAGAGACTTTATCAAGGAAGTATATAAGCCAGTTTCAAAGGTCTAAGGTGTTTATTATAGAGGCCTAAAACTTCAGTGGTGTTTTCTTTTTTCTAAAATTTTACCCTTGAATGGGTTAAAAGAGATTACAATTTCGGAGAATTCCCTCTTATCGGATGACTACTTCATTAATTGTGAAAAACCGCTTTTGTAACGTAACCACGAGTAGTTTTTTCCCAAGTATCACGTCCACGAGTATTTACTGGATTTAATTTCTTATAGTATTTTGAACAATCTAAGCAATTTTCAGCAGGATAGGAATTTTCTTAACTTCGTAGGTCTAAATTGATCGGACTATAAAGCAAATATATTTGATTTAAATATTCAGCGACGAATTCTTGGGCATTAGTGTGTACTAGTCGCTTATAACTTGTAAATATACACACTTTTCTTGCCATAGAGAAATGCTTGGAATATTTATTTTATTCACATCTCTAAACGGATTGATTTGCAGTTCATTTCTATTAGCCGGAATAAATTATCACGTCATTTAAAACAATTTTTGAACTACATATGAAATATACCTTCTGCTCAAATATAAACGAGACTGCCCAATAAAACAAAAACGGTTAATTATTCTTCAATATTTATTTTATCCCCTTCAAAATAGTCACCATTAGAGGCGATACACATATGCCACCTTTTTTTCCAATCTTCATAACACTTCTGGTAGGCCGCTTTAGGTATGGCTTTCAGTTCCTTCTTCGAATTCTCTTTTATGACTTCAATCGACTGAAAATGCTTTCCACGAAGCGGCAATTTGAGTTTAGGGGAAATAATCGCGTACAAGACGAGACGTATGAGCTGGCAAAAAGGCATTCATTAAGGTGGAAACAAAACCTAATCTGTCTCAAGTCGAGGTAAAGTTGCAGATGAATGGCTTATATCCTTAGAAAAAGAAGGATATCTCACAGAAAATTGCCATTCCGAGAACTATTATGGCATTTGTCATTGCGATTTTCTCAACAACCGCTTAAGGGATTACATCTACTTGTGGTTTTAAAAAATTTATTTCTCGAATGCACATGTATTTGAGATGAGTGATAAATGGTTCACAAAACTTTAAATGTGTTTTTCCCAAAATGCTGTTTTCAGAGTCAGTGAGGAAAATTTCTCTGAAACTGCTGAACCGTTCAGCTTAAATTTTCACACGATCTTCTAAGACATACCTTTTAGGTAATATTCGAAGGAATACAATTTTTGACAATAATTTCTATTTTTTAAGGCGCTTTGAAGTATAGAATTTCTTACAAAAAATTAATTAAATACAAAATTTTCTTGATTTTCGGGTTTCAGATAATTTGAAGCAGAAATATCTTTCTCACCACCAGACACCTCGTAATGGTGGTTCTTCTGTAGATCGGTTACAGAAACAAGAGTATCCAATATTTTTTAAGTTGAATCGTTTATTGTTAAACTACATTAAATTTTGTCTTTTTCCATTTTTTTTTCTATAACATAAAAAGCCTCTCAAAAGAAAGTTAACTAGGAAAAGAATTTGTTTTGTTTTTCAAGTGGGTATAACTTAATGTTAAGGGGTTAGGGGTAGTCAGTGGCACGAAAAAATGAGAATTTTCAGTATTTTTTTTTGCTATTAAATAATTTTATTTTTCAAAAGTAGTGATATGGTATTATTAAACAATGTTTTGACTTGAAGTCACGAAAATTTCAAAAAAAAAAAATTATTTCCGAAGTTACAACTGTCTGTGTTAACCCTGTTCCAAAAAAAGGTCCTTGCGGTGACAATCATAAGTCCTTGGAGATTCATCTGAAATCAATCGGATGAAAAAAATTAGTTTTATAAATAAAGAATCCTGGGCCTGATCCAAAGATTTTTTTTTTTGTTTCAAAAATTAACAAAATGGCGGCCTCAGGAAATTTTTGTCTAGATTTTTGGGAAAAAATCAACAGTTAATTGGTCTTAAAAAATCGAAATTTTTCAAAAAAAGAAAAAACTTTGAATAAGGCCCGAGTTTATTATGTATTCTAAACGCTGTATAAATTTCATTAAAATCAACTGAGCGGTTTTCGAGTTACAGTTATCACCAGTTCAAAAAACATAGTTTTGAGGAAAACGCGTTTAAAGTTTTACACTAGATACTAGCTACCTGATCCCGAGCGCTTTGAAAGGCCCGAGCTCTCTTTGTTATTTGTCGAATAACTTAAAAACGAATTATCGGATTAACTTGAAATTTTCAGAGATTATTTTTTAAGATATTATACTTAACGAAAATGCAAAAAAAAAATTTGATTTTTTGAAAATTCTGGCTACCCCTAACCCCTTAAGTCATGATGCTGCCACTGGTGAGTTGTCGGATGTATTAGTTGTGGGCTATCATAAATCAATGATCTCAACTACGCATTCTCTGGGCGCTGCACAGGCGAACAGTGCGAATGAGGATTATTAGGCGCATTGGGATTTTGTTTTAAAACATTCTAATTTTTTGGTCAAACTTAATTACATTATAATGATTTCATGCAGAGCTCTATCGGCAGAAAACACCAGCACTTTTTCTTGTACTCAGCTTCATGACTATCCGTCATGTCCTGCGGTATAATAAATCGAGTTCATATGATCGCCACAGATCAGTAAGGCAGCATGCAATCCTGGCGGGACATTGCTTTATAGGATAGTATGTAGAAAGGCAAGCAGCCACTTCTGAAGATGGTGTAAGAGCTGCAGGAGCGACAAAGAGTAGGAGACGGTTTCCACATGTTCTAAGCCGGTGTAGCCGTTATTACTTTTAAGTGCATTTTCTACTGTGGAACAAAAACAAAAGTAACTTATCTATGATGATGGGAAGTTCAAGTGGATTAATTTAATAGCCGTAGGTTAAGAGCGAGTTTTCTAAGTGTAGAGATACTAAGATATCGGTAATTTACTTACATAACTAAACCTATTTTACTATTTATACATTTTCTTTGGTAACACTTTATTTTTTACTTATTTTAAATATGCTTAAAATGCTAGAAAAGAAAGTTAAGAAAGTTTCACTCAAAATCAATTCAAATTATCTTAAAAATTTGTTTCGTCTCTATTATGTCTTTTAGAAAAAGTAATTCACTTAAAAATATGCTAAGATGATAGAAAGTAGATAGATTTATCCCCTTTTTTGCTTTATTCTTGATTTGCTTCAGTAAATTTTTTTTAGTTCTTTTAACTTTATCTTATTTGTGCCACCAACAGCATTTATTAAATTAACTTTCAAACAGGAAAGATATGGCCATAGAAGTAATTAAAAAAAAGTAAGATTACAACAAAAACAAAAGTATGGAAAAATAAAAAAAATCCGTTAAGTATTTGTGACAACTAATTAAAATAATTCCCTGCAGTAAATAACAATTCGTTTGAGTTTTGCTGTAAGCGGAGCTGTCGCCACTGATTACACTTTGATTTGAATCTAAGGCTAAAACAAAAACAAAAACAAAAAGAAAAACAAAATTAACAAAAGTTAGTGTTAAAATTAACATACACCCACCTAACTGTATATTTAACATAATTACATAGACAGTGTAGTAATTAAATGAGCAACGCGCAGGAGTTGGAACTCTTGTTAATCGGATCGCATGTAAATGTCAAATTCAACCATTTGCAAAATTAATGAAACAACAAAATAACTGTACACAACTCAGCAATTATTATATTAAGTCTAATGGACGAATGGGCTAGCAAGCTTATGGGCATAAGACCAAGTGAGATATGTATGTAGGTATGTATATATGTAAAAAGTAGGAAATGACACCGGTGTGTTTGCGAGCAGCAGGACTATTTAAAGTGATTAAGCAAATTGAGTTGCGGCTATTTGGGTGTTGTAAATTAACATATACTTGATGTTGTGCATGCACATACATACCGACATACATATTTACACATTTATTTCCATTTAAATTATACTGTATTTACTTTGAATGACAATGGGCAAGAACATCATGAACATTAAAAATACAACATTCCTGCCGCAATGACGAAATAATAGTAAAAAATAAATAAAAAGCGTAATTTTATTAACCAATAAAGTGTGGATTTGAATAAATTTAAAGGTAAAAGTAATAACAGGGAAATGTTTATGGCCGCAGCTTTTGTGGGTGTCTTTTGGAATATTTTTTGTTTACTTAGTGTACAACGAAAATTACAGGTTTCACATTCAATCTCTTTCTCTTTTGTACAGTAGTGAATATGAAAATATTGGGAAAGCAAGCTGCCCACCTCGCAACTTTGCGCTCGACCACACTACACGAGCAGGGTGGGAGAGATAGCAAATATTGAAGAGGGAAGCAAAACGCACGGTTAGACAAAAAAAGTGAGTATGAAGACCATGATAAACTGGCCAACAGCGTGAAGCTCGAAAGTTGATTTCACGGTCAGTGGAAAATCTACTATGACCTAGAGAAGTGATCTAGCAACTGATGCACAGAGTACACTGCCATTGCCTGAAAAAAAAAAATAATAATAATAATAAAAAAGCGGCGGGGACTGAACTATTCAACTATGGTGGCGAACAACTGATAAGCTGAATACATCAGTTTCTTTGCAAAAAAAAAGTACTCTGCCCAATGCACAAAAAGATTAATTCCGTAGATTGCGTCAACTCCCGTGGCGTAAACCTATCGTATAATAGCTCCTATGGGGCATCCAGCGTCAAAAAACTGATTGGACCTTATCAGAATGCCTTTAGATTTCGTAAATCAAACGTTAACCAGATATTCATCCCGTGAGTTCTGCTTTCTTCAGACTGTTTTAGTATGCGCAGCGTACGAGCTTGGTAGTGAACGAAGATAAGACGAAATATCTCCTGTCATCCGAAAAACAGAATGAATGAATGCCCCACTGTTGTTAACTCGCCTATAATCGCGTAAACGGTGTCTACGCAAGTAAAGAAGAAGAAGAAGAAGTATATTTTGTTACACTTTTTATCGACTAAATGAATTAAAATTTATAGGACTCACTAGATTAAACAGATCTCAGGTTTTCATAGGAAAAATCGTGGAATTAAAGAAAATTTTTCTTATTTAATATTTTATTAATTTGTAATAAAATAAATTATATTTTAAGCTTTTTACATAAAATTGAATAAAATTGATCTTGAAGTGTTAGCAAGTAATTATGACCAATACGATTTCTATTATCCTGCCAACGTAATAATTTAGTAACTTCTATAAAGTACTTCAAGAGATTTGCAGTTTTTTTATTTTTTAATTTTTAAAAGGAAAATAACTTTTTATAAAATAAAATACATTTTTTTTCTTTTATTATTAAATTTTAAAATTTAAAATTTACAAATAATGTAATACAATATTAAATTTAATAATTTTTATTAATTATTTATATATTAAAAATAAATATTTAATAAAAATTTATTTAAAAATTTTTAAATATTAAATTTTAAATTTATTATTTATTATTTTATTCAGAAATATATATCTAATGATTGTTTTCTTATTTATTAAATACTGAAAATTAAAAAATAATTTTATAAAAAAATTATTCGTTAATATAATGATGTAGTAAAAATTAATTCATTATTGTTCCATGAGATTGAACGATTTAATTTTTTCTTGTCGTATCCAGCCTTATTAACGGTTTAAAACAATTTTTTGTGCAATCTTTAGCTCTTGGGAAATCGAAACAGTGCTTACATGATGGTCGGACTCGACAATGTCCATGATTTTATCAATATTTTGACTATTTAGGAAATTATTGAAATTTTATTTTATTATGATATATTGGTATTACTCAATTATGTATGTAACAAAATATCGGCCAAATGAGCGCCGCGACCTCGGCGGCACACCTCCATACGATGGTCCAAATTTTCGATGACGCTGAGACATAATGGAGTTTCTATGCCGTTAATGTGCCGAATTATCTCATCATTTAGCTCTTGAATGTTGCTGGCTTATCGACGTACACCTTTTCTTTCAAATAACCCCAGAGAAAAAAGTCCAACGGTGTCAAATCACATGATCTTGGGGGCCAATTGACATCGCCATTACGTGAGATAACACGGCCATTGAATTTGTTGCGCAAAAGAGCCATTGTTTCGTTAGCTGTGTGGCAAGTGGAACCGTCCTGCTGAAACCACATATCGTCCACATCCATATCTTCCAATTGTGGCCATAAAAAATTCGTTATCATCTCACGATAGCGAACACCATTCACAGTAACTGCCTGACCGGCCTCATTTTGGAAAAAATACGGCCCGATTATGCCGCCAGCCCATAAACCGCACCAAACAGTCACTCTTTGTGGGTGCATTGGTTTTTCGACAATCACTCTTGGATTCTCATTCGCCCAAATGCGGCAATTCTGTTTATTGACGAATCCACTGAGGTGAAAATGTGCCTCATCACTGAAGATGATTTTCTTCGAAAATTTTCATAATAAGTCTGGATAACTTTAACACGTTGTTGGATTGTGTATCTCTCCATGGTTCAAATTGAGTAAGTCTGAAATAGAGAAATGTCAAATTAAATTCGGAAAAAAACTTGGCGTTTAGGTGTGGTTCACATTCAACATCGGCCCTTACAATTTAACCACCCTTTACATCAAAATTACCGGAATGAAACTGAAATTGTGTATGATTGACTGTAATAATATCAGAACCATAAACGCTATTTATCCGACTGCCTTGCGTTTTCGCCCTTATCAAAGAAAAACTGTAAAATATAGCTTATTTTCTCTTTGCTAGTGTCCATCTTTGACGCAAGCTCAAACAAAACTGAATCAACCAATCACAAAACAGTCAGAAAAGCTTTTTTAGCACAAAATGTAATTTTTCTAATGCCTTCTAACGGAACCCGAGCAGACTGATACAACGCGAGATACAGATAAATAACGTCATCTACTTGAAAAATTATGGATTTCTTTTTACTACATCTACATACGTGTATATATTGATATATATTGATAAATTAGACAAACACGCTTAAATATATGTATGTAAAGAGTTTCTCTTGACCTTTATAAAAATATTTATACCACTTGACTTAAATTTGTGGTTTTAATAAAAATTCTTTTGAAAAACACTTTATTCTCCGTAAACCCACTTTAGTAGCTATGTATGTGGGAGCATAGAAGTAGTGTAATAAGTACTTTAGTTTGTGGAAAAGAAATTTTGTTTGCCGGTTATTGCTATTTAAGCAATGTTTTACTTTATAAGTGAGAATACTTGTGGTTTAAAGTGCCACTAGTTCAATCTGCTAACTGATGCAACTCCTTTACGTGAGGGGGAAAAATAGTTGTCAAAAGTAATGTCTGCACCTGGCAACGGCATATTATTAGTCAAATTTTATAATTTAGACGTTTGAATCAAAACGTCAATCAAATATTTGTGATATACTTGAAATAGATTAAATAACAAATTACATATGTAGGTCGCGTCAGCTGGCTAAGACTTTTATTTCGCAAGAAAAAAATGGGAATACACAAGAATTATTGGAACTTAACACGAATTATTAGTATTCAAATAGTACCAATAATTTTCGCGGGCAGAAAATCGTCAGAGCGATCAAACCTCACACATATTGTTCAGTGTGGGTTTGACTTGACCAAGTTGAAATCGCTTAATCATCTAAAAATACTGTTACTGATTTTTCACATATTGCTTATCTTTTGTAACAAACAACAGACTGAAATTTTGAGCGACGTATAAAATATAGATTTGATTAATTTGTTTAAATTACTCGGTAGTATATACAAGATTTTAATATTATTTTAGCTGTATTTTTAGTGTGTGCCATATATTACACCACTTGTCCATTGAACATTGTTGCGATGGTTTTTAATAATAAGTTTTTTCTCTTCTTCGCTTTCAGATAGTTTCAAAGACACTTAATTGATATAATAAACATCCCAGCCCAAGTCAAGTGAGTACTTAAATTAAAAATATTTCATTTCTACTTCTATATGATATTATTCTACAAATTTGAATATAAATTGCAGTTAGCATTAATAGTCATTAACCCAAGATGTTACGGTTTGAATGCAATTAGCTAGTATATTTTTAGTTCACTACTATCCAGTATAATACCAGTTCAAGTGTACAGTTTCTTTATTAGGTTAAATACTAAGTAAATCCTTTTTTGTATTTTCTTTTCGCTGCTATCATCAACTTTCTCACCTTGCGTTGCTAAAAGCTTGCAAATGCTTGCATAACTGGTAGTACATACTGCACATTTGCATAAATTTATGTAGTTACGCTACCTTGTACGGTAGACAAGTTTCAATGGCAAATATTTATTAATAAAGTAAATATTTGAAATTTATAA
This sequence comes from Ceratitis rosa, assembly GCA_037013455.1. Classification (NCBI taxonomy): domain Eukaryota; kingdom Metazoa; phylum Arthropoda; class Insecta; order Diptera; family Tephritidae; genus Ceratitis; species Ceratitis rosa. The sequence goes on from JAWMAG010000008.1 coordinate 25,399,492, forward strand.
TTGTTTGTTTAGCGGTTTGTGCAACGTAGCTGAGAGTTTCGCTTCCAATAAAATTTCAGCTTTGCACAGAGGTTTACCGATAGTCGAAGAGTGGAAAGCGAAAGAGTGGCACGATTTTAAGAGGAACACTTACTGAATTATTTGCCAATGACAAAAACAAAAACACAACTTCACAAATTAACCACAAATACTGGAAGAAAGTTTTATGAAAGTTTTTGTGGGGAAATATTAAAGCGAAATATTTGCTTAAAGTTATAAATATAAATAATTCTTAGCAGCGGTGAGGAGGTTAATAATATAACTAAAATAACATAAACTACAATAACATGAGCTAAATTACAATTAAATAATACTAAAAAAATAACATTTACTAAAATAAAATTAAATAAAAAAAAACTAAATAAAATAAAAAAAATAAAAATATTAAAAATAATATTATATAATATAAAACAAAATAAAATAACATAAAATAAAATATAATTATATAAATAAAGTAAAATTTTATAAAACAACATCAAATAAAAAAACAGAATAAAGTAAGCTAAAATAAGATAAAATAAAACAAAATAAAATAAAATTAAATAAATTAAAATATAATAAAAAGAAAATAAATTAAAATAACATAAAATAAAAAAAACAAGGTAATTAAAATAAAATAAAATGAAAAAAATTAAATAAAAAAATAAAATGAAATAATATGAATTAAAACAAAATCTAATATAAATTATAATAAAATACAATAAAATAAAAAAAAATAAAATAAAACAATATAACTTAAAGTCAAATAAATTAAAATAAAACAAAAAGAAAATTAAATTAATATAAGTTAAAATAAAAAAGTAAAATAAAAAAAAAAAAAATAAAATAAAATAAAATAAAATAAAATAAAATAAAATAAAATAAAATAAAATAAAATAAAATAAAATAAAATAAAATAAAATAAAATAAAATAAAATAAAATAAAATAAAATAAAATAAAATAAAATAAAATAAAATAAAATAAAATAAAATAAAATAAAATAAAATAAAATAAAATAAAATAAAATAAAATAAAATAAAATAAAATAAAATAATATAAACTACAACTATGAGGCATTGAGAAGAACAAAAACTATTTAAATTTAGAAACAAAATTTTTGTAAGATGTTTCAACTAAAATCCAATTATATATATAATTGGCGCTTTGTAACCGCTGAAGCGATTTTCGGCCGAGCTCCTCCTCCAATTTGTGGTTTTGCGTCTTGATGTTTTTCCAACAAATGGAGGGATCTACAGTTTATACTAAGCCGCCTCCGAACGGCTGAAGGTTTTTTGACGAGGAGCTTTATTTCATGTCCGAAATACACTCGGAGGGATGGACATTCCCTGCCGAGGGGCGACCGCAATTAGAAAATTTAATTTAATTTTTTATTTAAATTAATTTCCCATAACTTTTGGATGTTGGTGGCACCGGGATATGAACCCGAGTCTTCCGAATGGCAGGACACAATGCTAACCACTCGGCTACCGCGGCCGCCAAAATCCAATTAATAACGAAAAAAAATAATATAAATGAAACAGAAATAAAGTGAAATAAAATAAAATAAAATGGAATAAAAAAAATGAAATTTAGAAAAAACAGAATAAAATCAAATTAATTTAAACAAACTAAAAATAAAAAAGCAATAAAACGAAAAGTTTCTTAATCATCTCATTTTTAAATGAAATAATAATAAATTAATATGATATTAAAACCAAAATAAAATATATTAGTAAAACTGTTAGTATGCAAAAATTTTTTTGTTGATTAGTTTTTTTTATTAGAAGGTAAGGGATTAAATCACAAGATTAGAAGCCTTAAGACCAAAGTTCGTAAGCAAACTTCTGTGTAACGACGTTAGTGGAATGCTCAATTCCAGAGATCGACGAAAAATGAAACAACCGGAGTCTTTTTTTTAATTTTTCGGCCACAGCCTCAATCAGTTGTTCTTATTCCAACAGCTCCATTTTTCCACCAATTTGTATTTTGGAGTCCGAATTGTGTTTGAGTATTACTAACCATCTCTGCCAGGTTTTTAACAGTTTTCAAGTGCATTTTAATAATTTCAATGAGTTCTTGAATCATATATCGTTCCATTTTAATTACTGGCGCAGTTTTTACTTGTCAAATGTCAAAAATCTATAGTTTGAAAAGTGGCTATTCAAATTAGCACCTCTTATTTCGAAACCCTTTATATTTAGCAGCATGAGTAGTACCTAACTAACCTCTCGCAGGATTGTAGTTCAAGCAACTAAATACATTTACATATGTATGCATAATATAATATAATATAATGTAGCACCACACAATTTGTTTGCTTGTTACTCTTAAGTTCTTTTGTTTCCACATTTGATAATGCTATTGTTTGACAAGAAACTATTTTGCTTGTCACCAGAAAACGGAAGTTAAGTAAGCGGATGTAATATGCTGAGATAGTGAGAGACACCAAAGAAGAGACTACCACTATTCTTGTGGGGCAATATACAAAGTAAACTTATTAAATATTTCTACCTGCCAACAACAGCGAAATGCCAATGTCAACGCTGTGGCGCAACACAATTTATTTCAAAAGTGCAGAAAACGTCTGATTTGTAAAAAAATAATGGAAAATATAATGAAAAACAAAGAAAAGGATGTTTAGCGTAAAACGGAAGGGAACCGCTCCCTGTTTAGCTACAAACGAAAATATCTGGTACATTTGCTATTGTTTCTTTGCTGTTATGGTGACAGGACTCTTATGCATATATTATAATTTAATAAAATGAAAAAATCCTTGCCGCTTAGAATGTTTAGCATACAAATGGTAATTATAGGAAATTGAATCAAAATCGCTTTTGCTAAAAGCTAATTAATTAAAAGAAAATAAAAATGTTAATAATGTGAAGTCAACAAAGTGCAGATGAAGGGAGCGGCTTGAGATAAACCTTTGTTCATTGATTTTCTTTAATTCAAATAACTGTCAATTATGAAGGTATAATATAGTATAGAGCAGGAGTAATTATGAAATCTGACTGAGTAGATCACAATATACATCTTGTTAGAAAAGTACAGCGAATTTATCATTAAATTTCTTATTTTGCTGCTCTCGAAATATTGGGTTGCTCGAAAAGAAACCGGCGATTTTTCATACAATTTTTTTGAATAGCTTGTTACTATTTAATTGTAGTTTTTCTTTGGGCAGTTATAAGCTATCACTTTTAGTTTGTCAATTTTAATATGAATCCCACAAAAGAGCATTTTCACCATAATTTACTTTATTATTTCCTTAAAGGAAGAAATGCAGCGCAGCTTGCTAAAAAGTTGCATAATTTGTATGGTGGCAAGGCCTTAAGAGAAACACAATGTCAAAGTTGGTTTGTGAAACTCCGGGAGATTTTTCTATCAAAGATAAGCCACGTTCGCATCGGCCAAGTGAAGTTGATGATGACGATATCAGGGCTTTAATCAAATCGGAGTGTTATGTAACTGAGCGTGTGATTGGGGAGAAGTTAAGTATATCAAAATCAACCTTATAATCATATGCGACGTCTTGGACTGGTAAAAAAACTTGGTATTTGGGTGCCACATGAATCGAAAGAAATTCATTTAACAAGCGGCTTCAACGCTTGTGATAAGCATCTCAAACGCAATGAATATGATCGGTTTTTGAAGCAAATCATAACTAGGGATAAAACATGTATTGTTTACTATAACGTCAATCGAAAATGATCATGGTCTAAGCATGATGAAGCGACTCAAGCCACTTCAAAGGCTATTATTTACCAAAAGAAGATTATGCTGTCAGTTTGGTGGGATTGGAAGGATGTGGTATATTATGAGCTACTTCCAAGGAACCAAACAATTAATTCGGATGTTTACTGTGAACAACTGGACAAATTAAATACATACATCAACGAGAAGCGGCCAGAATTGGTCAATCCTAAAGGTGTCATATTCCACCAGGACAATGCTACACCGTACACATCTTTGGTCACTCGCCAAAAACTGAGAGAGCTTGGCTGGGAACTGTTGATGCAACCACCATATAGCCCTGACCTTGAACCGTCAGACTACCATTTGTTTCGATCTTTGCAGAACTCATTAAATTGTAAATCATTCGAAAATGACGAGGCTATAAAATAGCACTTGGCTCAGTTTTTTGCAGATGAAGGCCAGAAATTCTGTGAGCGTGGAATAATGACTTTGCCGGAAAGATGGAAATTACATAATTGATTAAAGTTCATTATAAAATTAAAAAAAAAATGTATTTACTTTTTTTTAAAACCGGTTTCTTTTGGGACAATCCAATATATCGAAAACCTTTGCCAAGAAATATCATTGAAATAATTTATGAAGGGAACGAGTTGAAGAAGGATTTTCGGTTTTTGCAGAAAGATGCGACACTACAGTTATTGACTGTTTTGTTTATTTAACTTGTAAGGATCTGTTTTTATCGCTTACTTTCCATTTTATAGCCCATTTTCTATTTAAAAAAATTTCACTTTTTTCGAAGTCAATAATTTTTTTTTGCAACGAAATTGTTTAATTCTAGTTCCTTTTCTGGTTGGAAGACCACAGAAAAATTATGTTTCTGATTTTTCTATTTCACTCATTCCTTTTTCACTTCAGTGCTACGAAACAACAGATTTAGAAAAAAGACAAACATATTTTCATAAAGCGTTCGTAAATTTAAAGCACCACATTTTTTATTTCGGCTTCTTATAGTTTCTCGATAATGAAAGCTAAAATCAATGATTTATTAGATAATTCACGCCATATTTTAATTTTAAAAATTTCTGTTCTGCTTTCGTTTTTCATAAAGCAGATAATAATAGCCTTACCTTGAGACGGAAAACTGTTCATATTTGCTAAAAAAATATTACTACTTAAATACATACATACATTTACATATTCTTCGCTTTGAGATGCTCCTTAGTAAATAACAATTACTGTTTGGGTTTTAAGTTTTCTTGTTCCCTCACTTTCCTTGTCATTAAAGCACCTGTATATTGAAATTGATGACGGTTTAACCAAGTGAAATATAATTCATTGCTTTGTACTTTTTATAGGCATTAATGCGAGTTTTTGTTTATTTATGTTTTGTTTATTCTTCTGTACTTATAGATGTACATTTTTCTTTATTACTATTTGCCCTTTTAAGTAAAAATATTTTTTTATATGCAAGTATTATTTATCAACGTTAACTTTTGCCTATAACTCATTCATTCCATAAAATCCTTACTGTTTTGTACAATTTATGCGTATGATATAAGTTTTAGCAAACTTACTTACACATTCCTATGCATTGTTTATGCGCGATAGCATATGCTGACTAACAGCGTTGCTAAGTGTGGCGTACTCCACAAAAGGGTATGCGTACATACATATATGCGCACATACCATATACCACATAGCTTTATAAATAAATATATATATGTGCCCTTTATTTATTTTTATATATATTTTGAGTTAATCTACTTATTTAGAAAATATGGGACTTTTACGTAAGGCAGTAGGGAGCAATGACTTAGTGCCAACTAAGCAACCAACCAGTTGGCAAGCGTGGTGACAAGTAAATATAAACCTGAAGGCATGTTATGCTCATGCTTTGTATTTATTTTTTGCTTTTTTATATATATATATTTTTTTTTATATTTGCCAAATTTTGTTGCTACATATGCATTCGTATTTGTGCTGCTAGTGTCTTTAAAAATAATTTTAACTTACACCATCACCCGAAAAGTTTCTTAGTTGTTAATCTATTTGAAGTATCAGCAATATGAATTTTGACCTGAAGAGGAATTTGAAGGCTTTTTGAATGAAGGAGCTGTTTAATTTGTCATTCTTTACACAAATCGTCAGATTAAATAAATATTTTTAATCTAGGTTAGGTTAGGTAGAGGCGGCTATTGATGAAACATATCAAATTCACTTAGGTCTAAATGAGATTCGCTAAGGCGTCACAAATTCCTTTATGCATGCCATCTTGGCAGATAGTGGCCTGTTATAGCTCTTACCACGTTAGATATGCTCAGTATATAAGAAGTAGATTTCAGCCAGATTACCAAAAGTTCGGTAAGTTGACCAGAAAAAAAATCATTTTGTATTTATTCGTAAACTTTGACCTTTTTTTATCTACTCTACATAATCGCCATTGATTTCAAGGCATTTCTTAAGTGGATCTATAACTTCTGAAAAAAGTCTTCAAAAAATTTGGTACTATTAGATTTAACAAAAGCAAATTGAAAGTCACCAACTAACAGAACTTTTGTTAATCCCCTCGTAAATTCTTAAAAGAGTCGTTTGAATATGGAAAAAATCAAGAATTACGTTAGGGGTAAAGGGGAATACATTTATCACATAGAAGAATGTTATTTAACATTCTTCCAGGTTCGCAGCTGTAATCATAATTTATATGAGCTGATTGACAATTTGCGCTGTAGACGAGCTAACACCTAAGCTTCTCACTACAGCAGTAATTGTGTTTGATGGAAATTGGTTAAATTGCTGTTCTATGTTTAAAAAGTGAGATTCTAGCGAGGCCTTTCAACGAATGAGACCAAATTTGGGATGATTTTATTTTAAGAAATAAATAAAAACGGCTTTTTAATAGAAGAACTTCAACCCAAAACGACTAACAAACCTATTAACATATTTTCTATGTATTTTCCGCATAATTAGAGATACCAATTATTTATATCTGTCTAATTGGTTTTCACTACATTTTGGTTACGTATACGCAGCGCCTCCCTTATGGTCTTGTGGTGTACAGTGACGAGTTCTATTTATAAAATTACAATTACAATGAACATGTATAATTAACGCCATCAATTTTCACATAACTGTAAAATCATTACTATAATCAGCACCAGCATAATTATTGCCACCATTATTATGGTTATCATCATCATTACCGCATCCTGCAAATGACGCCAATTGCGCAGTATCTTCATCAAAGCATATATTGTATATTTAGGTACACACTTAGTTACATCGGTTTCATTTGAATTTCATTGCTTGGTTGCTGCTGTCATTAACTTGTCAACCTTTGCTGTTGCGCTCGCTGCTTGTGGTTGTCTAAATTCTTGCTTTGTTAGTTGGTCGATAGGTTAGTTGACCGAGTGGCCACTAATAAGTATATATGTATGTATTGTATATTTCTTTAAACTTGTTTCTATGTATTCTCCTTCGTTCTTTTCGCTATTTCAAAGTTAGTGAGTTGACAGCAAAGTCTGCACGCGCACAATCATCAGCTGAAAGTTTTTTTCTGTTACTCCTATTTATTATTTGCTTTCTCTGGAGGCAGAATCGAAAGTTTGTCGCCTGTAATGCGCATTTATTGATTAATTGGATGTCATGGATAATGATATTGAGCTTTGACCTTCGAAAAAATATTGCTGGCGTATTGAAATAATTATACATATTTTTTTATAAACAATGTTTAAGCTGAACCTTTTTTTCATTTTATATATGAAAAGTTTTATCTTGAATGACTGATGGATCTACTCACAGCATAAGCCATTGATTGTAGAGACCTAAAACTTAGAGAGTACATTCTCTGTGCTAGAGGATTTGCCGACTGTGGACTTGATTCCGATATATTAAAAAAAAATCTAAATTATTTTTAAATCGTTTGATTTACATAACATTTGTTACAGAGTTATCTTTGGGCTTAACTTCGGGAACATTTTTTTTCCAATGGTTTGCTGAATATATGGAGCAAAGATGGCTGCTGCCATCGAGCTCTGTATTTTAAGACATTTTAACTAAATTGAATGGCGGCCGCGGTAGCGAAGTGGTTAGCATTGCATACTGCCATTCGGAATGCCCGGGTTAAAATCTTTGTACGACCAACGTCCAAAAGTTGTAAAAAATGTATTTAAATAAAAAATTAAATTAAAATTTCTAATTCCGGTCGCCTCTTGGCAGGGAATGTCAACCTCTCCGAGTGTATTTCTGACATGAAATAAAGGCTCCTCATAAAAAATTCATCAGTCATCAACCATCGGAGGCGGCTTAGTAGAAACTGTAGGTCCCTCCAATTATTGGAAAAACATCAAGACGCAAAACCACAAATTGTAGGAGCGACTCGATCGGAAATCGCTTCAGCGGTTACAAAGCGCCAATTAAATATAATTAAATTGAATTTGGTTTTGTGAAACCGCTTTTTTGAATCATCTTTTTTTCCTATTAGAGATTGCCCACGACTCCGTACGAATGTAGTTCAAAAATAGTTCTAATAAGCTTTGTTTTTTCATTATATCGTATAAAATATATTTCTATGGTTCATATTACGCGGCAATCAAACCATAAAATAGGGTATGATAGATCGTAATGAAAATTTCATTCTCCACATATTGACTTAGGCAAAGAGCTACATATCTATTTTTCTGTTATCAAGCAAGTTAAGCCATGTATATGATTTTTCCGAACATCAAATGCGAAAGGGGCCAAGATTCTACTATTAACAAAAGTTGATTGGCATTTACTTGAGACGTGTACATATGTACTTTCTGAGCAATGGCATTGTACATTGTATAATAGAAATGTTAGTAAATACGTAACAACTAAAAAGTCAATCAAAAACAACCCTTCAAAGATGAAAAAATTACAATCAAATTGCAATTATTTTATGATTGTTCGTTCGTTCGATTTTTTTGTCGGCTGTCTATTGCTAAGACGTTTACTCATTTCTCTTATTACCTGTTTAATTTTACTATTACACATAATTTTTTTTTCTTTGCGCACATCGATCTTTTTGCTGCCATTTCCACTCGAAAGGTTGTCAATCTCAATTTTCCTCTCCGTAATATATTATGTCAAATTCAAAATTGTAAGCATTTTATCTTGTTTGACAGGTGAATAGATGTAAATCGAAACGTATGGTAAATTATACATATTTATACAGCTTTTGTGTAGTAAAGAGTTTTCCAATAAGAGGCGTTCTTTTGAATAGCTAGCTATTTCAGTAGATGTCATTTTTGAAGCTGTAAGTTCTTGACATGCTTCAACAGAGTATTGAAATTATTAAAATTCACTATAAAAATGGTGAAAAGCTCTCAGATATGATTCGTTTAAACTGTAAAAAATGCTGACTCAGTGTTTTTTTGTGAAAACATAAAATTCACATAATTTACTTGTAAATATTTATTTAATCCTTTAGGCTCAATATGTGATTCCATACCTTTGAAAAAAAACACACCATGAATATATAAGAGCTACACTTTTACAAAGTTTGAATTTCATTATTATCGGTGTAGAGAGTGGGATTATAATAATAACAAATAGCAAACTTTATATTTAAATTCTTGTATAGTACTTGTATAATTTAAGTTAGCTATAAATTGCTTGATATTTTTTAAGAAAAAATGGTTGTTCAGTCTTTTAGAATTCCAAGTTAGAAACTTATATTTATTACAATAAATAAATGACTTTCCTCTGGGATGATTAACAAAATATTAATTAATTAGTTAAAAAACAATAAAATACGCAAATATTATTGATAGCTATTGCATTCGCTTATTAAGCAGACACTTCTAAGTATACTTTAACTATCAGCATTTAATATTTAATTAGTTATCTTAGTAATTAATTATTCTTTTATACCGACGATAAATAAGATTTGAAAAATAATATAAGATTAAAAAAACATAAAAAAGTGTTTCGAGTCATTCATTAGTTACTAGGTGATCCCACAGGCGTTGCCCTGCAATCGTTGTTGTTGCTGGCGTTGGCGTTGAGCAGCCAAACGTTGTTCTCTTGCTTCATGAATGGCTTGTAGACTACAATAACTCTAATGCGACAACGTTGTTTATTAACGTACACATTCAACCAATCGTGAGATTCATCTTTGAACATTTTTTTTTGGGTAAAAATCGGGATCGGCAGCCATATAATCATACCTACGTGCGACGTGCTAGGTGATCGTTGAGCTTCAAACGAGAAACTTTCAGCAAAATCTGCCATAAAGTAGATGGGCACAGCTTCAATTGTTACCCGCGATGGCGCATGAACTCATTCGGGTCTTCTTGAATATTCTGTTCCACAGCAACGAGTGCGTCTTCGGTGCGCGCTGTACGGCTTCACTAACGATGTGCATTATCCACTAGAGTAAACGATCATTGGTTGCTCGAATTACAGAGTCCGCTATGCGATTATATCGATCGAATATCAGACGCAGCACGCGATAGGTCGTGAGAATCGAACCATTATTTTGGTTAGAGATTTGCATGATTTGCACACATTGTTTTGGAGTAAAAGTGTGCTCATTAAGGTTTGGCATGCCAAACTGAGTGCAAATCAAGTAAAAGTTGTCAAAAAGACCAACTCTGAATTACACCCTTTGAAAGCCACTCGTATAAAAAATACCTCCTTTAGTTAAAACTCACGTGGGGAAAGTTTTTCCTTCACATTTTAATGCATAAAATGTGATTTTCGTATAATTAGCTACGAGTTTTATTTTATTTATTTTTGTGTATTTTATTTACACTGAAAAGTAGTTTGCGGTTACAATTTTTTTATACACCCTTTGTTCACATACTTTAAATTGCATTTACGTGGCGGCAGATGGTGGGAATGGCATGCTTGAGTCGGCGCCGAAAAGAAGCACGTTCAGTCAGTGTTGCAAATGTGATTCTTCAAGTTTTCAGCAGCGTCAAGCGCATGCAACAGGATTTGCGCAATACTCTCACACATACCCGTATGTGTGGAAATGTGCTTGCTGGTATTTACATATGTCGTTGTGTGGAAACACGTGCATGTCCATCAAATGTAGCGTATGTTATGAAGTATTTCGCAGAAAAACTTTCGCCTTTTACATGCCACAATAAATATTCTGCTTTGCTATTATTTTTTATTTTTATTTCTGTTTCGTGTTACTGCAAAACCACCAACACCTGTAACATATTAGCTCATGTACCTACATAACAATGTATGTATGCACATATGTTTGTAAGAACGTGTTCTGGATTTTTTCCACTTAACTTAAATTTTTTACATTTCACCAACTTTTCATGTAAATTTTTATTGTTATCAACGAAAGCAGCTTTCGAAAGTTTAGCCAAGCTTTTCAACGTTGCACGGGTTGCACGTTGCATGGATTACCGTTGCATTCACTAAGACTTACGATGTTGTTGATGTGCAAACATTTGGTGGTTAAAACGAAAGTGAAGTTTTGTCGCAGTTGTTGGATTTGCTTTCGTTTAGGAAAGAATCAAAAGAAGAGGAATACCTCCACTCCATGGATGGGAAAGACGGGGTGGAGAAGGACTTGACTGTACTTAATATTTCCAATTGGCACCAAACAGCGGAAAGAATGAATGAATTGCGCAATGTTGTTATTCGCTTCAGCGGTGCCTGCGACAGTAAAGAAGAAGAGGTTCAAGTTATTTCCATATCGTAGTGAGTGAATAATATCCTTTTCGTTATTGTGAAAATCCATAATGAAATGCAAATATTACTTTGTGATTACTTTAGATTTAGTTCGTGGAAGTTTGCCATTTATTGTCATTTTCGTTCCATATTTTTATGGAAAGTTTAAATGAGAGTCAGAGGCGTACTTCAAACGAGTAACGCTGATTCTTTTCTAAATATTTTACGTTAAATTGATTTTATGTGAATTATAAACCCTTTCAAGCTATGGAACCGCTGAGAATTTTCGACCGAAATTTGTGATTTCATAAATGTGTGATATATTGCCATAATTTTGTAGCAGAGTAAAAAGCTGAATCGCATATTCCGATAGTAAACTTTTAAATGCAATACATACAAAAATAAATGAAATTTGAATTTTAAAGGAAAGGTTTTCTCTCACCGAATGAAAGTTTAAGAAAATTTAATTTTAATTTTTTTTTATTTTTCTTTTTATTTTTTTATGTGCAGTAACATTCGGGTAGTCAGTGTTCAGGTTAAGAAAATAAAATTTTTTAATTGCGGTTACAATTCGGTAGGGAATTTCAAGCTTTTCGAGTGCATTTCTGACATGAAATAAAATTTCCTCATAAAATTTCATCTGTCGTTCGGGGGCAGCTTATAATGAACTCTAGGTCAATCCATTTGTTGCAGAAACATCAAGTCGTACAAAACAAATTGGAGTGTGAGTTTGGGCACAGAATCGCTTCAGCTGTTATAAGGCAAGGCAAGGCAAGACATCTATTTTTGCATTAAACTGAAGGCTTTATTTATCATTGTTAGAATATACCAATTTTTGCTAGATAAAATTTTGCAAATGGGCCTTACTCATAGAATCCCTTACTCCCTTGCTGGTAAAAAATTGGGACAATCGATTTTACGGGCGATGTTCGGTCTATAAGGAGATTGCATAAAAATCTCTCTAACAAGCTCCCGATGCTTCTGGCGATTCACTATCGATGTGATGTCCAACACAATTACTTATCTGTAGCCAGAGCTGGACTTTCCTGGGGCCAATTGCTGTTAGTACAGGTCCAAATAAAAAGTATGACCGTTGGTGAGTAGCTCACAGTGCATGACTCCATGCTAATTTCCCTAAACACACCATAAATTTTTCATGACCGTTAATAGTGATATGGTTGCCGCTTGTGTCGGCTCACTGCCCTTGCACGACAACCATTTTCATTTGAGGTTGCTGCAAGTGATCCACTTTTTATTACCAGTCACAATCCCTCTCAGAGATGGGTTGATTTTGTTACGATTCGGCAGCTAGTCACAGGTAGAAATTCGACCCATGATTTTAATATACGTATGGCGTGTTTTAGCTAAGGGATCAACACTTCTCACACTATCTTTTTTAGTGCAAAATAGTATATACCAATTCAACGTGAAATAAAGATCACCACAGCCATCTATTGCAAAAATAATGAATGACCAGTTACTTCACCTAATGTTGTATTGTATTTTTTCATATGGCGCAACAGTTATCTTTGTTTAGAACACTACATGCTCAATACAAAATTTAAAGTCTGCTTTCTTCGTTCGCTTCACTTAATTCCATATCACTTAGTTGCTCTCTCTTCCGCACTTTAATTAAAACCGATTTGTTTGCTAATTGCGTTTACACAGCTCAGCAAACTAATTGGTCATTCATTTACCACAAACCGCAAACAGATTGATTTGATATGTTACACGTTACACGTACTGTAATCTCGCAATACGTCTAATGCTGCAAGTACATATGCCCTTGAGTACATACTCGTATACGATTATGTATGTAGAGAGCTTCAAGGACGAAGCTTTAGCTTGAAGCAGAAGGTGTGCTGTATAGAAATAGGAAAACATATGCCATACTAGGAAAGAAGTACATAAAGAGTTGAACGAAAGTGTAGAAAAAAGCAGAGAAGGAAAAAGAACAAATTTATTAGGAAAGAGTTGGCTTTGTTAGCGAGAAAACGTTTGTTATTTTTTTTTTTTAATTTTAAATCACTTTACTACCATTTTCCATTAACTCGCACACATACACGTCCACAAGCATACATTGCGGCCGGGCTTGTAATTACTCAGCCACACCATATCCGTTTCCGTTCTTGTGTGGAAAATGAAGATAATACAAAGTGAAATCAAAAGCTACCTGTCTTTCACGGCAAACTTGTATTAATTTGTACTTCCTTTGGCTAATTAACAACTGGTATTGACTAATTAAACGGAGTCGAGGTTAGTTATGCGGAAAAAGATTTGAAGGTTTGAGCAGTGTATTTTCAGCAACAGGTGAATTTAAATTTTTTTTTTCGGTTTGTTGTTCTTTGAACTTTGCTTGGGTTTCTTAATAGCCTATTAGCTGCTAGTACCTACTAATAAGTTTATTTCTAATAATTTAATTGTTAAATAAACTGATTTTAGTAATAATAATAATAATAAGATCTTTACCATCCAAGTTTTTATTATTCTAAAGTTGTGCTGATATTTTCGGGGTCGATTGCATGTTAGATCCATTCAACGCTCAAAATTATTACCATTTTATGTACTTTTTGAATATTAATGAAAGGGGAGGTGTTCAAGGTTTTAAGCCTAAAAAAGATTTTTTATTTTCGCCAGGAAACCAACACACGGTCTTTACCGTTGAAACGCATTCTGTGAAATCCTGAACTTACTTAATAATTGAGTTATTTGTTATTTTACAGAACTTTGATTTTAAAAATTTGGAGCGGAATAAATTCATATTTTGTTTTATATTTCATTCTAGGTGGAATAAAAGAGTTAACGCACTCTAATTTTAGGTGCAAAAATTTACGGTTTACTTATAAGTATTTTTCTTTGAAGCAAATATATTTAACAAGTAAATATCATATCCCCTTTACGTTTATGGGATAAAGATTGCTCTTTAAATACCACAATAATAATTATAATCTCTGACTAAATATTTTGCTTCAAATGGAAATGCAATATTTTTGCTATTCTTCCTTTTTTGCTATATTACGCCAATTCTAAATACCTGTGAGCGGAGTCGCCAATGCGATGACTGTTTGTTTGATGACAGGAGATATTTCGTCTTTCCCTCGCTCATTATCAGACCCATATCCTTATTTTCCTTATTCAGTCTGGACAAAGCCAAACTCATGGCGCGGTTGTTGAGGTCGAGAATGTCAAGATCATGCTCATCTGCCAGCAGCTGTACATTCTTATAGAAGATTTTATCTTCCCTTTTCAGCTCTGCAGCTTGCATTATTTTCTCCAACAATAAATTGAGGAAGTCACATGAGAAGAAATCACTGTGTCTGAAACTTTATTTGGTATCGAACGGCTTGGAGAGATCCTTCGCGATTCTGACGGAGCACTTGGTGTTGTTTAGCAGCAGCTCAAACAGCCGTATAAGTTTTGCGGGGATACCAAACTCGTGCTGTCGTAGTCTGGTTTCAAATTGACGAAGAAGTGGTGTGTGGCGATCTTCTTTGCATGGATCTTTACCAAGATTTTACGCATTTTGAATATCTGGTGGATGGTGGACTTACCAGGTCTAAAGCTGCAAATCCGAGTGTTTACCATTGCGTACTCCGATTTGGGTCCGAGTTCCTTGTACAATACTAGCGGTGGTTCGAAAGCAGTTTAAAATAAATAGTGGGAAGAGCCGAAAATCGTTTCAGCGGTTACAAAGCGTCAATTATATATACCATAAAGCCTCACACTGATAAGGTCCAATCAGCTTGTTAGTCTTTTACATATGCCGCTCGTTAGGATGGTATGTGCGATATTGGAGGCTTTTCCCACAATTGGGACTGTGGGATCTTCATTTTTTATTCATTGGGAAGAGTGCGAAAAGCTAGCAATCACCGCACAGTTTGTCGTCCAACTATATTTTGAAGCCGATGCATTCACATTGCCAGTTCTTCGCCGCCAATTCTTTGGATTACAGATTTTTTTTATCTTTCAAATAAAAGCACCTCCATATTCTTTTAATTGTTAGGATTCTTTTCTACAGAAATAAGCCGCATCTTTTGAAAACCCAACTGTCGAAGGACGTTTGGCGCTAGTCTTAAGTCCTAACTGAAAGTCATACGAATCCTCGGTATACCGAAAGACAGGGTCACTGTGGAAAATTTTCAGCATAATTCCCGATGTTGTGAAACAGTTTTTTTTTTGAGGTTAAAGTTCCTATCTGAGTCGGTAAAGCTTAACTCGAAAAATTTTGCTGTATATATTAATAATAAAATATTCTTTATAGATTGGAAAATGTGTGCTTAATTCTTGTTCAAGTTTAAATAAATTAAATTCAAATATAGAGTGGGCCATATACCTTTTACTTTTAAACTAAGGCTTATAATGGATTTGACATCTTCAATGACATTCCCCTTGTGAAAAATATTTCGAAAAAAAATTTTGTTGTTTTCGAAACGGTTAGGTTTACGCTTGAAGGAGATTGGACAATAATGAAATTCTTCTGTAGAAGTCTTTAACTATAACTAAAATAAAATTACATACAAAATTTAGGCGAAATTAGTTCTTTTCCAGCTTATTTTGGAATCAATTTGTGCAGCGAACTCGCCAAATCGGTTCGTTATTGGATAAAACAATGAAGAGCATTTTTACTGAAAAATCATATGTTCCTATGCTCCCAGCCATGCCATGCACAGAGATTATTTGTGTTCCAATATTGAATACAACGACTTCGACGAACGATGTATAGTTTCAACAAGACCGTGCTACGTGTCACACTGCCAGTCTAACCATAGATCTTCTGCTATTTATTTGATGTTATAGTCAAAAATTTAGTTTTATTATAAAAATTACAGTTTCCATTAGGTTCTGAAAAGGATTTCGACGATACAGGCCTAATTTTCGGTCACATTTTGCAACAATAGGGGTCGTATGTCTGCAATAACGCGCCGAATATTTTCTTCCAAGGCGTAGGCAAGTGACTTCACATAGCCCCATAAGAAATAGTTCAGCGGTGTTCAATCATAGAATTTTGGACGCCACAGGACATACCCCAACGCGGGATAATATGCTCACCAAAAGTTTTCTACAATAAATTTATTGCTTCGTTGACTGTATGGAATGTAGTACTTGTAGTAAGTGTCGCCCACACCAACATCCTCCAATTCAGGCATGAAAAAATCATTAATCAAGTCCCTTCAGCGTTTCTCATTGACTGTAACATTGTGGCCGGCTCAACAATGGATTGTGGATGATCATTACTTCAATTGCGATAATTTTTTTTCCAAAGGTGCTCATTCAACTAAAAGTGAGCTTCATCACTGAAGAAATTTGGTGTTCATTGGGTCTAAATTCGTACACGAGTTGGAATTTGTATGCCCGAAACTGAAGATCCTTCAGCAAAATCTTTCCCAAAATTGATGGGCACAATTCCATTTGTTGCTCGTGTGGCGGATGGACTCATTCGGGTCTCCTTTGATACTCTGCTATATAGTAGCAATAGTGTCTTCGGTGCACAGTGTACGGCTTCCACTAGAGTAATAAAGGACGCAGTGGGCTCTATGTCGCGCGAAGTGAACCATTATTTTGGGTGAAAGATTTGTATGATTTGCAAACGTTGTTCCGGAGTAAGTCTGTTCATAATGAAATGGCAAACTTTACTGAGGGCAAATAAAGTAATAGGTATCAAATACGCGTAATACGCGTAAAATTACCCTTTATATGCCATAAGGGCATGTTTAGAAATACGAGATTTTGTTATAAATAACATCTGATATCCAAATATTTTAATCTATAGTATCTTTTATCCAAAATCTCGCATTTCTAAGCATGCCCTTATGGCATATAAAGGATATTTTTACTTGACAATTATTTATTAGACATTTCCTAATATATTTAAGCTGGAGTGTTCTTTTTTTTTAATACGAAACAACACAAACAATAAATTCCTTGAATATTCCTGGATAAAAACTAAATTAGCAATACCCCTTTGAGAGGTACTGCATACTAATACTATATGATCTCTGTAAAAATGGGATTTTTTCCTCCAAATACTGTGTACATATGTATAAAGAGCTACAATTTTAATATATTTATTTATATCATTTTTCATTCCATTTGCATGTATCAATCAAGTTTGCTTATTTTGCTTTAAACAAATAACCAAAGAGAGTATGTGAATAAATTATTGTTGCTTATTATTGCTTGCGGCCGAAATATGCAGACCACATTTGGTGGAGGAAAAGGGAAAAAAAGATACAGAGTATTTAAAGCAGTGAAAATTTGGTTTGATTTTGTAAGCTCAGCCCATTCCCATAGCTTTCAGCAGCATTGCGACGCATTTGCATATCGAAACGTTATTTACCGTTATAATGTATACACACACATATGTATTTTATATTACTTTTAAATATGTATACTTATGCTGTGAGTTTCTCACTTTTCCTTACAGTCTTACTCTCACTCACATTTGTTGCTTTCTTTCGCGCCAATATTGTTAAACAGTTTTTATTTCGCCGCCTTGGCGTAATATAAAATTTAATTTTACCTAACTCACTGTTGCACTCCGTATTAAAATATTTTTTGAAGCTTATTTTTGCGGGTAGCTATCCAGTTTAGCTTCTCCTTACTTTGTTGCAGCCGTTGAATTGCCGTCTTTATAGCGTCGTTATTATGAATATGAGCCTTGAGTATGCCTTGGTAGTCGCTTTCCTGTCTGCTTTAGCAAATTGTTTTCATTCCTAAAGGCATTCTTTTGTATTAAATTATGTAGATCTAATCATTATTAATTTTCGTTCAATTTAAATATGCAATGAATGTGAAATATTCATAATTTTTTCCCATACTACTTAGTTGGTGGTCACATATTTATATAATATAATATACTCGTATGAATGCGTATGTGAGTTTGCAGCGTAATAAATTTGTCGTTTGTGGAATTGATGAAACATGCTTCTTCAGATCATTAGACAGTAAAAGGTTCAAGGCTTTCCTATTGTGATTTTTATTCGGAAGATTTTGCTGCCTATAGAGACTACTATAGGGTTATGGCAGGAGAGTATGTAAGGCAGGTAAGGTGAACTTGTAATTAAACACACTTTTTCAAGATTTTTTTTTTCGAGAATGCTCAAAAATAGCATTTATTCCACGGAACTTAGTCTTGCATTATTTTTTTGGGACATCGGCTATGCACTTTTGCTTGTTTTACTCCTTCTTCTTCTTAGTTTTTCGCATACCATTATAACCGATTTAGCGATAGCACGTCAGTTGTTTTTTTTTTAACTTTTTTGTATCATTTGTCATCAATTGTAGACCCCAAGTGAAGCCGGGTGCCTCTCCAAATGATCCTTCTACCTCTGTTTCCACCAGTGAGTAATATATCGAATACTTTTAAAACTGAATTTCTTTTATTTATTACAACGACATTATTTTTATTGTTGTTGCTGATCCCTAGATAGACGAAACTGACAACAACTTAAAAGTTGTGACTATCAACTGTGATGTGGGAGCAAAAATACGAATGCGCTCATTGCTTGTTTGATGATAGGACATATTTCATCTTGTTTTCATTCACTATCCATTCACTATCTCACCTTTTGGTTTGGATTTATTCAGTCTGAAGAAAGCAGAACTAACGGTGCGTTTGTTAAGTTCTCAGAGGTTGTTTAAAATCAGCGAATGATCGCGTTTTTTCTCGTGGTTAAATATCGAGCGAGACTCGTTGCTTTCTGGTCATACATTCGAAGTTAAGCTTGAGTCAAGTCTGGATTGGTGGAGGTTGCAACGAGCCCTCATTGTGTCGGTTTTTTAGGTTTCAATAGTCGGACATGATTTCGTTTGATCCCGTTACGAAAAAGGAATGTTGTAGAAGACTGCAGAAATATTCTCTCCCCAATGCCTCTGTATTATTCCTTAGTTCTTACATGATTAGGCTCCGATGCGTTAAACCTTCTCGAAATCACCGCATCCTTTCGCAGAATTTTCAAGTATTACATCTGTCGACTAGCTAATACGCTTTGCGTTGCACATCTGACCTCTATACCAGGTTTTGCCTTCCACTTCAACTCTCTCGGCACCTATTTTACCCCTCAAGGGTTGTGATCGATTACAGCGTAAGCTTTGTTCCAACAAGACAATCTTAGTTGCCCAGAATAAAATTAGCACTTTATATATGTATTAAAAATATTTATTTTTATATAATTAAATTTTAAGTGAGTTCTTTCTTGCAATTTTTCAGTAATTAGGGTGAAATCAACCCATTGACTCAGATATTTAAAAGGGGAGACTGAAAATTACTTGCACTTAGTTCCTTAAAGGATTCTCAATTCAATTGAATTTTACTCTTAAGCTATATTTAGCCAACTCTTGAAATTTAATAACCAATTATAATTACGCAAACGTTGTTAAATACGTAATTTGATATACATAAAAGGTGATGATTAATAAATAAATTATATAAATATAAAATCATTTAATCAGGGCATCAAAAATAATTTGAAAGAGGAGAGGATAAATCTCTAATTATGCGAATTGGGCAAGCGTGATTCAATTACAATCACAGTAAAGCATTTAAAATCAGTGGAAAATTTGTAAAATTTCTGTATTTAAATAGAAGCGAGTTTAGTTTATCCTATAGATAAAGTTAAAATGAGAGAGTAAGTACTGTGAATATTAATTTAAATTTTGAAACATTTTTTTTTGTCCAAACTTTACGAGCTTTACTTCACCTTTTGTTCATTATACCATAAATATCCCAAAATGATAGCGATGATGGAGTTCAATATTTCACAACGGAATTTAAATATAAAAATCTAAACATTTATGCATTTATATGTTGGTACATATGTAAGCGCGCGTGTATTCATCCAGCTGCACTTCGCAGATTAAAATAAAAGTTTAAATACAAAAAAAAAAAAAATGCAAAATTTTTCATGTTAAATAAAATAACAAAAGGGTATTCGAATATTTTGTCGGAATTTTGTTGAATTTTGTTGAATTTTGCTGAATTTTGCCGAAAACTGTTTGCATGTCCGCTATAGCATTTAACCCCCAACACACCGTTCACACTACACAACCTTAACATGAATTTATTGAATTTCCAACTAATCGCTTGTGGCTGAAATTCTCTCTCATTCCAGTGGTTGAGCTTGCTTGATAGCAGCGTCAGCAGTGGGCTTAGCAGTCAGGTAGGAGTAGTAGGCGTGTGGAATAGGGCTCGTGGGGGTATTTCATGTGCAAAAGTGTCTGCATACATACAAACTTACTTCTATCTATATTTATTATATATTTCAATTCAGCACGTAGTTCGAAACATTTATGGTATGGCAACTAACCTCGCTGAATGGCACTTTGTGTAGTTCAGATACAAGCGGCAGTTGCATGTGCTTGTAACATATATACGAGTACGTAAATGTTAAATATTCCTTATTGTTTTATTACGTTTTTTTTAGCTGTTATAATTTGCCAACGGTGTATTGTTAGAGTTACTAAAACAACAACTAATGTATTGCAAAAAATTACCAAATATGTAGGTAGTTAAATAAGCAATAAGGCGGGCTAAGCTAGGGGTGGTTGAAACATTACATCGCCAAGTTGAGCGTTTTAAAACCATCTTTTAAGAAAAAACTTGAATATATTTGTTTACCTCACTTTAAAAAGAAATGTCCTTCATGAATATATAACAATAATATTCTTTATAATGGTGATATGTACAAATACGTCATTATTTTTTCATCTGTATTCTTTGCGTTTCTTTCTTAAGGGTTTGGTGTAGATGGAATTTTTGAAGTTACGAATTTTAGTTTTTTGTGCTTCCTTTAAGTGTAATTTTAATTTTATTCCAAAAATTTGTATTAAAAAGTTTTCGATGAATTTTCTTTCTGTTTTGACTACTAAGATAAGCACATGGAGGAGGAGGGGCCAAGGTCTTAGCGCATGTGGACAATTTGGCGGTTATAGTGTTTGTTAAATTCTTCTAAACTTTATGTGATATCATGCAATGCCAATAGAAAATTGGGTTGGACTGAGCATTAACCCACAGAAAAAAGATGTTGTTCTCTTTACCAGAAAGTTTTCAACAACGCTCTCAGGAAAGGAGGTGCGCACAATTGAGTCTGCAAAATATCTGGGAATCACCCTGGACAGGAAATTAAGCTGATCCCAGAATTCAGAAGAAAAAATACGTAGGGCGTCCATTGTCCTCTATACCTTCAAAAGTGCAGGCATGCCACCTAAAATAGTGCGTTGGCTTTGTATTACAATTGTTAGGCCTGTACTTTCCTATGGAGTTGTTGTCTGGTAGCTAGGACTCGAGCAAAAATATCAACTATCTCAAAATTCGATAGAGAGCAGAGGGCAGCGCTTCTGTGCATCAGCGGAGCACTTCGTACCACACCAACTACTCTCCATTGATATTATGAGACTGTACAATGCTGCTTGCGCCACGGTAAGGCTACAAAAGGTGTCTAAATGGATAGTAATAAGCCATAGGCATGCTAACATCTTATCCTGCTAACCAGAACAAACGGATTACTGCTTAACATTCACTATTTTCAAGACATACTTCAAGTTAGGTATCTCGGATATCTTTGGGAGAGCATCAGATGGGTCAAAACTAGATAATAGGGTAGGCGACGAGGTTGGAAGTTCAGCGCAAAACAACTGATCCGTGCATATGTCGATTAGGCGTTTCAATAACAAGCAGTGGATGGCAAAAATTTTTTCAGCGACGAGACACATTCCTCACTCGGAGGATATGTAAATAAGCAAAATTCTTGCATTTAGGGTTCCAAAAAACTTCAAATAATTGAAGAGAGGCCCTTACGCCCAAAAAAACTTACTGTCTGGTGTGTTTTTTGTTCTAGAAGTGTGATTGGACATTACGAAAACAAATGTAAACGTCGCATGATCAACCATTAATTGTGAGCACTTGAAAACCAAAATTCACCAAGATAATGCTGAGAAACCATCCAGAATGCGGTTAAAAGAGTTGAAAACTGCTTCAAACGGAGCAAATTTTGATGTAGTATTTCACTTATGATGCCAAGATTCAAAGTTTATTATTAAAAAAAAATTTATAAAGAAAATATATTTTTATTATGCATTAAACTGTTATACGCATTATAAACTATTTATTATCATAGATATTTGGCTTTTTACCATTAAATGTATGTATCCATTGTCCTTTTCAGGGGTGGTTTGAAGTGTTTCGACCCCTTGGAATGTAATGTCATCAACATCATAATATATTGAAGTCAGTTAACAAGTTAACAAGATTGTCGTGTTCTCATTCCTAAATATTTTGATTACACCAACTGCCTTTCAGCGGCTCTGAGGCCTGCGAATGACTACTTTACAGGAAAATAAATACATTCATGAAGACGCATTAATTGCACTGGAAGCTACAAAGGGTTCCAAAATTAATTTCTCCCAAATATTATCTGTTTAATGAAAGTTTAATTGGTTTGTCTGTGATTTTGAACAAATTTCCTGTGCAAACTGATTTTTTTTAATTGAAAAAGCCAGCCAGTTTTTGTTGTTTTGTTCTTAAATTATAAATAACATGCATAGTCCTTATAACGACAATATACTCGTACTTGGTCAAGTGGGATCAGAAGTTGTAGCAATCTGCCTTTCACAGTATGAAAAGCAATAGTGTTTGCCCATAATCTCTGCAATGCTAGTCTAAAAGATTCCCTTTTTGTATAGAGTTCCACAACATTGCACCATTTTTCACACACACAGCTATATATTTTAAGGTTAGTTTTATTTACTCTTGCATGAGTTAAGTTTGTAATCCTTACATGCAATGAAAATACTGAAAATCCCTTTTACAATAATCGCACGATATATTCTTACACACTTCTATGTACATACATATGTACGCGTATTTAAAGTTTTGTTAGTCATTTACGAAAATTAAAATTTACCGCACATGAATGCATCGTAAAGAAAATGCAATTTTAACTTTTAACTTTGGGTACGTTTTATGTAGGGGAAAACTTTTAATTGCTGCCAAAGAAACTGTAAAATCTTGCTTTCGCAACAAAAATGCACATGCATTCGCACATACGTGTGCTCGCTAAAATAAATCCATTCATTCCACAAAGCAAAGTAACAATTATTTAACACATTTACTGCTGTACTGTTATTAATACAATTTTGAGAATTTATGTATTTGTTATTGCTGCAATTTTATTCGAAAACTTTACGGGAAGTACATACATATGTACGGGTATATTTATTTTTGTGTTGGAAACAGTTTTTAAGTTTTGGACATATAATTTATATATATTTGTGAATTTTTTTTTACATTCAAAGGCAATTTATTTGTTCAAATGAGAGCAAATAGTTAAGAAATACATAAAAATTAATAAAAAAGTTTTTTAATGTGAAAGAGCGGTACATTAGATAATTAAATACCGGTCTTCACGCTCAAAAAATTATGTTGATAAAATTTTACTGTTTTTTCCGGTTTTTGTTTTGTTTAAAATTATATATATTTTCAATTTAAAAGAACCCATTTCTTCGATCCTTCTTTTCAGCAGTATGAGATGGCGCGTTGTCATGTTGTAAAAAGTAGCACCGCAAATCCTCTTCCTTCCTGTTTTCTACAAGTATTTGAAAATTTTTGTTAAGCACTCTTCGGTGTACCATTTTGCAGTTACCGTCTGCCCCTTTTCCAGCAGCTACGGTTTTCCATTAGGAAAACACCAGATCACAAACACACAAACACGTTATTGACTCTGCAGAAGTTTCGAGAGCTAGGTTGGGACGTTTTTATGAATTCACCTAGCACCAAGTGATTACCATCTGTTCCTGTCTATAGCGAAAAATTTAGCTAGTGAAGAATTCAACTCGAGAAAAGTCTGTGAAAATCGATTGTCCAAATTTTTTGCTATTATTGACAAAAGAGAGTAATGAAATTACCTACAAAATGGCAAAAAGCTAACAAGAAAAACGTTCAAATAATTCAAATTATTTAAATAAGAATATAAAAATAATGGTTTATTTATGGCAAGAGATGATTGACTCGTGATTAAAATAAGACAAAAATGCATTGGTATTAAAAAGGAATGTTGTGAAATTATACCGTTTTGTAGCTCAATCCTCAAGACACTAGATATTGTACTCTTTGAGGTATGAATAACCGGAAAACAATATGTTTAAAACTAAATAAAAACAACACAAGCTGCTGCTGTCATCAAGTTTACATTGAGACGATGTAGCTCTGTAAGTGAGATGTTCAGTGAAAGGCAACCCAACGAGCATTTGGCTAGAAAACAACTTATTATTGAAAATAATAATGTCGTAATTGCAAATTCTGAGTGAAGTGAAAAGTGACTCAGTAAAAATTAATTTAAGCGCTGTTTCTGTGCCTGATTTCGGTGAAATTATTAAATGTATACCACTATTAATGACTTCTTAACGCTTTAATTATAAAATGATCATGTACGAAGAAACATTTGAATATCTATATAAAATAACATGTTTACATAGCAGTTGTAGTAGAACTAAATTTTGACTGATAAGCCACTATTTACATAAAATTTAGAGCCACTTTCACTGATTTCCTGAATGTATTTATAAAACATTTCACTTTAGAATTCAATCTAAATCAAGTAAATATTGTCTACAGTCGTGAATGAAAAATCTTGATGAAAAAAATTATAAATTTTTCCACTTCCGCCTAAGTTGCTTACTTTGGGAAGCAAACAAGCCAACGATCCTTGTATATAATGCAGTGTAACATTTTACCTGCAGCAGAACATCCTTGGCAATGCCGTCATGTGACAAGTCTCTTGTCACTCGACTTGTTAGCGCACTCAAGCTTATAAACTTTCACGTTTTAGTTCCTTCGCTCGTCGCCGACTTTTGACAGGCAACAGGTGCGCTGTACATGCGTTAAATGGCTTGAAGCACTTCACTTACACTGACTTCATAGATTGTGCTCATGCAAATTTGTGTTGTTTTGCATTCTGCTTGAGATGTGGGAAAGCAGAAACTTATCCTTTAGATATATTTATGTTAAGGGGAAATTTTGGTTGTACTTTCCCTTTTGTTATTTAGTGCTATTATTTACTTACTCATCTACATTTTATTATAAATTCACTCTTCTATGAAGTTTGAAAATTTTTATATTGTAATTTATTTCGAGAATAATTTAAAATTAAATTTATAGAAGTGCATGTGGTTAAGGCAGGAAACATACGAGTATATTTCTAAGCATTGCTTCAGCCTGTTTGAGTATCTTCTCCATTCAATTGCAGACTGCTGATAGTATCCCAACGATGAGTTAAACTCGCGCATAGTTCTTCCTGCAATATTAGTCGTATTAATAGTTGGTAGGTAGGCTGGGGTAGAGGAAAGGGAAGGAACACCGAAACACCTAGCTCACAGCAGGAATATTATGATTCCACAAGTTTGCTTAGATCTTCATGATTTTTCCTTCTGTCACTTCGGCTCTGTATCGAAAGGGATCACCGTTGAACTTTGCTTCTGCCAGTCTAAATAGATCATCCTGAGTACTAAACCAAAATTTTGAAGCCTACAGTATAATTACTGAAAAGTAGGACTCTTTATTTCTATGGAAAGTAACCTGTAAGGGTGTCTATAACCTGAAAAATATTCCTGTCAGTCCATATTCAGTACGAGGTTTCATTGTTATTGGAAATTGGTCTTTGAGTTATCGTCAACCAAAGCGTTGACTGCCCGATATTTCGAATCAACCACTTCACAGCTCAGAACAGCCCCCGAGTGATTATTACCTTTTTTTCAAAATTGAAAGAAGAGCTGAGGGGTGAAAAATTTATCAAATTGATTTATTATGGTATTTATTTATTTTAGTTATCAATTAAGCAGTTTAGGCGTAATTTGAAGGTAAAGAGTCACGTTTTTTATGGTGATATAAATTAACTAATTAAAATATCTGAAAAATGTATCTGTCTTCCAGGTAAGTGGAATATTCCCATCAATGGCAATCATAAGCATAGGAAATAACTAGAAAACGTATACAATATATAATACTTTTTACTTGCTAGGATTCAAACCTTCTTACGCCCAACAAATTCGATAATTCTATTAAGCAGGTTTCTGCGATACATTTTGTATGTAATTTTATTAGAGAAAATTATTAAGATTACTTTTGTTAAGATTTTTTTTTAATGTTTACCCTAATATATTAATTTTAATTATTAAAACCAAATTATTGAAGGAGTTTAAAGTTAATTTCAATTTTTAACATTTTGCTCTCTATACAATTCATTGCACTAATGATACAGTTGCATGGCTTCCAGCTATTTCCTGCAACATCTTATTTAAATAACTCATTGAATTTTTCTAAATTTTTTGCCTATTGCATTGTTGCAGCATGTAGATTTAATGCGAATAAAGTAAGAAGTGTTATAGAAATATGTATGAAGGAGAGATGGTGAATGAACTGTTTTGTAAAGTGAATTACGACACACAATGCTATGATGCAATAAAAATTTCTACGAAAGTGCTAGCGCATGCAGTTGTAATTATTGTCAATAGACAATAATTGCGTTTAGTATTGAGTCAAAAGTAGTATAGACTGAAGAATAGTTATAAAACAGCCGTAAGATTTTGCACAAAAACTGTTATTTTATTACTCTTGAATTCTCAGTGGATAAAATATGGCATTTACCTACACATAAATAAGAGTCACCATTTTTCAAAGTAAATTTTTCTCTTTTGCTACCCTTGAATTTAGTCACGTTAAAAAACAAAATATTTGGTTCTTAAGTGATTTTCTGTTCACATTGGAATTTTAAGAGCGTGGGGGCACATCTTACTCTTATCCGATTGGCACAAAGTTCCATAGATCTCTTTCGTAGAATGGGACCAAACTGAAAAGTAGCTCACGAAAAATTATTAAAAAGTTTAAAAAGTGTTATTTAACCACCACTCTACTACAAATATGCATTGATTTTATTACGAGAACAAAAGTGTAATAAATTCACACATTCATTAATGTTTTATAACAAATATTTACACACTTTATTTTTCAATTAATAAAAATGAATTAAGTTTTAATGGCTTTTATACGGGATTTCGAAGTATAAAAAATAATGCATAAGAAGTTTGGGCATGTATTTATCTATGATATTTTTAACAAGGTAATATTCTGAGGAAGTTTAATCGCCTTACTTTATATCAGCAGCATATCAGAAAAATACCAGTTATTTCTAGTAAGTTGAAAATTTTTCATTGAATGATTGTGACTTGAATTTGAAGCTCATCTTCTATCACTCGGTTGTTATGACAAATTAAAAATTAAATTACGTATTTTGTTAACCATATTTTGTATTTAGAAACAAATTTTTTCATTCTTATTTAATTTTTTGCTTGAAAAAAAAACATAAAATATTTGTGGATTCATAAACTAGTTAACTGTTAATTTCAAATGGCAACTGATATGAGTTATTCATGATTGAAAATTCTAAAACTTTGCTATTGAAAAATGTTTTCACTGCATCTTATTTACAAGCATTTGCTAAATTTAAATAGTATTTAAAAAAATATTATCCGTTTGACTGATTTACGTGTATGTATTAACAAAACAGAAAACAACAGCATATAAAATCACTGCTTCACTTCATCATTTAATATTGTAATGCAAAACAAGGTGCATACTAAAGGGTGGTTAAATTTTTAAGGGCCGATGTTGATTTTGAATAAAACACAAACTATTTAGGAAATTATTGAAATTTTATTTTATTATGATATATTGGTATTACTCAATTATGTATGTAACAAAATATCGGCCAAATGAGCGCCGCGACCTCGGCGGCACACCTCCATACGATGGTCCAAATTTTCGATGACGCTGAGGCATAATGGAGTTTCTATGCCGTTAATGTGCCGAATTATCTCATCCTTTAGCTCTTGAATTGTTGCTGGCTTATCGACGTACACCTTTTCTTTCAAATAACCCCAGAGAAAAAAGTCCAACGGTGTCAAATCACATGATCTTGGGGGCCAATTGACATCGCCATTACGTGAGATAACACGGCCATTGAATTTGTTGCGCAAAAGAGCCATTGTTTCGTTAGCTGTGTGGCAAGTGGCACCGTCCTGCTGAAACCACATATCGTCCACATCCATATCTTCCAATTGTGGCCATAAAAAATTCGTTATCATCTCACGATAGCGAACACCATTCACAGTAACTGCCTGACCGGCCTCATTTTGGAAAAAATACGGCCCGATGATGCCGCCAGCCCATAAACCGCACCAAACAGTCACTCTTTGTGGGTGCATTGGTTTTGCGACAATCACTCTTGGATTCTCATTCGCCCAAATGCGGCAATTCTGTTTATTGACGAATCCACTGAGGTGAAAATGTGCCTCATCACTGAAGATGATTTTCTTCGAAAATTTTCATAATAAGTCTGGATAACTTTAACACGTTGTTGGATTGTGTATCTCTCCATGGTTCAAATTGAGTAAGTCTGAAATAGAGAAATGTCAAATTAAATTCGGAAAAAAACTTGGCGTTTAGGTGTGGTTCACATTCAACATCGGCCCTTACAATTTAACCACCCTTTATACATATATGGTATATGTATACCTATATGCATAAGCTTAGAATATTTGTATTGGAATATGCTATATGTGTATATATATATATATATATCTGGGATTTTTGAGATGCGTGCAAGCAGAGGTGACAATTTATGTATAAAATGTATTTGATTGATGATGAAATCTAATTTTGCACCAAATATCAAACGCATGGCGCATATTTATTACTAATTATAATATACATACGTACATATAATGGCAAATACATTGTATTTAATCAAAACTTGTATGCATGCGCTGATATAAATCAAATAATAATTGTGTGTTATTAATGAAAAACCAATCATTTAATTTTTAATAGCGTTGATTTAATTTTCTACTTCTAATAAAAATAGTAGTAAACTGACGTTAAACAACACTAAAAGCTCCGTCAGGATCGGGAAGGACCTCTCCGAGCCGTTCGATACCAAACGAGGTTTCAGACAGGGTGATTCCTTATCGTGTGACTTTTTTAATTTAATGCTGGAGAAAATAATACGAGCTGCAGAGCTAAATAGAGAAGGTACAATCTTCTACAAGAGTATACAGCTGCTGGCGTACGCCGATGATGTCGACATTATTGGCCTCAACAACCGCGCCGTGAGTTCTGCTTTCTCCAGACTTGATAAAGAAGCGAAACGAATGGGTCTGGTAGTGAATGAGGGCAAGACGAAATATCTCCTGTCATCAAACAAACAGTCATCGCATTCGCGACTCGGCTCCCACGTCACTGTTGACAGTCATAACTTCGAGGTCGTAGATAATTTCGTCTATCTAGGAACCAGCATTAATACCAACAACAATGTCAGCCTTGAAATCCAACGCAGAATCACTCTTGCCAACAGGTGCTACTTTGGACTGAGTAGGCAATTGAAAAGTAAAGTCCTCTCTCGACGAACGAAAACCAAGCTCTACAAGTCGCTCATTATACCGGTCCTACTATATGGCGCAGAAGCGTGGACGTTATCAATATCTGATGAGTCGGCTCTAGGAGTCTTCGAGAGGAAAGTTCTGCGAACGATTTATGGTCCTTTGCGCATTGGCAACGGCGAATACCGCAGACGATGGAACGATGAGCTGTACGAGCTATACGACGATATTGACATAGTTCAGCGAATGAAGAGACAGCGGCTACGCTGGCTAGGCCATGTCGTCCGAATGGATGAAAACACTCCAGCTTTGAAAGTATTTGATGCGGTACCCGCTGGTGGAAGCAGAGGAAGAGGAAGACCTCCACTCCGTTGGAAAGATCAAGTGGAGAGTGACCTGAGTGCACTTGGCATTTCCAACTGGCGCCAAACAGCGAAAAGAAGAGACGAATGGCGCGCTGTAATTGATTCGGCTATAATCGCGTAAGCGGTGCCAACGCCAATAAAGAAGAAGAAGAATAAAAATAGTCATTTCATTAAAATACTCAAAGGTGGCAGAACAAGAAGAGGAGAAGTCGCAATGCCAACCACTAGTATGCATCTTATATTGCATAGTCTGCAGATTCCCCATATTTTTGAATGTTAATTGGAGAAAATTTACCAGTACTTAAATTGAGAAAAAATAAAAAGAATAAGAGAACCCATTTTGATGCTATACGATGGCTGCTATATAAATTTCTGGCCTAGGCAACACTAATTGTTGCCAGGTGTAATCTGACATTTCCATTGGAAAGTTTGACATTTTTTAGCGTAACATCACTCAGAACGTTTTGTCATTTAATCGTGAATTGAATTGAATTTTATTTACAAGGAATTAAAAAATTCATCTCGGCCAAAAAATGGAATTAACTCGTGAACATTTTCGTGCGATCATTTTTCACAACTTTCGACGTGGATTATCACGACAAGAGTGCATCGATGAACTTAAATCTTTGTATGGCTATGAAGCACCATCCTATAGCACTGTGAAAAATGGTACAACGAATTCAATCGTGGCCGACGCTCGCTCAAAGACGAATTCCGTGAAGGTCGTCCAAAAACAGCCGTCATGTAACATACTTTCAGATAAAGGAAGCCTATGCATTTCTCCCACCAGCATACATTCGATATTGCATGAACACCTGGCCGTAAAAAAGGTTTGTTCTCGTTGGATCCCGCACAATTTGACATTCGCTCAAAAAAAGCACGATCGCGGTGCTTCAAAAGACGTTTATAAGATCGTCACAGGTGACGAATCATGGATCTATGCGTATGAGCCCGAAAAAAAACAGCAATCGACCGTGTGGGTCTTCCAAGACGAGCCAAAACCAAAAAAAAAAAACAAAACCATTTTCGTTGATAAATATTCGTATTTTTATTATTAGGCCAAAAATATATATAGCAGCCCTCTTATTGATTTTTTAAACTAAAAAAAAATTTAATTTTATTACGTTTTATTTAAATTTACTTCATTTTATTTTATTATATTTTGTTTAATTTTTTTATTTTATATTGCTTAAATTAAATATATTTAAATTTATTTCAATTTATATTATTTTGTTTTAATCTATTTTGTTTCAAATTATTTTATTCTCATCTCATTTGACTTTAGTTTACTTTTTTTATTTTATTTACTTTAATTTGTTTTATCTTATTTTATTTTATTTTTTTGTTTTGTTTTATTATTATTATCTTTTTTATTTTCTGCTTTTATATTGTTATATTTTGTTTTATCCTATATTAATTTATTTTATCCTGTAGAAGTTATAGCTGCTATTTCGAAAACCATCATGTTTCCTCATCAGACTTCTTTTTTTGTTCGAACTTGGGATGCCCACAGCACGAGCCAATGGTTATTCCATTGACCTACATGTGTGTCGCTACATACCTACGATCAAGTGCTCCGATATTCAGTAGCTATAAAACTTGGCGCGATGTAGTTTTTTTTGCTATGAATTTCGCACGGCAAGGCTCTTCCGTAATTTCGTTGTTTTTGTTTTATATAGTTTTAGTTTGTTTTATTTTATTTGATTTTATTTTAATATAAATAATTTTAATAAATATATATAATACATATATAAATACGTTTTATTTTTTTATAAAATTATTTTATTTTATTTTGTTTATTTTAATTTAAGTTTATACAATATTTATTCAAAATGAATTTTATATGTAGTATTTTATTTGATATCTTTTTTATTTATTTTATTTTATTTAATTTTATTTTAAAGGATATTTGCTAATCTTTTAATTTATTTTTTCCTTTTTGATTTTTTAATTATTGTTTTTATTTGATATTATTTGTTTGTTTATTATGGAATATTAACTTTAAAATTAATTTTTCCATTCGCTAAGTTATGTCAATTGCTTCAAATGATTGTGTGAACGTAGAGCTTCTCATAATTGCATTCATTAGCATTGCGGAGACATATTTTTCAGAGAAGGAACGCGGCTGCAAGAATTTCAGCGGCTATAAAACTATAGTAACATACATATTTATATATGGTATTATGTATATAAAGTACTCTTTTGCTTGTCAGTGCATCATTCTCAAGATTAAATGGTTTTACAATTTTCCAGTTTTTCTCTTCATCCATCAATAAAATATCTGCCTGTTTGCTGGCATAAAGGATATGAAAACATATTGCAGTACATACGGGTTTGAGGATTATAGTGAAATGCTTGCAACGCCATGATGACAGTTATGCGATGAAATCATAATGTGGCAGCTGTCATTTACGTAATTACTACATTAATGTAATGCAATACATATATACATATACATATATATATATATATATTTACATACATATGTAAGTGGATTCGTGATAAAGAAATGCATATGAATGCTTAATGGCGAGTTGTTGAATATGCATTATGGAAAAGTACAATTATCAGCTCAATAATGCAAAGCTGCATTAAAAATCTTCTACTCGTAATGTGTATATGTATTCCATATATATGAGATTATATTTTATATTTATACACTTATATTTTTATGTATACCATACATAATGTTTGTTATTTCCTCTTACCATTTAATTAACATGTTAATTTATATATCTACAAATATGCATCGGTAACCTGACAGCTAAGTAATAAAAGTAACATACGTACACGTACATATGAGCGCATTTAATATTGATTTTTGCTGCTTCGTCTTTTATTATTTTTAGTTACATTTAATTATTATTTCAATTTAACTTTGTGTATACTATGAAATTATATGTTATATAATTATTTATGCTATACATTCCTCGTATAATTTATATGAAATTAATTTTTTTCCTCTTTTTGAATAATTTTACTCTACGGTGATTTGCACTTTGTAACTACTGAAGTGATTTTCGCCCGAGCTCCGAGCGAACTAAACTGAGTATAAATCAAGAAATAGCTGACCAACTCAGAAAAAGTATTGCCTCTTTGAAAACTATACGTTTTAAAAAGACACACTTAAATTTTTATTATTTATTCAAGCTTGTTAAACTGCCTTCAAGAGCCTTCAAGGTAGGCCGCTTTCAAAATATTTCGCTTAAAGTATAATAGATTGAATATTTTCAAATGAACTTTCTGGAATCAAATTCAGTTTTTGTGCAGATATTGATCATCACAGTACATTAAGATAGCCAAAAACTTGGAAAAAGTGAAAGAAATTTTTATGAACGAAGGCCGAATCACAATTAGAGGAGTCGCTAATGATGTTGGCATAGATCATGTCGTGCCATTGTCGCCAATGTTTTGCGAATGAAACACGTACCGGCAGTATTTGTTCCAAAAATGTTGAATTTTGAAGCAAAATGTATAGAAATTGCTCAGAAACCACTATATGAAATCAGCCTCTATGCAGAATTTCTAAAACGGACGAGGTGTATCCATAAAGTAAGTGTACTGAATTCTTGTAGCTTTCAAAAATGTATAAGTAAACAAAAAACAAAAAAAAAAATCAGTAAAAAAAACCTAATGCTTTGGTACATAATATAAGCTTTTTTTTTGACAAAGTCGCTATCCCTCTCTACGTAGGTGGTAAAGCCGGTATCAATTTTTTTAATCTTCTCGCGAAGTAGCTTTCCGCTAAATCCTTTGTTTACTTCTCCACCTCATCCTTTCCCTCCTCAGTGATTACTTCGTATAGTAGAGATCTGGATCTCGTCAGTCAGTCACATTTAAAGGTTTTCGCTCCTCTACGACCGTTTTCAAACTCGCGACACTTGCAATTCATATTTTTTCACCAAATGCAGCTTTCATCGAGATTTTTCCTTCCAAACGAGGTAACGGGGGACGCGTCAACAGTTCCCAGTGTACTGACCTTTTACCGGTGTTATTACAAAGGGGAGAAGTCTGGTACTACCATATTGGTACACATACGTTCTGCATATGTTTTTTATAATATCAGGTGACGAGCCATGGGTTTAGGGATATGATATTGAAACTGAGGCTCAATCATCACAGAGGAGACATTATGACTTGCCAAGACCGAAAAAGACTCCACGAGGGTAGTGGAAAGTGAATGCCATGCTCACTGTGTTCTTCTATTTTAAGGTTATAATGCATTATGAATTTCTGCCACCATTTCAACTTTGTTTACACTTTTTTGGGTGAACTTTTTGCCAAGCACTATACCGCAGAATTATCTTAAGTTCTGCATTTGCCAAATAAGCCTCCGTCGGATGTCGCACATTAAAGAGCCATAGTTTTATAGCGACATCATTATGCAGACAGATAAGTAATTATTTGGTGAAATAAATTAGAATACTCGTTTTTTTCTTAGCACACCTCGTGTGAATTTGCAGTAAACAAGAGATTTTTTATCCCGGAAGTTTTTAAATCACATTTGTTTAATCTTTCACTTTTACTTTCACTTTAATTTTCTTGCTTTTACAAAGTCAGCGCGTGTACAATATTTAACAGGATTTGCTGTTTCTGAGAAACTCCCGAATTGTATGGGCAAACATACGTGTACATACATACCTGTGACACGTATACTTAGAAGGTGATCCCTCCCTTGCAAAACCTTAACATTTTGTTTGACACATGACAATTGTTGTGTTAGATTTTCTACATTTATTTCGTTGTTTGAAAGGTTTATTATTTATGTATATGGGGTTGAGTTATTTTCATAATTTTTGTGTACTAGAATTTAATGAAAACCCATATTAGCTATGTTAATGAAAATTAAATATGAGTTTGGTTATTCATTTTTGTTGCTTTATTTTTATGTAAGAGTGAGTGGCTTATTAAGTACCGATGCGCAGCATTTTCTAATATTGTTTTATACTATTATTAAAATTTTTCTTGTTTTTAAGAACGGCGCTAAATTTTGAGTACTTTTTACTTTAGGCAATAAGCATACAAAAAAAAAATTATTAATCATTATATAATATATTTAAAATTCATACATGATGCTGATGAATGCCGTATATTGCGCTGAGGCTATCCTTTAAGCTTCACGATTTTCGCTGAGCTAGATAACACGGTAGCAACCACATAAAAAGCATTAGGAAGAAGAAAAGCATCAGATGTTCTACTGCAGGAAATCTTTTGGGTATCTATTTATTAGGTTTTAGGTCACAAAGTCATAATGGGAAATGAAATAGTTGATGAGATTGCCGTTCGTCTGACAACTGAACTCGTACTATACATGAAGACTCCGTGCGAAAAAGTTACAAAAATGATGAGGATAAGATGCCTGTAAGACAGGAATATACACCCAATTTTTGCTTACATGGCCTCGAAAAGATTGCAGTACAGTTGTTGGCTTAATTATAGCTGGCACCAAACGCGAGCAGAATGGTTTGTAAGACATGCAGGAAGTCTAGCGGGGTTTGTATAACCCGTTACCTTAGTTTTTGTTCGCCTTATCTGGTATTCATTTTGGACATCTAGGAGATTTAGATACTTCCAAAAAGCTTCAAAGCTCGATATACCGGCTCCGGTAGATCTACATAATGCGTAGCAACTAGCCGGTTTAACCTAAACAAACTTAATAAATTTCACAAATTCGCTGGCATAACTTGCAGTAGGATAATCATAGTGTTACAGGTCAATTCTATCGAGGTAATAAAATTTATTTTGGTATTAAAATTTGCAATCCAGAAAACTTTGCTACTATTTTGTATACTGTCACTGTCACCCTGTAAGTTTTTTTACCCGCGAAATAGGAGATAACAAGCAATCTGCTGCTTTATTTTGTGTTGTTAATTTAAGGAAAAATAATAAAAACCAAAATATGTATGGTAGACACATTTTACGTCTGGAATTGAATAAAGATGAAGAAAACCGTTCAAAAAGGCGTATGTTAAGAAGTTTGCGGGAAAAAATTATCCTTTTAATTTGGAAGATAGCGTTGTCATTCAGCATTTTTGCCTGTACGGAAAACTTTGTTTAAAGCTAACAAACGAATTGGTACCATGTGACAAGGGAGTAGATGTTTATTTTCATATATAATTTTTAAATCAAAATTTTTTTAGACAGAAGTCGTCATTGCCGTTTTTCTCAACAATATAATTTTTTACACACGGGTCGTATCAGGAATGCATTGGTAGTAATTGTCTAACTGCTATGAGCCAACCTTCTGTTTCGCCATCACTGCATTATATTTCATATTTGATTGTCAAAGTAAAAGCCGGGAAAATTTGCTTCCCAACAACAAATGTAATGCAAATACCTATATATGTAAATTAATATTCTTCTTTTTACTTGTCAGCTGGCAAATGTAATTTGACATGGACGAAGAAAGCAATGCTGACAAAGTTTTTTCAAACAAAAGTAACAAAATTTACTTTACCGGTAACAATGAGAATAGGCATGTTATTGACTAAAAAAATTAATCATCCCATTAACACAGAGGAAAATTAAAAAATTATGTAAAGTTTTAACTAACTTTTTTATGGTTACTCAGCAAATTCATTGCTATGTCAAAGATTATTATTTTTTCTTTAAATAATAATTTCTGTCTTATTTTTGCACCTATAATATAAATAATTTTCTCTTTCATTGCAGATGTGTTTTTAATCCAGAATCCAAAAAAATATGTAAGTGAGTTTAAATTTAATATAAGAAATTCAGAGGGATAATTATAATTTTTTTTCTGCCTAGATTAATTTTGTTTAAGAAGTCTTGGAGATTTGTTATACTTTGTATCTGGCAAGAGAAAATTTGATAAAAACTTATACTGGCTGGTTTTCATGCCTGCTAGTACTTTATAATGCAGAAGCAGAGGAGGTTTTCCTCCATGATTTATTTGTCAGCCTCGGTAGCCAGACTTGTTTGTTTCCCGCAATGCCCTTGTGGCTTTGAAACCTAGTATGTAAGCGACCACTTTCCTACAGCCGCTACATCTATCGTCTACCTGGTCCTAAGGATATTCTCTGTGGCAAGACGATGTGAGGTTTATTACCTTAATTAACTCTTGGCTATCGACGTATATTTTATAAGTGATTTTTTGTATTCTTAGCTATTTCGCGCTTTTGCTTGGAAGATGCTGCAAAATTCTGAATCTACTGTAGTTCCACATAATAGATCTGTGATTCGTCCGTGTAGATGTTGCCCGTTCGGCTGTTGAGCCGCACGCTTATGTGCTAATCAACCTCTTTTGATGTGGCTTGAAACCTTCTTTTCTAGATAAATCGTGGAGGTATGTAGTCTAGTCTAGCGATGTCAATTGGTGACAGCTGGGGTAGCCTTTTATATGCAGCAGCTGGAGGATATCTTAATGCACTAGTTATGCAGAGTGCAGCGAGCTGTCGTATTCGCTCCAATGGTTTCCAGTAGGAGATTTTTCTAGCAGCAGAGCAAAATAAAATAAGACTAGCTTGACGACTACTGTGTAACACCAATGCATAAGGCCCATACGTGTATACCACTGGTCTTTTTAACTTAAAATTACTAGAACTGAACTAGTTTATTTTCCCAATGAGGGTCATTATGACCCTGCAGGTCTGTAAAAATTCTAGTTAAATACTATCATACCAGTTTGTTATTTATAAAGAAGTTCACTGGTAAATACCCTGCAGGGAAAAGGTAGATCACTATGCAAAAATTCTAGTTAAATACTAGCATTTTGTAGAAGAAATCATACTCGTTTGTTGGAAACCAAAATTATACTTGTATTTAAGAGACAAAAATATACTAGTTTGCCATAGACTAGAATTATGTTAGTTTTTTTCGGTACTAGTTGGCAAAAATTTTGGTATAAGCACCAGTACTTTGTGGACAAATTCACAACAGTTTGTTGTTTTGCAAGCCTCATAAGTAACTTGAAGCTCCGACCAAATTTTATTACACTTGCCGATACAACAACAACAACAACGCCATATTATTGAAATTTTTTATATTTTGCTAAATTGTGAAAAATTATGAACAGTTATAATTAAGCTTGTAATACAAAGATCGATATCTAATACACGTCCTGGATAAAAATAATGTACGAAATTGGAAGTTAGTGTGTAGACAGTTTCCCGTGAAAGGAGTTTTTCAAAATCATTCTCAAATCTACTTGAATACACACACAAAAAAAAAAAAAAAAATTCATTAAAAGCGGTTAAACCGTTTGTAATTCCGGAATCAATCGAACTGGGTATGCCTTGTCTGAGGCGAACTAGTTATCTCAACTGATATGAACGAGCCAATATTTTAACTGGTATATATGAACTGGTATCTAATTAGTATGAAGCTGATGCATAATAGGACGATTGTCAGCCCGTAGTACACCGTCGTGTCAAAAATACCAGTTGCTTACATGGAAAATTAATAGAAGATGAAATAGTTGGTGTAGAAATGTAAACTAGTTGGATTCTAGTTGATAATTAGTATTTTCGACAGCAGGGGACGTACATATTTACATGTACATACATATGTGTGTATTGTTTGGACATCCAATTCATTAAAGTGAAACAATTTCAATGATTGTGCCTACGGACATTTATTTATATATGGCATATTCATGTAAATTACTTCGTAGTTTATGTACGTGTATGTATGCACGTACATATATTTATGCGTATATTCATTTTATAATTAGTTACACTTGAGTTGCTTTTTACTATTTACTTCATATTCATGATTAATGATGTTTATTTGTTTTGTCTTTTACTTTTAACATAATTAGCTGAGTAATCTCACAAATCTTAAAATATCAAAAATTCATAGAATTATTGATATGTGATTACAGGATGATCTCTTTTCATTGTAATTTAATTAAGCAGCACTTACCGGCTAAAGCTATTTATAGTAAAGAGTCATTCAAGATTTTCCGATTAAAAATTCCAAAAATCTTGAAATTTATCGTTAATTCAAAATTCGAGAACATTTACACATACTCGTACATTTGTGAATATAAATTGAATAGGAGCACATTTGATTAATTTAATTTGCGTGGAAATTGTATACATATACGAAAATATATTTATATACCTATATATAATTGGCGCTTTGTAATCGCTGGATCGTTTTTCGGCCGAACTCCTCCTCCAATTTGTGGTTTTGCGTCTTGATGTTTTTCCAACAAATACAAAACAAATACCTATAGTTCATACTTAGCCGTCTCCGAACGGCTAATGGCTTTTTTTATGAGGAGCTTTATTTTTTCTCAGAGGGGTCTTGTCAGAGGGGTTGACATTCACTGCCGCGAGGCGACCCCATACATACTTGTATGAGCTATTAACGCTGTAAAAATATATATACATGTATATCTATATTTTACATCCAGTAAAACGGATTCGATTATTTTGGCATTAGGTGGCTTTAGTGATTTGAATATCGTGTTCTGTAAGTGCGATTCGATTACGTAAGATGACGTTTGAAAGACGATATTTTGTTTTAAAAAAATATTACGGAGTAAGTGTTGATCACTGAACTCAGTAGTGTGTGGGCGCATATCAAAGGTAGACACCGACAAAGAGCAATATTTTCCAAGTTTCTTCGATAAAGGCGAAAACGCATCTTAGGCAGCTGAGCATGTGAATAGTATTTATAGTCGTCAGAACAATAGTCATCATGCACTTTATTGGTTTCGTCAATTCCCTTCCGTTAATTTTGATGTTTCACGG
The DNA here is from genome assembly GCA_037013455.1 of Ceratitis rosa. Taxonomy (NCBI): domain Eukaryota; kingdom Metazoa; phylum Arthropoda; class Insecta; order Diptera; family Tephritidae; genus Ceratitis; species Ceratitis rosa. The sequence goes on from JAWMAG010000008.1 coordinate 25,439,370, forward strand.
TGTGAAAGGCCAATTATCGAAAATGTCGATAAAATAATGGAAATCGTGGAGCCTGACACTGTGTTGATTGCTCAGTAGCTAAGACTTCAATACAGAATACAGTTTGAAGCCACTTGAAGGCCACAAAAGGCTGGATACACTGGTTGTGTTTTATGAGGACAACGCCATACCATACACATCGATGGTAAATCGCTATAAGCTTCGTGAGAGCTTAGTTGGGAGGTTCTAATTATATATAGTTCTTTGTCAATTTGAAGAACAGTTGCTATGAAAGGAGGCATAAAGACATTGCCTTCAATCAGCAAAAGTTTTCAATTTAATGCAAAAGTAAATTACTATTTTTTTATTAGACCTAAATATATTTTTAATGACCTAAGTGTGAGGGATAATTATGTCAATTTAATATGGACTGGGAAGCACTGATTAAAGAGTATTTACATTAGGATACATGTACATTTATACACATGTATATATACAGACTGATGCATGTAAATATAAAAATGTCTGTATAAGCTGCTTACGGTTTATAACCATATGTAAATAATATTTGTATAAACATTCATACTTGTCAGAGTTCTAAAGTTATTTTACAAATAGTAAAAATATTTCTATTCACACAGAGACTACGCAAACAGGAATGTATTGTTTCAATTTCTTTCAACGCTTCAAGGTATTTTAGTTTGCAATTTGTGTGATATTTATGGTAGTCCTTATGCGGCTATCAATTTTGCTAGTTAAAAACTACTTTGAAACTATTATGCCAAAAGCTCTATTAGTAAGCTCTATTAGTAAGTGAACAACGTTTTGCCTATTTAAGCAACCAGTTCTTTCGATATATTTAATGAGATAATATTTAACAGATTTCGACCAGAGATATACTAGTTCCATACTAGTTCAATATATACATGCAAAATGAACTTGTAGCTTAATTTTATAATCATGTTGTATAAAAAAAATTTATGTCTAAAAACAAATTTTATTATCGTCGTAAGATTCTATATTTAATTTAGTAATCGATGCGGCATTTTTCGGCTGAGGTCCGATTATTCGAGGCCTTTATTATTAATATTCTGACCAAAATACAGTCGGAAGAGTTGTCGTTATTTGTGGGGAGGCGATCGCTATTACAAAAAGAAAACTGCTTCTTTTTTTAATCACTGGTGGGTTGGTCAGGAATTTTCGTATAGTAGTAAACTAGGCAATCGCCACAGGTGTAAAATATTACATCACGTGCACACACGTAGCTAACGAGGAAAGCTGCTAACTCTAACCAATGCGCTATACGCCTATCAACTAATTTTATTGAGAATATTAGTTAGCGAATATCGTTCTTAGCATTTACGGAAGCGAATTCCATGGGATAGAGCAAACAATTTCCAGAAGCTATTAAAAATTCCAATGCATTTTTATTCAATATAATCTGGATTTAATTTCAACATTAGTAGTGACTCTTTCATTTTTGCTACATACTTAGATCTTAAAATATTTTTATTATCTGAATGCTTTAGAAAATGTTTGAAAAAGTATGAGTACCTTTTAAATTGTTCAAACTGACGCCTGCCACTGTATTCATAATAGTATGCTGTGCTTCTCATACCATAGTTTTACCTATATAATTTTCGGTGAACCGTTATCATCACTTTTTAATAGGACCCGCTTTATTTTTATGTGAAGTTTTCGCACGCAAATGTGAAGGAGATTAAGAATAATGTATTTTATATGTCATTTTTATATGCAATTCCAGTGGTAGTCATAACTACTTTAACCTTAACAAAAGCCAAACTATATATTTTTCTATAAAAATTATATTTCTCATATTTTTTTGTTATTTAATACAATAAAAGCGCATTTTGCGACTGGTATATGCTCTACAATTTTCTTTTTTTGTTTAAAGCAATTATGTTCAAGTTATGTGCTGCATTATAACCTGGAGTTATGCACAAATACATACAAATGTACATATACGTATGTACATACATACACACGCCCGTATATTGTACATGTTAAATTACTCATACGTTGCGGTGTACTTTAAATTATTTTTTTCTTTTGAAGTAATATCTTTATGATTTATTTTAAGACGCTGTTTAACGACAGCTCTGTACTCTGAAAGAGTTATATGCCTCATTATCATTGTCGTTTTGACCTGATGATAATTATCACTTGAGCAAACTTCTTTGTTCTCACTGACGGGTGACTTCTTGAAATTAGAGGTGACTTTGTGCGTATCGAATTAAAATAAAGAGTTTTTATATTAAAAAAAAACTATCAAAGTGGACCAGAACACCATTATATTTATAATAATTTAAAATATTTATGGTAATTTCCAAATTTTTACACGGTGTAAACAGTAAAACTTTAGGAAAACACGACCAATTTTCATATTTCAGATATTTTTATTTGGATTATTTTTTGTAAACAAATTCAGTTAGGTGATTTATTAGTAATCAGTACGGAGCTTTATAGAGCACTGATTAATGAGACGAGACGAAACAATCAATTTATTGAAGCAAACCCTTGATGAGTGCTTTATCTAGCATAGTGGGAATGTGCGCGGCCTCCGAAATCATAATTTTTTGTATTATTTTATGAAGTTGATTGTCTACGCAGATAAGCTCTAGATGATTGCGCCCAAGTGCTGCTAAGAAGTGGTCGAAAATAGGTTCACTCGGCGGGAGTTTATTAAAGTCAGACACGGCGGCCACTGGACCGTAATTATTGTTAGAACATAATGTCAAATCCTTATGAAAGCTTAATTTCTAACAGAAAACCACAAGTTTTTACTTAAACTACTTCTTGTCCGCGACTCTGCATGGAATTTAAATATAAAATAGATTTTTAACTATTTTTACGTTCTTTACTTGATTATAATATTATTATATTAACTACGAGTTATCCTCAAATCCAAATTACAAGCGAATTTTTCGATTTGAAGGGTCCATTAACCACTAAAGTGGAAGAGATGTCATTACTTCTCAGTTGGACCCAATTACTTGCGAATATATAAGTATAGTTTTGGGACAATTCTGAGATTTCTGAACTTGAAAGCAAAAAGTTACCCATGTCGTATGAGCGACATTTAGTAAGTTTTATGCATTTTCTTCTGAAAGTAAAATGTTGCTCATATGACATGATGAACATCTTATATTTTATTAGGAATTCTTCAATTTAAATCTGAGAAAAAATAGGTTTATGGTCTACGTACAGACTAGTTTATTAGTTATTATATTGAATTATATGAAAATTATGTTTGCTTTAGCTCAGAAAATATTTTTTTTCACCGGAGCATTTAATTTTAAATAAGAAGTAAAAGATAATAGAAGTAAATTGAAAAAAATATAAAAACTTATAAAAAATCGTTAATTTTTACAAGCGGAAAAACTTGTATATGTTGAATAGGTAATTTAAAAGTATTTTTTATAATATTTCTATAAAGCTTAATATTCATAATTTTTCATGTAAATCAGCTCTCCTGTTTTCTAAATTGTTTCAGCTACTTTGCATAATTAAATGTGCATACTCGCACAGGCACGTATAAATGGAACTTCTTCTTCTGTGGACTCATTTCGTTTAGGCAAGATAACTTATCTCCTTCACACGTTGCTGCCGCAGGCCAAGCTAAAGCGCTCTGTTTTCTTTAGCGACTTTGATTGCGTATATAATATAATAAGTTGCGTAGCTGATAATCTTCGTCGAAGCTTACGTTGTCTACTTTGGGCTCCTCACGCACGTGCCTGTTTTATGCGGTTACCGCATCGATTTCGCTTTTCTGCTGCGGTCGCTTTGCCACATTAACTTAAACCCAATTTAGCCTCTATTCAATTATGAGCTTATTAAACTTTTTCTGTTATTCGTCTTTTATTTCATTGGGCAATTGTTCTGTACTAGAACGTCTTGAGAAACCTCTAGAGGTCAAAAGGCAGCGATGCAAACCAATCTTTCAAAGTATGTGTAACTTAAGATAAAATGCCATTACCACTGATGCTTCAACCATTTATACCACTATTGCCACTATTGCCTTTATCACTCCATACCCAAGCCTCTTTAAATGGGAATTCGCCATGCAACTGCTCCTTCACACATATATAAGCTAACTTGAAAATATATTTATTATGTTTTGCTATTTCGCTTTCGCTTTCTCTTTAATTTTATATTATGACCGCATTTCTTTTTTGAATTCTCTACTGCTATTTTTGTTTCCCTTGCCTTGGGTTTCATCACAGCAGCAATTATTCATGTTTATTGAAAAGTTTTTGCTGTGGTTTCACTACTGGGAATTTCATAAAGTCTTTCCCTGAAACCATTCTCCGCAAGGGTTCAAATTTGGTTTGCCAGTCTGCTGCATAGCATCTCAAGTTGCTGGCTCATATACTCATTTATATACAAATATTCATGTGCACAGATACACATAGGTATAATTGGCCCACTATTTTGTGAAGCCTTGTTTTGTATATTGTTTTATGGACGAGTATGCGGTTCACTAGCAACCCACTTGTGGCTCTTCCCGCTGCTTTCAATATCAAAATTTGTGGTTTATAAAATATATGTATATGAACAAAATTGATTGTGCGTCAATTAAGTGTATTATTACGGTTACAATGGAAACCTCATATGGTATATACATATGTAAGTGAATGTCAGAAGTATATTTTATTCATATAAAAATGGTACAACTGATTAATATACAATGAAATTTAATTGATTGGTAACGCGAATGTTGCCTAATGTGTTGCTTTAATTATTTACACAAATTTCTGGTAAAAACTAAGATATACAAGCTGCTTATTTTCTACAAATTAACAGATTTGTCTGACTTGAACTCGATGCCTGACCTTCCTTATGGTATTTAGTGCGCACTGTAATCTTCTGGCTCTTGCGCCTGCAAGTCTTCAATTTTTTAAAATCACTGAATGCTAATTTATGTACATACATAAAGAAACTATAAATGTTCACATAAAAACGGCCCAAAAAATTAAGACCTTTTTATAGGGTAAAGAGCTCTAGTGCAACACATGCTAAAGGTCGTTTGAGCGACATTTTGAGTTAAAATATCTCTTTTGGGAAAAGTATCAATTTTTTTTTAAATATAGTCTTCTTTCACGCTGTTACGTTCCACCTAGGATTTTTTTTTAAATTTTTTTCTTTTAAAAAAACGTATTTTTAGCCTTCAAAACAGAAATTTTTTTAGTGATGAACTGTATATTTGACCCGGGACTCTGATTGTTCAGCCATTTCTTTACGATTGGAAATAGGAAATAGTCGAGAAGGGGTCAACGTGGCAGATATGCTGGATGAAGTAGCAGCTTGAACCAAAAATTTTTGATTTTTGCCAAGGCGTTCATACATGAGTGCGGCCGTATCTTGTCGCAGCGGATTATCATATTTTTGTTCGTTAATTTATCCAAGAGTTATGAAAGAAATTCGTTGGAGCGACACGATAGCGAACATCCACAAATACTGCTTTGCACGGTATACTTTATCAATCTGAATAAATCAAGTAATATGTGATCCTTCTGCTTAGTTCAAACAATCAAAGTCTCTATTTTCATTCTCTGGAGTGTAAGAAATGGATTTTCGACACGCATTAAACCATTTCTTAATCATTGAATTTGATAGAGCGAAATCTACGTACTATTTACCTACCATTTTTGTTGTACAAGTGATATAATCATCAGAGCGCAACATTTTTCTTTTCCCTTTTTTTGTCCCATCAACTCATATTAGTTTATTAAAATGGGAGTAGATTTGTCCAATTTTGTTTGAGCGTCCTTATACTTAACTTTTGTGCAATGGAACATATGTAATTTTTTTAAGCTGATGAGCGATTTCTTGGTTATTTAAGTGCGCATATTCATCAAAGCTCATTTAGCCAACAAATTGTTTAATTTTTTACGATTATTTCAAAAATTTGATTTTGTGATAATAAAAGTCTTAAGCGCGACTTCGAAGTGGAATAGGTCTAGGTAGTAAGAGATCAAAAAGTGATTTAACTTTTTAAAAACTAAAAAAAATTAAAGTGAGTCTTCAAAAAATTTTTGGTGGGTAATTTAAAAATTAATACTTTGAAAAATTGAATTAATTTTTAATTGTAAAATCGAATTAATTTTTTAATTAATTTAATTTGAAAAATGGAAAATTGAATTAAATTTGAAATAAAATCAAAAAATTCAATATAAATATTTTTAATTGTGTTTAAATGATTCCATTTTTTTAAATGGAGCTTGGTTATAACCAATTAAAGTTGGTACATAAATGAATACATATTATACTTCAGGATGCAGCTGTAAATTGTTTGTTACTATATATTATTGCTTGTGGAGTTCGGCAAATTTGCAACCACAATAACAAGAATACAGCAATTTTATTGGAAGAGACAGCGAAAATAAGAGATGCCTAATTTCTTGTTGATCCGAACGTATATCTTTGTATACTTGAGATATAGAAGGATGCGATTCATGCAGTATTAAGGATTTTTTGATACTCCTCTCTTTTCCTTCAAATGCATTTGATTTTTACTGCTTTTTACACATTACACTTTCTCATTGAAGTTGAAAGCGAATTCATTGTACCATGACATAGTAAGCATATTAGCCAGTTGTCACATAAGGGAGCGTGATAAACTCATTAATTCTCAATATCTTCGCTCATTTTTGTTTGTTGTTGTTGTTGCCTTTTATTTTCTTTGTAGAAATGCGTATCAATAACTAAGGAATATTTCATTGAGTTCTATTTGGCTATAAAATGCTACAGAACTTTATTTACTGTCACTTTTTACTCTAGAGACATAAAAATGTACGTACATTTTTGGTTATGCGTTGGACACATTCAGACGTTTAATTTGTGCTAAGAAGATATAAGAAGTAAAAATTTATTTTAGGATTGGATATGGAGGTTTAATGATTGTTGGTTTAGTTTCGGCAAAACTAGATTTATTTTAAAATCTCTCGGATTTTTTTTTAATTAATACTTGAGTACTTATATAAAACTCTTCTAATAATACTCATTTGCTCTCAATTTCGTCTGTTGCGAAATTAATTTCTCTAAGGCACTACAAGTTTTATTTTGAATGAAATTAATAATAAAATTCCAAGATGCTTTGAGCAAATTTATATGGAATGTTTAAACTCTAACTCTATTTTATTCCTAAATGTAGTCCTAAATGTTAAATTGCCAGTTCCAGCGATTTAGAATTCAATAAAATATAAAAAAGTTGCGTATACGCCCCGTATGATCAAACCGAGTCGCATCACTTTAAAGTATTTAATGTGCCTCTTTTTTCATTGTATCGCAAAAGTGTCAGTGTAAAGTGAAAATGTTTACAGAAAATGAAAAAAAAAAATTCAATATCTCATAAAAAATTTATCAATGTAGAAAATATCAAAAATTAAAAGCAGTAAGGCAAATAAAACTAATTTATTAATAAGAAATAGAAGCGAAAAAATTCAAAGAATTTCAAATAAATTGTGGAGCTTGCGAAATAGGCTTTACATGTAATGGCATGTGTTGATTACTACGAAGGTATTTTATTTCCAGACAACAAAAAAAAGACAATTGAAAGTTTTAGTCCCGCTTTCATGAATTGTAGGTAGTTGTACCTGTATGTTGGGTGCGATGGATCTGAATTCCGTTAAACTTAGATAAATCATTATTGAAATTGTTTCAACTTCAAGAATATAATTTCAGGATTTACTTAGCTCTTAATGGGTAATTTTAATAAATTATTTAAATATTTCTTATATATATTTATTAATATATCCGCAAATTTATTTGTATTCAGGAATTTTTTACTAAAATTTTTTACTAAAGTTACACACATGTGAGTAAGAGGTTGAGGCTTAAAACCGTTATGTAAATAGGTATTAAAGTTATTATTTTGTAGAAATCTAAACTAGTTTTACAGAAATATAAGTATAATGCAATTAAAAACCCAAAAAAAAATTCAACAAAACAATGACCTGAAAAAGCAATGAAATTATGTTTAGCAAATACGAAAACATATAATTTTTTAGTAGGTCAAATTGTATCATAAAAATGTTTGCAATTTAATTTCATTTTTCGGCCGAAATAAAAATTTCAAGTTACGGTAGTCAACAGAAATAGCGCTCGTCTGTCCAAATGTTCTGAGTATGTATAATATCAAAAATAACAAACATTTCGATAAAGTTATCAGCAACACTAGTATTGCCAAATATCGAAATATAGGTAAAAGATAACCCTCGTACTACAAAATTTGACTAAGAGTAGAAATTTCTTTATAACTCAGCTCATATGACACATTTGTATTTACATCCGCATTTAGATTCACAGAAATTAGCACGAATAGTAGTTGTATGTTGAGCTTTGTTTTGCCCGCAGAATCTCTGATGCTTCTAGTAAAGAATATTTAAAAATTGTACTCACTATACAAAAAAGGTAATCCACTTAACTTCATGCAATTCTCTGATTTTTGTTATTTATTTCGTTTATTTTATTCAGGACTACGATTTAAAAAAATGTGCAACAAAACTCCCCATCAGCACAGACTAACCGCAAGTGCATAGAAGTTCACTTAAAGGAAAATCACCAATGAGCAAGTGATAGAAATCAATATACTCACTCGAGCAATTGTCTTGATTGATGAACTTTGCTTAAGGAAAATGAAAAAACAAAACCTGGTGAGAGTTTAAGGCAATACTTGTATTTTCTTATAGCTGCATGTTGAGCATGCAAATTTTAGAAAGAAAAGTTAGACAAAAAGAGAAAAAAATAAGCTGTATTCCTTACATATGAAAGCGGTGCTTTCTGGGAGTTCGCAATATTTGCATTTGTAAACTTAAGGAAAAAAAAAAATATTCACTGATAAGTGCATGTAAGCATTGAAGACTGTTGAATTTGCTGCCACTTTATTTCATTGCTTAGAAAATATAAGGAAATTTATTTTATTGAATTCGGTTCAACTTATTTCTCAACATCCTTATATCAAATTAAAGGTATTCCCAATCAAATTATTTCTAAAGGAGTGAAACAAACTGTATTTTGATGGTCTGAAGTTTGATCGATAAGGTGATTGACTCGTATCATATGATCCCAATTTCTCTTTATTTCTGATTGATTATAAAAAAGTGTGGGATCAGAGGATAACAGTTTCAGTTTTGATAGTTGACAATAGCAGTCATTCGAATTAAGAGTTTGATTCCCTGAAAGTAGCTCATAATAGAATATGCTCCACCGAAGGCAAATTTTTGATGAATTTACGCTTTGGATGTCGGTTTGTGTTGCGCACTTGTAAATAAATTTGGTACGCTGGATTGACTTCAACTCATAATGAATCCAAACAATAGTTTATTATTTTAAGTAACCAAGAGGCCGCTTTAACCAATGGTAATTGACACGACCTGCGGCCGCACCAACAGCCAAAGTTATAGAAAATTAATTTGAAAAGAAAAAAACACCTTCTTTATACCTTTCATGACTACATGAAGTTTGTGGTATTTCGTTTTAAAATAAAATTTGAATTCTCATATCTGAACAAATCGGTCATATAAGGGCTAATGCTATAGTCCTCGGATTTCCTTGATATTCATTGATAATGTATATATGTAAAAACGCGTGCAGAATGTGTCCTTTCACGCTTCTGTATGCCTTTTTGGACGAATTTTAGATCCAAAAACTTATATCTCAACGAATCGGTTACACGTGGGCTCTCTGATATTTTACTCTTATTCCAATGATTTTCAATACAATTATTTCATTAAATTTTCGAAAGTGGAAGCCACTTTGATGCTACTCTAATGGACTTTCGACCCAAAAACCTCATATATAAACAAATCGGCCGTCCTACGATTTCCATGATTTTGAGCGAGAATCTTTATTTATGGATATAGGTATGTATAGAATATCAAATCTCATATCCTTGGAGGCCTTTTAGACGCAGTTTTGTTCAAAGCCTGATATCTGAATAATTCGGTGTGTGGGACCTATATATGAAAGCGTATTTTGACTTCGATCATTTTCAGTACCCATGTGTATTGTTGTGTAGGTGTGTAATACATGTGTATAGTGGTCTAATCTCTGAAAAATACCAGTGCACTTGTGTACCAATGTTGTTTGAAATATCTCAAAAACTGAGGGACTATTTTGTGTACAAACAGACGAGTAACCTGACAAACTGACATGGCTAAATCAACTCAACTCGTTAGAAAATTTTAATGGGTCTATTTTTGTTTCTTCGGGCACTTATAGTATGTACATACTCAGGCCTAAAGTTAGTATAAAATTTCATGTATATTAAAAAGATTGAATTAGAAGTGTAAAAATTATTTCCTGCTCGGCCAGGAATGTCAACCTCTCAGAGTATAATTTTTAAATGAAGTAAAAAAAGCTCATCGAAAATGCTTCCAGTAATTCGAAGAAGTGTAATAAATATTTAAACATCTGAACTCAAATCCATCGTTAAGGCCTTGAAATACGCATGTAATGTTGTTACTAATACAAGAAAGCGTCTTATTTGTATATAAACCAAAATAATTTAAAAATTTTAAATGTAAGTAGAATATTTACTTAGCACGCTCACAATTCATATTTCCTGCTCAAGGTTTCTCTAAGCTTGTTTCCATGAATTATTACCTGAGGTATGCGCACTCAGTCACCCTTTCACATTTACCACCTTTTTCACAGATTTAAGCTCTTTTGTAGTACGTGATTCAAGCACTTGTGTCATGCATTTGCACATACATATATACACTCACACTTGTAAATATAATAATGTTTCTGCCAGCATATGTTGTGCTAGCCATAAAGTGTAAAGAGGTTTACCCAATATACGAGTATGTATGTGTGAAAAATAATCTTCTTGTTATGCTGCTGCTTGTACAATAGATAGTAACGCAAGTAAGATAGAAGAACATACTGTGATGTGGCTAAATATTATATGAAAATAATCTACTTTGCAATGAGTAAATAGTGATTTTGTATGCAATCTTTTGAATTTCGTAGCACGCATTTTAAAAATAAAAATTAGTGAATTTATTTCAGTTTCGATATTCTTATTTTTACAATAATTTAGTGAGGAGTGAAAGGCTTCAGTTTAGAAAAATGTTTCTCAAACTCTTGGAACTAAAAAAAAGTTGCTTACAAAATGTATTAAAAAATATTGCTATTTAATTAAGTATATATTTTTTTTCAATTAAATTCGTTACAAAATTTTATTTGCAAAACTTTGCCATAAAAGCGCTCTTTCCAATCTTACTTACACTTCGCCTTCTTCCGCTCAGCTTCAATTTTGATATGTGTTGACCATCAAAATGTCAACAATGTAGACAGACCGCCATCACTTGCTGCATGTCACTAATTACAACGTGCTGGTGTGTGATTAATGTAGTTTGTTGAAATGAAAGAAAATAGCAAAGCGTATAGTAAAAATATTGAAAGACAAGCAATAGATGTCTAACAGAGCAGCGCAAGCCAAATAAAGATGAACTGAATGTTGCAGTAATTTTCTGACCAACTCGTGGACGGCATGACATGCTGTCATGTGCTCTACGCTGTTGACAACACTGTGGCTTTTGAGCAGCAATTTTACCCATTTTTCATTAGCATTTGCTACATTTGACATTAAGTGCAGAGTAAACTGTTTACAGTACAGATAAATCATTTAAACAGCAGAGAGTGATGCTAATCGAGAATGAACTGCTATAATATTCTTCGATTTTCTTCACATCTCGCGCATCATTACATTTGATTAATAGGTGATTAGTGTAACAATCTACAAGTACGAGTATGAAAACTGATATTTTGGACTCAAATTTTATTTTTATTTTTTATTTCAAAAAATATTCTTTGCCTAAAAGTTAATAAATAGATGTTAGATAGAAATTTGAATATAAAATTTAATATAAAAATAAAAAAATATAGTTAAAAATAAAATGAATTTCGTCTTAAAGGTACATCGACTTGGTTAATAAAATAAAGAAAATTTCGAATTTACTTCCAACATTTCTTTAAATTTTGATCGAATTTTATGGGCTTCTCGATTTTGTTTAGCTGGAAGACGCCATTGCGGTGTTTGATGATGATTGGCTTGCATCTTAACCTCGTGAGCCCTGGCCTAATCATCAAATATAATACTTCACCAGATCCCGACTGCTTTTGAATGAACTGTGCTGCTTATATGTACACGGTGTGTCCCAAAAATAACCGAACTTTATATTTAAATCATACAACATACAGCGCCATCTATTGAAAATTTGCAACATTAAAAAGGTACATTCATCCTCTTTCAAAAGCACCTAACTTCATGTAAGTCGGATGACAGATGTAAAAGTGACAGCCATTTCAATAAAACCAAAAGTGTGCTAATGGTTCCAAAAAAAAATGGAACAAAGAGCAAATATAAATTTTTGTGTCAAACTTGAAAAAAAATTGAAATTGAAGTTTAAAAAAATTAAAAAAAAATTGAAAAAAATGAAGCAGCCGTAACCGAGGTACTGAAGAACATTTCTATAAATGACATAAAAAAATCTATGCATGCGCTGGTTGATCGTGCCAAACGTTGTGTTGAGTCAAATGAAACCTATTTTGAATAAATAATAACTTTCAAAGATAATATAATGTGTATTTTACTATTTTATATCCAAAAAGTTCGGTTATTTTTGGGACACACCGTGTATGTGTGTATAATAAAGTTAATTACGAGAAACTTCATTTAATTATCATCAGATGGCAATAATAAATACAACAATAAAATATTAGATGGTAGAATCTATTTGATATGAATTAAGACAATTATTTAGCTGCTCAACTGCTCAGCAGGTTTGCCTTAGAATCATAGCTACTCCATCGTTTTTAATTATTATTCAGCAACCCAGTCAATTTTCAAATGCATTTTCATCAAGCACCAAGCTTCCGTTTTGAAATGCATATGATAGCAGACAACAATAACACACATTCATTTTAATTTATTATAATTAGTTGTATGCGAGTTTGTTATTAGAAGGAAGTAAGCTTGTCGGTAAATATTTATGTACATGAAGTGAGTACCACAGTTGAAGGGAGGCGTTAAAACTAAAATATACCTATTCGTTCCCTGTCAATAACAGGCAGAGGTATTTGCAAATTATATGCCTCCGAGAACTTCTATGTCAATCTCGGTTGGTCTTTATTTACTAAATTAATTTTTATAATTATTTTTGAAAATAGTTCAATTTCAATTGAAACAATGACCGATGGACAAAGAAGGCATCTTCTACTCAACTGTTTGAAAATTCTGCTCCCAATAGTTTGAGGCTGAGGCTTAGTGTAAGAAAATTCATCGAACTTCTTGACGTGCCGTTCCCGAGGACCCGACATCGACACGAACCACTATCATACTTGGATAGCAACAATAATCCATAGCCGCCTCTGTGTAAAACGTCCATCAGCGGACACAAAAAAAAGCCCACAGTATGCGCCAATTACATTCTCAAAATTGCTTGCGCCAAATCTTGGAAAGAACCCGTGGGAAAAGTGTCGAAACACACTCTACGTCGATTTTAAAACTGGCTTCAACAGCTTGAAGAAGAGCTACTTTTATGACGTTATGTTTGAGTTAGGAATCCACGTAAAGCTTTTACGGCTAAGCTAAATAAGATTACGAGGCAAGTTAGCATTCGGAGGGACAGAGAGGCGTATAAGCTCAATTAGGAGAGAATATCAGAAAAAATGCTTTCATTAAGGGGTTAGGGGTAGTCAGAATTTTCAAAAAGTCAAAGACCAATTAACTGTTGATTTTTTCCCAAAAATCTAGACAAGAATTTCATAAGGCCGCCATTTTGTTAATTTTTGAAAAAAAAAATCCTTCGATCAGGCCCAGGATTATTTATTTATAAAACTAATTTTTTTTATCCGATTGATTTCAGATGAATCTCCAAGGACTTATGATTGTCACCGCAAGGACCTTTTTGTGGATCTGGGTTAACACAGACAGCTGTAACTTCGGAAATAATTTTTTTTTCGAAATTTTCGTGACTTCAAGTCAAAACAATGTTTAATAATTCCATAGCACTACTTTTGTAAAATAAAATTATTTAATAGCAAAAAAAAAATACTGAAAATTCTCATTTTTTCGTGCCTGTGACTACCCCTAACCCCTTAATAAAAGTTCTATGATTTTTTCTAAACCATGATTCCCGTACTGTAGAACATTATGACTGCATTCCGCGCAGTAAATTTCAATTAACGCTACGAAGGTTCTGAAAAACATCATTCTTGAACGGAGGATATTTTTTTTTTCAAATTTTGATACTTTATAAACCATTTGCCAATGTAAAAAATTCTTAGACCCATCATTTTGCATGTTAACACATAAATATTTATTTCTTTTTTAATTATTAATTTTTTTTCCAAATTTTCGGAATGTCAAGTCAAAACATGATTCTCACTTGATATATCTCTGACTACCTTAAGCGATATTGAACCACCAAATATATATATATATGTATATATAATATTATAAATTGCATGTTGCAAATCGACTGTTCACTTGCGTTGCGTACAAAATTTGCAATGAATTTGAAATTAATTTTCCTCGTCAAGCTGGCTGGTTGGACTGTCAACCAACGAATTTGGTGAGTGCTGCAGAGTTGGTTGCATGCCAGTGCCTAACTGTTAATTTACCTCTTTGGAGATTAGTTGTTGACAACAAGTGGCACAGTGGTAATTGGCTTGCAATAGTATGTGTGAATGTGTGCGATGCAAGTGGATTTTAATTAAATTGTCAGTGCTACTGTGGTGCAATGGTGGTGCAATGTTGTTGTAGTTAGTTTTATATTTTTTTGTTTCCCAATTTGGGGTTATAGCCAGCGCAACTATTAGTTATTTTGGACTAGTACACTAACTGGGAAATTATAAAGTAAAGATCTTAGAAATGACGAGTTTGGTTTAAACTGGAATTTTTTGATAATTATTTAGCACGCAAATAAAGACTTAAGAATTCTTATAGAAACACAGTCTCTTCAGAAATACGATATTTCAATTTGATTTTAAAAATACTACACTGTCATAGGTTTTAATACTTAGAAAATGCCGATGTGCCTGAAAAAAATAAAATTATTAAAAAAAGGAAGACTGTTTTAGTTTCATGATTTTCATTATAAGTTTCTCATGAGCTAACGGCCTATTTGTTTCCATGGATTGAATGTTTTTCTTATACAACAAAGAAAAATGGTAGAAGTGATAGCTGATTCGGAGATCTCCTCATCAGACTTCTTCTGGCAGGGATCGAACCAATTGGTCTCTGACTTATTTTAATTTTTTTCCATATTTTTTGGATTGAATTTTCTATAATTTACAATTTTATTTATTGACATTGGTAGCACTTAGTTTATGTCTAATGTGTAGCGTTGGAAGAAATTTAGTGTATCACGTGCATACATTAGTTTATTTTTCGTTTATAAATTTTTCTCATGTGTATAATTTTTGAAATTTCAACGATAAATTCCCAGTCATGCTGTCAGAATTTATTAATAAACCACTTGCAACAATTTGTGTTCAAATTAACTGTTCAACTATGAGTACATACTACTCGAAGTGTCGGCATAGCAGGCAAGCTATGGCACAACACATACACACACAAACACACACACACACAAACAACGCTTTCATCTTGATCGCTTCTATACACATTTACCAACATAATGATGAAATGATGATGGTATAGACAATGATATATGGCGTACAGTGATAAAGTGTTGCTAAGATGAATGTTTGTATAGATAACAAAAATAACTTCATGATGGCAACTTTTTCAACTGTGTTCGGGTTGCACACATACTTATTTATATAAATATTTTTTGCAGTGGGTACAAGAAGTTTTATGCGTTTAAATAATTTTCGGAGTACTCAAAATTTTATGCGCCAAAATGAGTATTTTTCATTGTAAATATGATTTTAAGATGGTCACTCCTCTTCTGGGACCATAAATTCGTTATAAAAAAATGAATAAAATGTTTGTCAGATTGAAAGAAATCAAAATTTTAAAATATTTTATGACCAAAATTTTTTCTTTGTTTTAAATTTAACATAATTTCTAAATTTCATAACTCCTGAGGAAAGAAACAGCGTCTTCGGATTTTTCTACGAACTCAAAGTGAGAAAAAAAATTCTTCATTTTTTTTACTCCTTTATAATGGTTAATGCTTACTGGGTGAAAACAAAAGTTTTTAGGCAGCAAGTCGATGTGGAGTTTATTAATTCTACAAAAATAATTTAAAAAGCCACACAGCATAAAAAATTAGAAGTTTTGGTAACTTTTTCACCAGTAAATCTTTAAAATCCTTGGTTAAGCCCCACTACTTTTTTTGTTTCCTTAAATATTTATAAAATTCAGTGAAATCTACTATAAAATAATTATACAATATACCATAAAAATGTATTATTTATATATAAATCGACCTGTTGTCAAATAAATACTTCTTCAAAGTTTTTAAACCATTAAATGCTACCTTATTTCAATTTAAATCCTCACCCCTCACTTTAAACATACAAACACAAATAAACATGCATAAACTTGAGTTCGCGCTATGCACACTGTAAACCAAAATTCATATTCATAATGCAACAAAGATTTTTATATGCATAACAGGTAGCATCGTTCAATTAGTTTCACTATGCAAGTACTTACCAACTCGTGCTCAGCCAACCCAATGCCTCTCGTATCACTCGTTTTCGCCCCCTCTTTCGACTAACTTAAATATAATATTTGTGATTTATTTGCGCTGTCGTTGATAGCTTTCACGCATTTTACCTTCACACAGTCACTTCTCTGCCACTCACAGGAACGATTTGCTCTTGTGCTTCGTGGAATTTCTATCCGCACGACTGCGATTCCCTTCACTGGCAGCCAATTTATTTTGATATCTTCGGTGCATGCTTTGCACAATTTTGCATTTACTTCACTCAATAACTCCTTTGAGAGTGTAAAGACGTGAAATATCATCATTTGATTATTCCATACAGGAATGCACTTTTGTTTATATTTATTACTATGACTATACAATTTTCCAGCTAATGTAGCAATATTTAATAATTATTAACTCTATGTGTGTAAACATATTGTATTTTGGTTTAAGTGAGAAGTTTTAGTTTTTTTCGTACAGTTTGCAAAATTACACGGTGTGTCCCAAAAATAACCGAACTTTATATTTAAATAATACTTGCAACAAATTTGCAACATTAAAAATATACATTCATCCTATTTCAAACGCACCTAACTTCATGTAAGTCGGATGACAGATGTAAAAGTGACAGCCATTTCAATAAAACCAAAAGTGTGCTAATGGTTCAAAAAGAAAATGGAACAAAGAGCAAATATATAACTTTGTGTCAAACTTAAAAAAAAATTGAAATTGAAGTTTAAAAAATTAAAAAAAAAATTGAAAAAAATGAAGCGGCCGTAACCGAGGTACTGAAGAACATTTCTATAAATGTCATAAAAAAATCTATGCATGCGCTAGTTGATCGTTCCAAACGTTGTGTTGAATCAAAAGGAACCTATTTTGAATAAATAATAACTTTCAAAGATAATATAATGTGTATTTTACTATTTTATATCCAAAAAGTTCGGTTATTTTTGGGACACACCGTGAATATAAAAATAATTAGAACAAAAAAGTTAAAGCTAAGAAATTGGTAAATATTTATTTCCTAAATGAAAAAATTTGATTTGACATAAAATTTTATAATTTTTTTTTAGGAATCAGCGCAAATGCATGTTAAATTTCATAAATTTTTCATAAGCGAACACAAGGAACTCAAGTTAGAAGAAAAAATGCTTTGTGATGAAAAGTAAATAGAAAAAAAATCGATTTACCATAAATAAATGAATGAATAAAAAGGTCAAAAGAATACGAAAAAGAATGACACCCAGAATTAAGTCGATATTAGTCTCGAATAATCATAAATTAGGCAGCCAGGAATTTCTATCACACTTTTTATGCCCCAAAATTAAAATCGAAACATCAAATTGTCATTAAGAAGACCTTTCAGTATTAGAAAAATTGAGACTTTAGGTTCACTACGTACGTAGTCTAGATACAAAAATATTTCGTACTGACATTTATCAAAATAAAATATGATCTTAAATAAAATAGTATTTGCGTTATCATTTTATTTATTACCTTTAAATAGTGTTAGCATAGGGTTTCTTCATTAATAGAAATTTATTGGATTTGTATATAAGCCCCTGATGTAGTTATTTTTATCGTTTTTTACTTGACTTCATTCTTCTTCTATCGACGCGTAGTCTTGGCCTGGTCTAGAGTTGAAAATATAGTTCAATCAATATTCTTCAAGTTGAGTTTCTTTGATTGGAACCTTTGCTAAAATTTTTTCTTCGTGTTTTCTTTCTAATATATGTTAACATATACTCGTTTATGTATATGTAATTGGCACTTTGTAACCGCAGAACCAAATTTCGGTCGAGCGCCTGCTCCAGTTTGTAGTATGCAACTTGATGTTCTTTCCACAAATGGAGGGACCCACGGTTGATTGTTTTTCATGAGAAACCTCTATTTCATCTCTTAAATATACTCAGAAAAGTTAACCGAGGGGATACCGCAATTAGAAAATTTAACTTAATATTTTTTTAATTAAAACCCCTACGCAATAATTACGTTGGTCAACAAAATATAAACTTTTTTTATCACATGAAGACTAATATCAAATATTGAATGTATTAAGGTCACTAATTAATATCAATTCAATGAAAAAATGTGTATTATATTTTATTGTGTCACGAAAACATATATTTTTAGAAGAAAAATACAAAAATGAATCCTTAGGAAATAGTAGTGCTTAATTTACAATAAATACTTAGAGTTTTTCAGATTATTTGGCTTTATGTAGGTGCCTTCTAAGTCAACCATAATAATTTTCTTGCATTTCTGGACTTGATTTCTCTTGTCCCTCACTCACAGCACCCAAATAGATATACACGTAAATGAGAGTTCATCATATGAGTATGTACTTCTAGTGGTATATTACACTCCAAAGTATTTTTGAGCATTTTAAATCAAAAATTTTACAAGAAAGAACACCTTTCTATAATTTTAATTTTGCCTAGAACACTCTCTTGACATAACTATGAAGTATTTAACGCAAGTATAACATAATCTAATTGAATGTAATAGGTTTAAGGGCTCTTTAATGAAGTTATTCAAACAAAGAAACGTGTATAAGGTCAGAAATGAAATCACAAAAAACTGTATGTAATTAAAACAAACTCACATCAGCGGTTACAATATGAGTATATACATGTATATTTAGATATAAATATATTAAAACCAAATTTTGTGGCAAAAATAGAGTTTACCAGAGTTATTGGAGGTAGCACCTGAGTTACCAGCTGATCTGCTTAGATAGGATATTTTCCGAACCAGAGTATACTCAAAAAATGTGAAAGTTTCATTAAAGAAAAAATAATTTTCTTTGCTTGAGGCCATCTTTTTCCTTATTAGTCCATTTTAAATGTATCCGAAAAAATTTGTGAGTTTCGTGAATTCAAATACAAGCATAAAGCAGTCAAGCAGTGTAGTTATATTATTATACGTACTTTTGTAGAATTAAACGAATTGAAAACTCTCTCTAATTACCCCTAACGCCTTAAGTTGATTGAAGGGTTACTTATATGTAGGTGGATCATAGACAAGAAATGGTTTTGTTTATTTATAGTATAAGGCGTACTACAGTTAAGAACAGTGTATGACTAGTATGATAGTAATGTAATTAATGCTAGTAATTCTTACTTGTATGATGTACAAATATCTTCTCCAAATAATCACATTTTTCCTCAAACAATATTGCTTATTCCCACACAATACTGGACACTGTAACCTTATAATGTTTTCTGAATGCTTTTAGATTGCCAAAACAACATAGCTTGTCTTTGCTACAGCGAAAAAATTCACAAGCAAGCTTAAAAAAAAAGAAAAAAACCATACAGCAAAAACTAGGAATCGAAATCCAGCGCTACGGTCAGCGTGAAACAAAAAAAAAAAAACATTTTGAGTACATCATCAGTGTGATTGCAGTGTCACTGCTTTGAAAAACTGGCACAATTTTTCTGGTTGCTATGCGAGCTTTATATCTACATGCAAATAGTTGGGTTTAATGTGTATGCTTGCATGCAGAGACAATCTACCGATGACAGTGAAGAGCTATGCTGAGTAGAAGCAAAATAAAGCCAAAGTGTTACATGTACGAGTATGCGAAAAAAATTAAACAAAAAATATTAGCCTAAATAAGATTTATTCTTCATAATAATTGAAAACTATTGAAATTATTTTAGTTGTACTACTACGAATAATAAAATATAAATAACTGATAGAAGTTACTGGGTTATTTATGGAAATGCACCCAGTTTATACTCAGGTATCTTCATTTCCAAAGTTAGCCGAGTATTTTTCTTTTTAAATACAATAGGTGCAATGATTCTTTATTTTAATCTTTAAATATTTTCAAAATAATATTCTTTTTTTATTAAATCACCTTCTAAAATTGTTTGGTTACGTATACGCACTGTTGCTCTTTTGCCATTACCATCAATTAAATTATATTAATATAAATTGTGCTTAATACTACCAAAGCCATCAATCTTCTTTTAACTGTAAAATTATTATTATAGTAGTTATTGTCATTTACATCATCATGATTATTATCAAAATCATTATCATTATCAACTGCGCTCTTTGTAAATGACGGAAATTCAAATTTAAGTAACTCAATCGTCTCTTCCAGCTTTTACATGCTCATTACCATTTTCTTTGAATTCTGAACTTGGTTGCTATTGTCATTAACTGTTCAATGTTTGTTGTTAAGCTCTCAGTTGTTAATTGCGTATTTGCTTTGCTTTACTTAGAAAAGCTGTGGTGGCTTAAATGGCCGATTGTTTGTGTGTTTTCTTCAGTTGTTGTATTTCATGGTCATTGAAGCAAATTGATGGCAATGGTTGACTACTTACAATTTTCAGCTAACGGTTTTTTATTACCATCTTGCTATAGTGAGTTGCTTAGAATAGAGGCCAAGCTATTTGCTGGTAGGTCACGCTGAAGGTCTTTCCCTTTTAATGTTCATTTGTCAGTTAATTGAACGACAAACACAGACCTTCAGACAGAATTATTTATATCCAGCTACTGTTCTCTGAAAGAGTATTTGTGAATATTTTGTTAACGAAAAAGGTTAATAACTAACAAGCAGTTTAGAAAATCGAAAGAAATTACAAATCTCTGATAATTACTTAAAATTGTGAAATTTCCGCAGGAAAAATATTACATTCTCTCACTCACTCGCAATAACCGAGTGAGTAGTAGAGTTATGGGTTCACTTTCACGTCAAATCGACATATTCGAATTTTTTTCTTAATTACCAGTCTTTCTATCCACAGATGTAAATCAATTTATTGTATTTCAGTACATTTGTCTGCCGGGAGGCGCCCGCAATAAAAATAATTAATTTTCCATAGTTTTGGATATTGTTTGAACCACGATTCGAACCCTAGATAACTGATCAATCGAAGGCCTGTGAAAGTTTACGATGAAACTGTGCCAATCAAAAAGTCATGCAGGGACTAGCTCTGACGTTCAAAAAGTGGTGGTTTCAGCGTCGAAGACAAAACGCTACCTAGCAAAAACACAAAGATGAGGAATTGGAAGTTGCACTGGATGGAGATCCATGCTAACCAGGTGAAATTTTCGATACAAAACGTGATCGGCTACAACTAATGCGTTTGAGATGTATTTTCCTTTTAAGAAATGACCGAAAGGCATGACAAAAGGATTTTGCAACATCACAATGCTCGGCCCCACTTAGCTGTAACGCTCAAAACCATCTCAATACGCCAAAATGGGAACTCTTACCCAGCCGCCATATTCTCCTGATTTTGCTTCCTTCAATTACTTTTTCGAGGGAGCTATACCGATTTTGGGGAGTCGCCGGGCCTGGTGTTGTAAAGAAATCGAAAAATTTATATGAAAAACGAGATGACTCATTTTTTTAAAATGATATTCAAAAGTTACTAGAGATATGGTAAAAAGTAGTCGCTTTCTAACAATACTTTAAAAGACGTATTTTTACTTTTTGCCACCGAATTAATTTATAAAGGGCGATCTCGTACTGCAATTCTGCTTCTGGATATGCAGTGACAGTCGCAGAGCTATACTCAATTCCTACTCTTCGATCCACGTCGCGTTTACTGAAAACGTGAGCAACCCTTTTAATAACCAACCGGTTTTTAAGTAAAGAAAAAGTTTTCACATACTTAATGTAAGAGAAAATGTAATCTATTATAATTTTAGAATAATACAGACTTGCGTTAATGCTTTAAAAATGACAATTCTTGTCATTAGAAGAAATAAATAATAATTTTCGTGATTTTCCTAAGGTTCACCAATGTATGCGTACCAGTTTTCTGAAGAGGCTAGGATTTATAAAAGGTTGTCCATTAAGAGGTGCTACTTTGATATTCAAATAAACGTATCCTTTAAAATATCAATGAATTCGTAGCTTGTGTGGCACGTAGCGAGGTCTAGTTGAAAACAAACGTTCCCAGATTAATATCATCCAACTCTGGTCATTAAAAATCATTATTCATCTTTCCATTAATTTTCGAAAAAGTAAGATCCAATGACTACGGCAGACCATAAATCACACTAAAATGATACACGTTGAGGAAGAAGCTTTTCAATAATAAGTCTTGGGTTTTCCAAGCCTCAGATACGATAGTTTTGCTTACTGACGTAGACATCGGGACGGAAATAGGTTTCATCAGTCAAGATGATTTTGCAATGAAATTTTTATAGTTAATTTTAATAATTTCAGTTTAGAAGTGTAGTTTTTACATGTCAAATATCAAAAATGGCGAGTGGTTAGCACTCGAAAAACCCGTGACCAAATCTTGGTACGACCAACATCCTCGGAATTTATTTCTGACATGAAATAAAGGCTCCTCATAAAAAACCATCAGACGTTCGGTGGCGGCTTAGTATAAACTGTAGGCCCTCCATTTATTGGGTAAACATCAAGACGCAAAACCATAAATTGGAGGAGAAGCTCGGCCGAAAATCGCTTCAGCGGTTATAAAGCGCCAATTGTATATACATACCAGGGGATTAACAAAAGTCCGGTAAGTTCAGCAGAAAAAAAATTATTTTTAGGTTTATTCATAATTTGTGTACTGTTTTATCTTCTCTACATAATCGCCATTGGCTCCAACGCATTTCTTAAGCCTATAGATCCACTTCTGAAAAAGGTCTTCAAAATCTTGCTTATTAAGCTTAACAAGCTCATCCTTAATCCCATTAATTACTTAGAATTTGTTGTACCTATCGGGCAGATTGTATATTTTAGTAATCGCGATACAGTCATGGCACTCAATCCCATTTCATTGGATTAATTAAAATTTCCCGTCTTAACAGAATGTTCAAAATAAAACCTTTTATTGGTATACCTTTTACCTATAAATGGTAATTTTCGCTGGTCAGGAGCTTGAAGAAATTTCTTAAATTGAAAAGATTTACAACCTTACCAATTGATAATTAGTTGATTGAAATTTAAGTTTAATCAATTAGTAATGCTTTAAGAATGTCGCAGCATTTCCACTGGCCGAATTTTCAACACTTGCATAGCAAAACCACACAATAAAATTATTTAAATTTTTAATATATAGAGATGGAATTTTTATTTTGGTTAAGTGAAACCACAACTAAATTTCAGTGCATTTTTTTTTTGTTTTTATAAACCAAAACTGAAATTTGAATTCGTCATAATTGATTTTAATTATTTGCAATAGCGAATAAGTTTGCGGTTGCACGTAAATTTTATTTAATATTTAATCGAAAATTTTCTGTTTCGTGCTGTTTCACTCGTATTTTGATATTAATTCAAAATATATTATATTTATTATTATTTTGTTATAATATATATTCATTTAAATATGGTTTTAGGATAAATAAGAACTTTTGACTATGGAAACTTAAATTTTTTTAACCGCAGTAGCCCATGGTGTGGCCACAATGAAAGAATTAGTAAATTTCTGCAGTAAATATTTTAGATTTACCAGCAATTTGATTTTGAATTAAATAAGCAACTAAGTAGTAATATAGTAAATATAGGTTTCTTAAGTAAAATTTATGTTATTAAAAAAGAAAATAATTTTTGGTAAAATTTTTCATTAAATTTAACCTTTAAAAAAGATATCAAAATTGAACTCAATGCCAAGAAAAACCTTCAAATACTAATTTTGATTCAAACTGCCAACTCTGCTGAAGAGTTAATTTAAAAGAAAATTTTCAACCTTTAAACTGATAAAAGTGTACGTGATTATAAACAGCAAAGGTGTGAACTAAGTACGTCACATGTACATATGTATATGTAAGTGTGCGCTTAATAAGTAGCAAAGTAGGAAACTGCGAAAATTACAAGCGCGACAGTTGCAAATGTACGCAAGAACGAACCACTCCGTTGAAAATATTTTAAATTCGAGATTTCTGGTGAGAATTCTGTGTAATAAACTGAAATGTAAAACATTTTATAATAATCTGATTCGCACCTTTTTCGCACTTTTAAAAATCAATGCATAATTAAGTCGCGCAGGTAATTCCACGGCGATGATGCTGTGACCAGCTACCTTTTGATTAAAACGTTTTTTTTTAACAATTTTAAGCAAACCCAGCTGCACTGCTCAAGCCACTTGAGTAGAGATTTCCCTGCCGCTGTACGGTGAAGCAACCGTCCGCAGAGAATTCATGGAAGAGTCAACCACAAGAGCGAAAGGCAGAAATAACGTGCAACTGAAAATATAATCAAGACAAATTGTTGCCTGGAAATATAAGAATTTATATGACCGACTGATGAATGCACACAGGTTGCGCTTTATTGACGACGTTACGCAAAGAGTGTCGACTTCAGACCGTACGTTTGTTGGTCAGTTAAGTCCTTCCCACTCATAAACTCAACGCTCGACTGTCTTCGAAACGGTGAAACGTCGTACGTTATGAAGTATAATAATATTGTACGTAAAAGAAAAATAAATAAAAAAATAAAGAAAATAAAAAAAATGAAAAATAAAGAAATAAATGCCAATAAACATATAAAATGTGTGTATTTCTGATAGATAGTCAACTAATAATAAGCATGCAATGGAAGTGTGCTACTTTACCTGCGAGCAACTATAAGACTAAATTTAATTATTTTCTTCTCCTTAGCACACTTCCTGTCTGTATATTTTTATTATTTATTATTTTCTTTTATCATTTTTTTTGTGCTTAAAAACATATCGATTTGTTGCTGTCAATTCCATTCGGAAAGATGTCAAACTTCATTTAGCTGATAATATGCCAAATAAAAAGTTTTTGTTTTTGCCTGAGTAGCGAACAAAGAATACATGTTTATACATTCAAAGCTATTTATATATGTATGTACATAAAAAACAAATAATTTCATTCACTTTTATTGAAATGAACTCTCCCGACTGGCAAGCTTTCACTCACTTAACAAATGCCATTCTACGAAACAATAAATGCCGCAGATAAGATTATAGCAAGAGCTGCCTCCCTTTGGGAGTCCAATGGCTCTTTAAGGAGTTGAGGTGGTGAATTACATAGAAAATATTTGAGATGGTGTGGGTTGGCAATTCCTTCTTTTAGCTTACAAATATACCATATTGGGTAGGGTCGGGGGTGAGCTCTGGGTGAAAAATTTGAGGTGGTGCTGTGTGACCTTTATTCCTGTGTTAGAGATGTTGCGGCATGAAAATTCCATTTTTGCGTGGATAATTTATTTGAGCGCTTTGGCTTGGCTGGAGCGGGTGCTCCGTGCTGTCAAATATCTAAGCCTGCAATACTGCAATCATTCGAATCTCTACTAAGTACCTCAAATTTAGCATCTAAAAGACAGTTAATTGCAAATACCAACGAAACTACATTAATGTATAAGCTATAGCCTAAATGTATGCTGGATAGATTAGGCATAGGGTGGTGCATGCTGAAATATTTTTTTGTTTGCTTCTGCAAAGCATATATTCGTTATGCTTAAATGAACTAGTATTTAACTAGTATGAGGCTGATGTGTAATTCCACAATTTTCATATTACACTCCGTCGCGATTTAAAACTAATATTTCGGATCAATATAGGATGACCTAGTCGTGTTAAAACTATTTACTAGCAACTAACTATTTTTACTCATAAAACGTTAACACAACTAGAGAAAATTTATTGAAATTTCTGCTTATAAAACTGTATGTGATTTCTTTTACCTAAAACATACAAAAGGAATGGCAACTCCTCCGCGTGCATTTAAGACATAATAAAATAAATGGAAGCTCTATTATAAAAATTGTAATGACAAACTGTTTATGAGATGTCGCATTGCTCCCAATCACAGCTTGTAGGTATCAATATACCTCGCATCCGATAATCAAAATCCATACTTTTAACTTTTTCTCCTTGTACAATACCGCAATACCAAAGGATGTACTCGTAGAAGTATGTATATAAGAGTATATCAGTACTGCGAATGACAGCCGGAGGCAATAGGCCATCAAGCCGCGCACATATATGTACATCTCAGGTATGACACCGTAACTATTTACTTCCAAAATTGATGCATTAAAAATTATTAAACATGCATTAACCTAAAAATCTTCTTTTGTAGCTTGGAATTTTCAATCATTTTAATATTATTATTAATGTTGCAATCACCAACGAACAAGATTTCTGAAATGATAAGAAGTAAATTAATTTTTGTTTAATCCTGTCAAATTATTTTTCGTAAATTTGCACAAGTTTTAGTTCCACATTAGTCTGAAAAAAATTCACCTGCGATTTGCCCTGGTATAAATTATTACAATATAATTCGATGAGCGCTAAAACCACCATATACACAATCCATAGTAAACACCTGGCACAAGTTTGAAAATTTTACTATCAAAGTAGCCAATTAAATATTTCAGTTCCATTCTTTCCACAACTACCATACTACGCATTATATATATTTTTCATGGTATCAAAGAGCTTTGGGCAAAATCTGAAAATAAAAAATTGCTTCCGTTTTTTTCCCTCTTCGCGATGTATAAAAAACTAAATAAAGTATCTACTCATTTCCGTTTTCGGAACTTGACTCATTCTCAAAGACTTTTTAAGTGCGATTTCAAAGCTTCAAAAAAAAAAAAAATTTTAAAGAAGTCATATGCCTCATAAAAATCGTTTGCAAAATTTATGCAATAATTTCAACAAGAAAAATTGGTATTTGAAAAAATGGTATAAAATTTAAATTTTACGAAACTTTCCAATATAAATTTTGCAATTTATTGCAAAGTATTGATGGACATTTTGAAGCTAAAGCAACTCTCATTTCACCACAGGCTATGAAACAAAATTGAAAATGTACTGAAATCCCATTTATTCGAGTATTTGCTCTTATATTTGCATGTATTTATGTATGTTCTCATAACACATACTCATAATATTTCCAATCAATTTGTACATTGAACATGCGCAGGTGTATATGCAGCTCACCACATATATTTACTCCCACATGATGGTACAAATATAGCGTAGTATACAGCCAACGTTGCCAAGGTGACCTTTAACGAATTGAAATTGAAAATCTTAGCTGAAATACACGACCATTGATAATGCTCTAAATAAATGGAAATGCTTATATCCATGTACTGTTATATTCGACTACATATATATGTACGAGTACTTACATAAGTTCCATCTACTTACTACCTCCACTCATCAGCACTGATCTATAAAATCACCACATTTAACGTGTTCCATACTTTTGAGCTCCGCCTGTTGCTATCACATTGGATTTAGTGGCAAGCATGTATGTACGAGTATATATACCCACCCGTACAGATTTACATACATAAATATGTATGTGCAGCAGACATTGCTCTGTTGTTCTGTTGGTGTTTCGGTGATTTCGCTTTGGTTAAATATAGCCCGTTTGACTTTTGTGGTAATGTAATAAACGCGAAGCATTCATCCGATATATAGTGCCAACGGTTAAAGCGGAGAAAATGATTGTCGTTCTATGTGGTGAATGGAATTGCCATAAAGTTGACTGATGCAGTCCAAGCCACGGTGCATAAATGCGAAAAAAAAAAAAAACAATACTCAGAGGCACTGTCATAGCTATTAAGCATGGAATACTGATGATTGGCTTACACATTTTTGAAGCTGCTTATTTTGTTTTGCCTCTTGTGTGAGTCAAATTACGCAAAAATTAAATATGGTAATTGAAAGGTATTTCCAAAATTTTAAATGAGGACCTGGAGTCTAAAGTGGTTTTATTTTACCTATAACTAAGAAAATAATAATCTTTCATATTAGGAAGCTAAAATTTAATTCTAACGGCCATAGAGCGATAAGTATAGTGATTCAACCACCGAAAGGTATTGAAGTTGTCATGTCAGGAAATATTTTTACCAAAGATATGCTTTAGTGAAAAACTTAAAAAATTATTAACTTTTTCGTAACTCTTTGAAAATTGAATGCAAGTGAATGAATTAACCAAGAAAAAACATATTTGGTTTGATAGTGGTTTAAAGTCAGGAAATCAATAACCATATATTTAATTAAAAAATGTCATATTGTAAATTTGAAAACAAAATGAGTATATTATTGGTTATTGAATTGTGGAATAATTGAACTTATACGACAATTTCTGTGATGTGTTTAATAAAACATTATTACAGTTTATTACATTAATAAAACATCATTATTAAATATTTATGAATGCCTATGCATTTGCTACGAAGTTTTGTATTAGCACTGTTCCACTGGACACCTCTGTTGCTATTAATGTTTAATATAAAAAATTCACAATTTTTTTTTTTTGAATGATTGTATTATTGATGTGGGAAGATTTAAATCTATTTTTCCCTAAACTATGTTTTTTGAAATTCGTACAACGAAATTATGGAAAATTGGTTTAATTCCTTTTTTTCAATTTCATAACTTTTTTTGACGAAAATGTAGACAAATGTTTAGAAGTCGTAGTTTTGTATTTATTTATTAATTAAGTTTTTTTTTTGAGAAAGGCATTGGTCAGGCTTTCACAAACAATTTTTTTGTCCATTCATTTTTTCACACCACCCAACGTGTAATGAAATTATTTTTAAAATTCCCAAAATTATTTTCCTTTTTCTGTTTTCTATGGTGACCTACTTAGTCTGCAAAAATGCCTGAAATAATATCTCACACGCAAACGTATTGCACATTCTAAAATAAATAATTCATATCTAATTGGTCACTAAATCGAATTAAAGTGTTTTTTATTGCATACAAATAGGCGCCAATTGCTTCTAATGGCGGCTGACCGATGCTATCAGCATTCAAATGTTGACAAAATTGTGTGCATGTTTCTTTTTTTATTGTAAACAACCGTATTTACTATTTTTCCCTTATCAACTTATCTTAGATGCACTTTATCGTTCGCAATTAAACGACGGAAGGATTGATTGGCGTTTATTGAAACTCTCCAGAAATGTAGGTATCGTAAACTGTTTTTCGTTTGTATGGAATTTTGTGTGTAATTGTTTTGGAATGGTTGTTAAAATAAAATAAAAAATATAAAATGAAAAAGAGAACATTTTTAGCTTAAAACTCTGAAAATTGTGGGCAACAATTATTTTATTGTAATTTAAATATTATATAAACGTAGAAAATTCTTTGTGAAGCTTGTAAAGTTCGCATAGTTGTACAATCTATTGTATTCAAAAGAGTTTGCGTGAAGTTTTGGTAAGATATTACGATGCTGCGATCAATGTCACAACCCGATAGATGTCGCTATGTGTTATAGTGCATTAGGCTGTAATTTTTTTTTAGGCAGATCCCTCTAAAAAGTAAGTGATATTTATAGTTGTCATTTACTTTGTTTTGTGCTCAGCTTTAGCATTCTTCTCATATATTTTTTGCGATGGTTGTTAGACCGGACTCTTAATTGGCTCACAGTTAATCCAACATCGTGTGCAAACTCGACTCTGCGCTATGTTCGTATATAGTAGCTTATATGTAATGATCGCTTTCTATCACTAGTTCTCTAGTGAAAATTGGTCGAGTACGTTTCATTTGAGGGTAGCATGACAAAGGGGCTGTTGGTGATTTTTTTTACTAGAAAAGACGGATTTTTATTCTAATTTAAGCTCTTTTTTATTCTTATTTATTATTCTTATTTTTCTTAAAATCATTGCATTCACTTGCAAATCTTCGTTTGAAATAAATCTACAAAATTATATAGTATTATGTTGATATAGAGTTGGCACGTATTTTGAATCATTGTGTATTTGAATGAAAGTATAAGTACTGCAACATGTGCTTTGTGCGGTTTCAGGTAAAACTTAGTCGGTTCCTGCAGAAATCTCTCATTTAGCAGGTATAATACATATCATTTTTGGAGACGATTTTCATTACTTTCCAGAAATACAGAACTTTGTTTTAAAAATCAATAGTGGAATTTTTCGCGTAACAAAAGGAAAATTTTATAATTATTTAACAATAGTAATTTTATCTTTATGACATACCTTTTCATGAGCGGAATACGACAAAAAAAAAATAAAAGGAAGATCGGTTTCAAGTCAAGCGAAGGTACTATTTTTTTGACAGCAAAATACCGATTTATTTTTTTTTGTTGCATTTTATTTTCCATTTTGTAAATTCAATTTTCTTTTGTTTTATTTTATTTCGTAGTATTTAATTTTCTTTTATTTCTTTATTTTTAATTTTATTTAGTATTTTTATTTAATTTAATTTAATTTATTTTTTTCATTTTTTAATTTTTCTTAATTTTCATTCTTTTGAATTTTTTCTTCTTTTTCATTTTAGCCTTTTTATTTTAATATTTTTGAGGCAAACTCGTGTCTCTCTTCAGTGTACATCTTGTGTTTGCCTATAAAATTATTGTTTGCACATTTTGTGACTTTCAAAAACAACATTGGAATGTACTCCTGCAGACACCTATCACACCAGTGCATAGCAGATGTAGGTTAATAAGACTGAAAGCACATGTTTCACAACTTTAATATTATTGTTGTGTATTGTGAAAATATGTTGCGTACGTTCTCATTTAGTAACAGCAAAGGATGGGGATTTTAAAATTTAGAAGTTTCCCTTTACGCGGCAGATTTTTAGAAGTCCTTTTGGGTTACTAGATTGTTTCTAGTTTTCACCTTTTACCTTTTTATTTGTGTAGCTTTTGTTTTGCAGATGTTTATGCACTTGTTTTTCTGTTAATCTATATATATTAATTACTGTGCTTAGTCATTAAAAACTACTCGTAGGATGAAAAAGCCTTTGCTATAGTGAAAGAAAGGGTTAAAGACTTATATTTTCCACGCGATTCAAATATGTGTGCCAAGCTACTTACTTTGATATACACGTACGCAAAAACTCGTTAAGTCATTAAAGAATTAATTTGTCTTTTGGTCGAATTTCCATGCTAATTATGTGTTAGACAGTCCAATTGAAAGAAAGGTCTTCTTGGTGCTATCTACAAATTACTTTGCTAATGAAATTCCAGGTGAATTTCTTAGAAATTTTGTTTAATCTCTGGAAGGGGTTGATTAGTTATTTCGTTGAATATTCTTTAGCAGTGCTTACGCTTGTGTGCACTGGAGTTTTATTTGATATAATAGAAGTGATTAAATGGGATACTGTAGAAGTGCTTAACTGATGCACAATTTATTTTTTTTTTTACATTTGTAATTAAGAGCTAAAGATTAAGCTAAAGGCACTTCTATGATGGAAATTTAATTGAAATAAGATAGATTCGTGAGGAAACTATAACACTTTATTTTTACACTATTAATAGCAAAACTATTAAATTCAATTTATGTACGTACACACATTTCAAAACTAACTATTTATTTGTTGAATTTATTTATTTTTTTGTTTATAACCTAATAAATTTGTAAGCTTTAGTTAACATACATTTCATAGTAAATTTTTCATAGTTAATCTTATGTTGCTAAAATTTATGTTAGAATAATTCTATTTTGTCTTTCCATAAATTAGAATGCTAATTAATAATGAATAAGACAAAAATATATTTTTAATATATTGTGTCCATCCATATAATAGAACATTTTTTAAAACAATTTTTTGGTTGCTGTTCGAATTTTCTTCTTATGTCGAATTTATTTCATTTTGGAAATAAACTTTTCCCCTCTAAGCATATTTTCAAATTTACATAAGCAAATTAAATGAATAATTTTCCCTTACGGATACGTTTAACGAAATATATGTATGTGCACCGCCGTAAGTAACAAAAAAACAAACAGGTCTACATATTATTGTAACTGTTATTTGTGACATTTGCGTATATATGTTATATACGTTATATGTGTGTGTACCAAAATGGCAGAGCGCAAAGCAATTATTGTCAAGTAGGAAATACCTATAAAGAAATACGTCTGCTAATAATTTCCTTCTGCAATATATTGTCTTTTTTGCTTACTGTAATTGGCAAAAGCAACTTGCAAACACATATACATTTTTAGATACCAATTTTCTTTCACACATTCATTTAAATTACTGTTGCCAAAAAGATACGACAGCTCTTAGACACTGAGGACCGTTGCGTATATGCAAACTGCTTATTAAATGATGGAATTGCAATTATGTAGCTAACTAGGTATGTATGTGTATGGTATTAAAAAAATATGAGTACGTAATATAATTGCATATGTGTAAAATAAAGATGTCTGCAGAGCAGGTGATTTGTTCTTATGGCTTTCAAAATTACTTTATTCGCAACTTAGAGTAAACTCAACTGCAAGGAATTGAACATTTTTTTTTCTATTTTAGTTCGTATAATCAAGCTGTGATACTTCAAAGTGTGTAACAAAAGTTTATATTTTTTTTTAATACAATTAATGTCTTTTTATTTATTAATTCAAACTTTAGTATGTACATTTATAATCGAAATAATTATATACTAATAAAATTTGTATATAACTTAATATATAATATATATACGAGGGAATTAAAAAAATATTCGGGAAATTTCCCGGAAAAAAATAAATTATTTTCTTATTTATTCATAATTTTTGTCCTTTTTTGTCTTCTCTATATAATCGCCATTGATTTCAATGCATTTTTAAGCCTATAGATCCACTTCTGAAAACAGTCTTGCTTTTTAAGCTTATCAAATTGAGCATTAACCACATCAATTATCGTTGCTATTAAAGATCTTTCCTTTTAAATTTTGTTTCATTTTTTTAAATAACCAGAAATCACAAGGTGATGGATATATCGGGGGAATATGGTACTGGACGTATTTCCCAGAGATCGCAATAAAATTACTTGTTATTTCAGCAGTGTGGGATGGCGCGTTGTCATGATGTAAAAAGTAGCGCCGAAAATCCTCTTTGTTCCTGTTTTCCAACAAATTTTTGAAAACTTTTGGTTAGCACTCTTCGGTGTACTGTTTTCCAGCGGAATAGCAGCTACGATTTTAGAAGACATCATTACATTTGCTGCTGAGTTTTGTTGCTTATATTTTACTGGTGGGTTTGCTCCTATTGGGCTCCATACCATGCACCGCTGTTTGGTTTCCGGATCGCACTTAAGCACCAAGATTCGTCACCAGTAACGACATTACTAAAGTTGCTAGACTGACTATTTTTGAATTTGTTTAAGAAACATTCAGCAAAATCCACTCGAGCCTCCGTTTTGGGCCTTATTTAGAATTCGTGGTACCCATTGATCAAATTTCTTCGTGTAGGACAGATGATTACTTAATATTAGCGATACAGCCACGGCATTCAAGTCCAATTCGTTGCAAAAATTTCTTGTGTCAATCGTGGGTCTTCGTCAATTTTGGACTTCACCAGAGCTACAGTGACTTCATCAACAGTGGAAGATTTTGGTCGATCTTCTCGGTGCTCGTACTCTACGGAAAAATATCCGGTATGGAATCTTCGGAACCACTTAGAAATAGTCGTTAAAGACGATGCAATCATTCTACACCACATGACATTCTTGTATTGGCTGTAAATTGCGGCGGAACCTGAAGAGAACCACATGGCGAATTTCTGTTTGCTGAAATTTGCTTGGTGGAATTTCGTTTGACCTCTCCTTAGTTATCTTGCGTTTTCTCGGCTCCATTTTCGCCGATGGTTCTAAAATTAAAAAGGAAAACTAATAAAGTAATTGCAAAGGATTTGGCATTTTTAGATTTAATAAAAACAAATTTAAAGTCACCAACTGACCGAACTTTTTTAACCTCTTCGTATATTTGTAGGTACGAGTATATAATATTATTTTTGTTAAATTTTTTTGCAGAACAAAAATCTGGAAACCAAGCTCTATTAGATGTGAGAATCTGGAAGTGCATATGTCTAAAAATATATCTCATTAATTTAAGGTAAGCCCTTATTATAAAAATATCTTTTAAATATTTTTTCATATATAATATTTTTAAATCTTCCTAGTACTGAGCAATTGAATTTATTATTGAAATATTTATTTACTATATAAGAACTCATAATGTAATCAATCACTTTACTTTAAGCGTTTGACTAGGAAAACATTTAATAAAAAAAATTATTAATAAGCGCTGTTATCATGAATTCATTTAAATGAAAAGAAAAAACTTCTTTCATTCAAGTGGAAATAATACTCAAAACTTGCCTGCAAAGATATATATTTTTCTTTAAGGTAAACAAATGTTAATTTATGATATGCGCCTTTATTTGCAGAGAAATGCTTTGATAAATCGCTTTGAGTGACGCTTCAAGCTCAACTTTTCTATAAGTGAATGAGTTAGAGAATAAAGTAAATACTTTATGCTTCACTACAAAAATAAATAAATTTGTGAAAACGAAGGACTGAGCGTACATACATATAAGTGCAGCGTATTAGCTAATAATTTTCATCACTAGTTAAAATGAGTGAATTTCAATTTAAAATATTTAAAAAATGATTTATAATTATTTTCATTGCCTTAAAATATTATAAAATTCTAATAAGTTATTTAAAATTAAATAAATAAATAAATACACCAAAAACGGCAGACAGCAGTAAAATGTAGTGCAAAATAAAATTATCAAAAGGTAGTCAGTTGGAAAATTGGCAAGCGAAAGATGAAGTCATAAATCATAAAAAGAAAAATATTTTTATTTATGCAAACAATTTTTGAAAAATTAGCTCATTAAGTACAAAAACAAAAATTTTACAACTGCAAAAGTACAAAATACATACATAAATGAGAGTAAACAAAATTTATTATTCGCGCAAATTATTTGAAGCGAAAAATTGATAAAAGTCTCATGAATACGCAACATGTCACCACAAACCAGTCATGGCAGGCCTAATATAAGTCGAAAACAGCAGCAAAAAAAAAATGAAATTTTAACAATTTTGCTTGTGGTACACAAACCAGCTTAAGGGGTTAGGGGTAGTCAGGATTTTCAAAAAAAAAATTTTTTTTTTTGCATTTTCGTTAAGTATAATATCTTAAAAATAATCTCTGAAAATTTCAAGTTAATCCGATAATTCGTTTTTAAGTTATTCGACAAATAACAAAGAGAGCTCGGGCCTTTCAAAGCGCTAGTGTGAAACTTTAAACGCGTTTTTCTCAAAACTATGTTTTTTGAACTTATGACAACTGTAACTCGAAAACCGCTCAGTTGATTTTAATGAAATTTATACAGCTTGTAGAATACATAATAAACTCGGGCCTGATCGAAGGATTTTTATTTTGTGAAAAATTTCGATTTTTTAAGACCAATCTCTAGACCAAAATCTAGAAAAAAATTTCCTGAGGCCGCCATTTTGTTAATTTTTGAAAAAAAATAAAATCCTTCGATCAGGCCCAGGATTATTTATTTATAAAACTATTTTTTTTTATCCGATTGATTTCAGATGAATCTCCAAGGACTTATGATTGTCACCGCAAGGACCTTTTTTTGGAACTGGGTTAACACAGACAGCTGTAACTTCGGAAATAAATTTTTTTTTTTTCGAAATTTTCGTGACTTCAAGTCAAAACATTGTTTAATAATACCATATCACTACTTTTGTAAAATAAAATTATTTAATAGCAAAAAAAAAAATACTGAAAATTCTCATTTTTTCGTGCCTCTGACTACCCCTAACCCCTTAAGCGATGTCCTTTTTCATTTTATGCTGTTACACAAAAAAATCTTTGATAATCAGCGTACAAGTTAACAGTAAATAAACTTTGAAATGTCTACTTGTTGCTTAAGAAATAATAAATATAAATACATTTACTTTGCAACACAGGCTATTACACGTATATAAAAATTCTCATGTTCTTATTAAAGTGTCTTGGGCTTAGCTTGAGCTTAAGAGTTTTTCCCTGACCATATACTAATTTAAGGCATTTGATACTAATCTACCTTGACAGCAGTGCACAGTGGTGAAGTTATTGCAATATTTTAGCAAAAATATACAAAACAAAGTTTTACATATAAATTTTATAGATTTTTAAAAGATATTTCTACTAATTTACAGTCACTGAAAATATTGTAAAAAGGTATTGTTGTGCTAAAAATCATTTTTTTTTTTTGAAAATGTGTATCTAAAAAAGTTTTGTACAAAATTAAAAAATATTGTATTGATATAAAACTGAAACATGTAACTCAAAAAAAAATTTAAATATATTACATATATTATAAAGTTTGCACCTTGACATTAGACCACTTTAAGAAGAGATGGTTGACCCACTGGGTCTCACTAAGATGATAATACATTTATGGTATTGCCAGGCATACTACATGCGACCATTCGCGAATTGAAGTAGTCGTTCTTGGCCCTTAACCATTGTCGATAGAACAAATATCTAGCCTTTCTGCGCCAAGTAAGTATAGCCTTCGTCTGCCGAATGCCGGATACTCACAAATTTCGTACTCCACTTTCTTCACACATTTCCTGCATTTGTTTTTCCCAAGCGGAGTTATATATTCAAAATGTAACGCCAAAAGTCAATGCCTTGTTAATAGTCCTATAAGCATCCTGGAGTCCGGCCTCTTTACAGTATTATCGTTTTACACATAGTTTTCGTGATTCAGCAGCTCTTAGCTCGTTTCCAGCGTCCATTCGCCTGCTTCACTTTCTTGAATGGAACTGGAAGGCTATCTCGTTACTTCAATGCCTGTATAGTCTTGCACCCTGTAAATGTACAGTCTCTTGTTTTCAAACAGTACTTGAATCGCCGTATGAAATTAAGGTCTATATGGTCGCTTGGCCATTTACATAGGTGTGTATTCTTTTCCAGTGGCTCTGCCGACATTTTTATATCAAATATTTTGGCTCACAAAAATTTCCCAACAGTGTCAAATCGCGTGGTCTCACCAAGATGGTTGATCACCCATCGGAAATTCCCCCCTTGAAAAACCAAATACATACATATGTGTATATCGGAGTAAAATTCCTTTAATAGAGATGAATGTTTTATATATTTCGATTTAGTACAATTTCAGTCAGAACACTCTGAAACAAAACGGTACCCTTTACTGCTAATTTAAATATTTACAACACAAAATTTTATGATTTAAATCAAAGTGCTATTACTCAAACGATTGAGATTTTCAGATTTTATTTATACCTATATTTTTTCTTATGAATTTTTATTGTCTGTGCACTTACACACATTGTCAATGAAGTTGGCATTTTTGTTGGCGTCTACTTATTTCAGATGTGTTAATTTTCTATCTGAACGAGCACTGAACGCCAACATAATGTGAGGATTTGTTGAGAAAATATTACAAAGCGAATAAAATACTATTTATAAGTATTTTCCAATAACGTCGTTTCTCATACGCGTATCGTGAGTTCTCTTTGCTCATTATTCTTCCTCTACTGCAGTTCAAAAATAAAACGAGATTATTCTCATCATAGGTTGCTTAGTATCTTTATTTTTTAAGTAACTTTTTTTCGAAATCCAAAAAACCGATAGAAACTGCATTCAAACTCCCGTTATGCTAATACAATTAACTAAAATAAACTAATAAACTTAATTCATTAATTTCTACAAAACACATGTAATATAATGACTTTTAATAAAATTAAGCTGTTTAATAATTTTTCACCTAAAATTTACTTATCACGCAAATCCAATAACTACTTTTCCCAAATTATTGAAAATTTTATAATTGAAAAAGTACTTTATATTCAAGTAAATACAATAATAATACCAGTATAATTTAATTGTCAGCCAAAGCTACAATCAAACCTCTTACATACATATTTCCCTATCTTTAAAGTAAAAAGCTTAGATAGAATGGATATACTCGCAAAATAAATTCAATTTAGACAGTGTAGAATATTCTTCACAAGATATTTGTTTTGCTACTAACACTGCCGCTCTGCTATTGTTGTTGTTATTTTATTCGGAAGCATAACAACCCAAAGGACTGAGTACATGAAACAAACACATATGAATTTACATAAGTGTTCATAGGTAGATTCGTGTGAAAGTATACAAATGTGCTTATGGTGATTCCGTAGTGAAAATGGGCGTAAATGAAAACTCATTTTCGGGATAACTGAAAGGTGTTTACAATTTAAATACCAGATGCTAAGAATCTGTAAATGTACGTGCACTAAGGTGTTATTGTTTTCACGGCTGATTCTTTTTTTAACTAAAGTGTTCATGAAAATGTTTTAATTTTAGTTTATTTTATTTTATATTATATTACTTTATTTTTTATTTATTTTATTTTGTTTTATTTATATATTATTAAATATTATTAAATTATATTCCGCTTTATATTATTTTCTTTTATTTCTTTTATTCAATTTTACCTTATTTAATTTCATTTTAACATTTTTTTTTTTTATTTTTTATTTTTTTTTATTTTATTATATTTAATTTATTTACTTTCAGGTTTTCAATTGTTCTATTTTACTTTGATTTATTTTAGTCTAGTCTATTTTATTTTATACTTGCTTATTATATTATATTATATTTTTTCTGTTTATTTTACTTATTTTGTTTTAAATTGTTTTAATTTATTTTACTTTCAATTTGTTTATATTTTTATTTTCCTTTGAAATTTTAGTTATAGCTTATGTATTTTATTAAATTTGATTTATTTTTATTTCATTTAACATACACGTATTTTATTATATTTTAATTTATTTTATGTTATATTATTTTATTTTATATTATTTTTGTTTATATTTTAATTAATTTATTTTTTCAATTTTATTATAGCTTACGTCTTTTATTTTATTTTATTTTGATTTATTTAATTTTATTTAGTCTAATTTAACTTTATTTTATTTTATTTAATTAATTATTGTTTATTTTACTTCATTTTATTTTTTCATTTGTTTTGTTTAATATTTTTTATTGCTTTATATTGTTTTGGTTTCCTTACATTTTTAATTTTATTTTAATTTAGCTTAATTAATTTTATTGTTTCTATTTCACTTTAATTTATCTTATGTTATTTTGTTTTATTGTATTTTTTATATAATTTTTTTTTATTTTCTTATATTAATGTTTATTTGATTTTCTTTCATTTTATTTTATTTTATTTCCTTTGTTTTATTTTATTTAATTGTACTTTATACACGCTTTTTATATTATATTATATTTACTTTTTCTTTAATTTACTTATTTTGTCTTCAAGTATTTTATTGTATTTTATTTTATTTTCAATTTGTTTCAAATTTTAGTTTTAATTTATGCATTTTATTAAATTTTATTTTATTTAACTATTCATTTTAATTTATTTTATTTTACTTTATTTTATTTTATATTTATTTGTTATATTTAATTGTTAACCAAAATAAATAAAAATAAATAAGTAATTTTATATATTTTGGTTAACTTACTTTATTTTATGTTATTTTTTTATTTTTTATTTTATTTTATTTTTTTAAATTTAATTATAGTTGTATCTTTTATTTTATTTTATTTTGTTTTACTTAATTTTATTTGACTATATTTTATTTATTTTTAATTTTATTTTATTTTATTTTATTTTACTTTTTCATTTATTTTATTTTTTTTGCTTTATATTATTTTCTTTTATTTTAACATATTTAATTTTTTAATTTAGCTTGTTTTATTTTGTTTTC
This sequence comes from Ceratitis rosa, assembly GCA_037013455.1. NCBI lineage: Eukaryota > Metazoa > Arthropoda > Insecta > Diptera > Tephritidae > Ceratitis > Ceratitis rosa. Next base: position 25,479,439 of record JAWMAG010000008.1, read on the forward strand.
TCTTTATTGTACTATATTTTTTTACTTGTTTTCAATTTAATTTTAGTTTTTTATTACTATTTTTTTTTCTTTTTATTATTTTGGTTTTTAAATATATGTTATTGAGTCATATTATGGTTTTTATTTAATTTATTTTATTTTATATTATTAAAATATTTATTTTTTCGTTCTTTTATAAATATTAAAAAATATATTATATTTTATGTAGTCATGTTAGTTTGAATTGCATTAAAATTTGTTGAAAAACGCACACCCCAATGCATCTGCTTTCGATTTAATATAATATGTTGGAAGCTATTAATTTAAATTGCTACCTGAGTAACTCAGTGTTCTTTTTGACATCATCTCTAGCTAATTCTAAAGTCTAGATAGACCTGCTGATAAGCTAATCACATCGTTAGTACATACACATGGATATATATAAAATATATTTGTGTAACACCTTTCAAGTCTTTCCTCCACTTTTGTTAGCCAAATTTACACATACTTTGAATCTCAAAATGGGATTCCTTGTCATTCCCTGTCATGTGAGTACAAGTGTCACCAGTGAGTTGATTGCCTGACACTGAGTTGAGCTGCTGTTTTGCTTCGTTAGGTCGTCGTCGTCGTTCAACAGGTGGCGAAAAGGTAATTGCCTTGCAACAGAGCGAGGGTTGAGAGTGGTTTTTAATTAATTTGTCAGTTACAATGCGGTTACGCTTTAGTGAGGTGTTTATTTTGATTTATCAAATTATATGTAAGAATTTATATTTGGCTAAAGGTTGTAGTGTTTTTGTGGTTGGTTTGTGGATCTGTGCAAATCTTACAGGAAATGTAAGAATTGTATAAAGAAAAAGATGCGTATGAAAATGGAATTTGTAGAATATTATTATATTAACTCAGTTGTTTTCTGTGAAATTGTAATTTTGGTATGGATTCGCTTTACTAGTTAAGAGATATAAGACTACATAGACTTTGTTTTAGATATAATGAAAAAGTAATGTGTTTAATTTCATCAAAGTATTTTGGAAATCTGCCTGGCAACCGCAAAGTTTGAAAAAGCTTTGTATAGATATTTGAAGGAAATTGCAGAATAAGAATTATTTTTATAGCATTGCAATATAAGTTTGCTTGCTATAATAAATGCTATTATAATTTCGTATAAACATAATAAGGTAAACACTAATAAATTTTTCTTTATTTTTGTTTACAGATTAAGCTGAACGAATTTGAAAGTTAAAATAATTACAAAAATGGGTAAGTTAATTAGTGGATGTTTTAGAAGTAAAGGTTTGTTATATGATTTTGCCGTGAACGACAAACAATTGGGTCCATATTGTGAACTTTTTACCTATTTTTCTCATAAAAATTCCTAACGCTAAATCTTCAACAGTTACTAGGTCACCTTTCCCATTTTTAATAAAAAAAATTCATTACGAGTTGCAAAAAAAATATTTTAAATAATACTTTTGTTTAACTTTTTTAGTTCCAATAATTAAATACTGATGCAAGATCATTTTTATTTTAATAATACATATATTATTTTTGCTATAACCAGTTTTTAAGCTAAGGTCTCAGTTTTCTACAAACTGGTATATCTCAACATTTAATTAGAACCAAAGGGACTTTCTCGTTAACTTTCTATTATGACATTTCTCTTAGTACCCCAAATAATCAATATCCCCATAGAAATAAATACAGTGCTAACAGCTGAACAATTTTATTAAATAACAGCAATGATGTGTACACATTTGTGTTATTTTTTGCTATATAAGTTGTCAGAAATAAATTTATACGACACATTTGCTATCGCTGCATTTTGCTTATCGCCTCTTCGCACACAGAAGTATTTTTCTCATGGGGCTAATTTTCGCAAATTTTACCCACAAATTCTCACTCAAGCTGCCATAATTTGTTAATAAAATGCTTGAAACAATTTGCGTTCAAATTAAATGTTCTAAAACTAAATTGTACATGCTGGTCCAGTTATCAGGAGACAAGTATAACCAACGGTAGATACACTACGACAAACATATAGTTCGTTAAATATACCAGCGCGTGTACACAATTGTTAGGATATATTTAATATACGTGTACACTAACAAATATAATGAACAAATAGCGTAGACGTTGATGCATGACTTTTCGAAATAAAGTGTTGCTAAGATGAATGTTTGTGTGCAAATAACAGCAACTATAACTTTATGTTGGCAACGCCTGATGCCAAAGTGTTCTTATAAGTACGTGAAAGGGAATTTGTTACTATACAAACCAATTGCAAAATTTTGATTTAACACTAAAACTTTTTTTATATATTATATATGGAAGGATTTGTTCTGAATGAATGACGGATCAACCCATGGAAAGATAAGAAAAGAGTTTAGAGAATGAGGACTTGGCACCAGTATATTTGAAAAAATCGAACTTGTTTTTAAATCGTTGGTTTCCACGAAATTTGATGAAAAATTAGCTTTTTTCTAGATCACCAGTAATAATACTTTCTTTTCCTGGATCGAATTATTCAAAAAAAATCTCATTTTCGCTTCGATTTTATTTAATACTCGTATATGGAAAAAATGTTGTATGCTTAATATAATAATATGGAGAAATTTGTTATCTGGAATTGGACCAGGGGCCAAACAGAATCTTATCTATGGTTCGATTTGTTCAGAAACATAGCTCTTTGCTTAAGTCAATATTCTGAGAACATTTCTGGTTAAGTTTGCCTGGTATTTGGTATACAGATAGAATTTTACATAGATTATTAAATGGAAAACTTTATTTCAGGAAACTTTTGCACCATTCACGAGGAAAGAGTTAATGGAGGTGTTGACAGACTCCGTCCATTGCGATTCTGTAATACGATGCCGATTGGAGTTTTTAAAGTCATGTAACCCCTTCGTGACATGCATGGCGTCTGGCTCAGCAGATATATGCTAGAGTGATGTACAGGTGACATTAGTAGGTTTCCCGCTATAGTCCTTAGGGTACTATATTTAAAAGTTTGTAACTTCTTCATTTTCGTCACACTAGCCCATTTTGTCCGAATTGATGCAAGCAAAGTTTCTTTTTCTTTTCCTCAAATGCCTCCAGTGAGTGAACGGTGTGAAGCAGTGTACGCTGTTGAATATGACTTTAGCTTATATACAGTAGTTATTGTTGTTGTTCACTAGCGGCTCACTAGCCCGGCTGAGGGACAGGCTAGTTAGTTTAAATCACCGAGGTCATCTAACGGAAGGTCCAGGAAACGAGCTGTCTCGACGGGCTCGGACCAGATGGGGAGGAGGGCTAGATGCGTCGCTTTCAGGAAGAATTTAAAGAGTTAGAGGTTAGAGGTTAGAGTCGTGTGGGGACTCATTATATGTAGGTCATACCTTGGGTATGTTGGGAACGAGTTTGGATTACGCGGGTATCTCGAGCTCTTCGTCTGATATGGAGGATGGTGATTTAACTCCGAGTACGTCCTTGAAAGTGTTAACTGATTCCTGGTGAACGGCGCTCAGTGCCTGCGGTAGCATTCCAATAGGATTTGCTTACATATCAAATCATTATGCGCCTTAACTCATAGCATAGACGCTTCGCTGTGCAAGTGATACTCAGGCGACATCAGAGGGTGTCCTGTCGTGGTCTTAAGGTGTGAAAGATGGCGGTGTTTTGTGAAGCCTGTAGTTTTTTCAACTGCGTCTCGTTCGTTACTGGTGCCCAGATCGGTGCAGTATAGTTAAGGAGCGGCCGGCCAATTGCTTTTTAGGTTGCCAGCAAGGTTTCTTTGTCTTTACTCCAGTTGCTGCCAGCTAGCGCTTTGAGTACTTTGTTGCGGCTCTCGAGTTTTACGGCAATTGCGGTTGTATGTTGAGTGGAGGAGTGTAAGATATCAAATGTGACTCCCAGTAACTTTGTGTTATTTATGGTCGGTTGACGTCATAACCTTCACATTTAGATCGAGCCTGTATTCCTTCGTCCAGTTTGTGAAAAAGGTAGCTGAGAATTTGGTCGGTTGTATTTTGAGTTGTCGTGCAGTGATAAAGTGGCACAAGTTGTCGAGATAGCAATTTACTTTCAAACAAAGATTATCAATATTCTGGCCGGACGCCAATATTGAGCAAATATCGGCATGTGAGGTCCTCTCTCTCTCTGTTTGAACACTCAACAGCAACTCTCACGACAGCCGGTTCTACGCACCGGAGTTGACCCGGATTTTGTCCGAACAAGGGCTGTCACCCTTTCGGCGATCTAACCCCATTTAGGTCAACAGGTAACATCAGGCTTATATGCTCATACAGTCGCTGGTTGTAGTTGAAATTGTTGTAAAGTGAGAAAGTGGGAAGAGTCATGGGGATAACAGTTTACAATTTCATAGGCTTATGAGTTCAAGGAAATAGTTTTTGATAACGGAGAGATAACGGCGGGTAGACGGCACCAACTTGTGGAATCCCTTTCTTAATTTTTCTGGGCTTGGAGTTGTGACCTCGAAATTCTGCAATTGACGGTAATCCATGGTCCACCATGTCATGCTGATGTACTGATGCTTATTGATTAGCTTGCAGTTACCTATTGCGGTTATTTTCCGCTGCACCCATTTAACAATACCTTCCTAATATTATATTTGTTTAATAACTTAGTAAAATGATTTTCAAATAAAAGGTGTTATCTTGAATAACCTGTCACTTTTGTAGCTCCAATAATGCAAGTGGAACGGTGTACGCTTCAACAACGCACTGAAATTATTAAAATTCATTGTAAAATTGCATCAAACAAATTTTCATTTCGATGGCTACGCCAAGAAGTAAAACTGTCACATCTGAAGCTCGGAAAGCACAAAATTTATTGTTGAAAAGCCTCTTCATTCTCAACGTGTAACTACTTGGTGCGGTTTATCTTTTTTCTCAATTTTATGTATGATCCCACTTCGAAGCATAAGCAGTGATTCATCCCCCTTCAGGCTATGCTCTATCTTCACAAGAAGGAATTCAAAAGTCGGACTACATGATACAGATTTATATGAAACCTACCACGAGGTCGATCAACTTTGTTAAGATAAATTTGGGGTCATATATTAAATCAGTGAATCATTCCCTCTTTCCTACATTTCTGTGCCAGCCTCTTTCCACATTTTCGGCTGCCTGACTTACGTTTTCGCTTTTATCGAAGAAAATTTGTAAACTATAGCGTATTTTCTCTTAGCTGGTGTCCATCCTTAACTACTGAGTTAAGTGATCAACACTACTCCCATTATCGTTTTTAGTACAAAAGATCGTCTTTCTAACGCCGTCTAGCAGTTATAGAAAGCGAGATACAAAACTATAAATATTTTATTTTTGATTTCATGCCTACTCCATCTGTGATAGCGCTAGCACTTACATTTATATTATATATAGGGTCTAGTAAAAAGTAGTCCATTTTTTTAGCAATATATAGCTTTAATGAATAAAATATGTGTCAATGGGTGGAAATGTATTTAAGCCCAAAACCATTAAAAAGAAAGTACTATCTAACTCGATGCTTAAAAATTTAAAGTTTGGGAAATAGAAATATACCAATGCGTGTGTTATGGCAACATTGAATATGGTCGTCGCGTAGCAGCTCTTTGCCACAAGAACTCTTCCTGAGTCAAATTAATGTTGATATTTGTTTACTAGCATCCAAAAGTATTCATTTATATGTAAATCGGTGTAACAGGGGAATGTACAAAAAATTAAACTCATACACATGCATTATTAGGTAAAACTTTCGTACATTCCGAGAGACCTCATACCCTACCCAGGTTAATATAAGTTGGATTGTATAAGGCCGAAAAAACTCGACTAATGGACTAGGCAAAAGTTTTTAAGGCGAAAATACGAGGGGTTTAACAAAAGTTCGGTAAATTCACCAAAAAAAAAAAAAACAAAAAAAAATTATTTTTGTACTTATTCGTAATCTTTGCCCCCTTTTATCTTCTTTAAATAACAGTCATTGATATCTGTGCATTTCTTAAGCCTACAGATCCACTTCTGAAAACAGTCTTTAAAATCTTGCTTTTTAAGCTTATCAAGTACAGCATTAATCGCATCAATTATCTCCTCTTTGCTATTAAAGACCTTTCCTTTTCAATTTTTTATAGTTTTTGGAAATAACCAGAAATCACAAGATACTATTCCGGGGAATATGGTACTGGACGATCCTAGAAATCGCAATAAAATTACTCGTTATTTTCTATTTTCCAACAATTTTTTTAAATGTTTTGGTAAGCACTCTTCGGTGTACCATTTTTCAGTTACCATCCGACCCTTTTCCAGTGAAATAGTATTTACGATTTTAAATCGGGTGAAGTAAACTGACGCCGTTACTTTGGGGCTTGATCCTCTACGTAAAAATGTCCATTCTGGAATCTTCGGAACTAATTAGAAATAGTATTTAAAGACGGTGCAATCGTTCCATATGTACTTTGGCATTCACTGAATATTTGTATTGGCTGTAAATTACGCCGAAACCCGAAGAGCGTCACATGGCGAATTTTTGTTTGCGTTGATGGTAGAATTTCGTCTGACCTACCCTCAGTTATCTTGCGTTTTCTGCTCTCCATTCTAGCCGATCGTTCTAAAATTTGAAAGGAAGACTAATAAAGTAATTTCAAATAATTTCGTATTTTTAGATTTAACAAAAATAAATTGGAAGTTACTAACTGATCAAACATTGTTAATCCCTTCGTATACCACTTTTCAATAACTCGTACATTCTGTATGCTGTCTATTTACTTTTTATCCTGCTCTCACAACATAATCTATGTAAATCTATAAATAAACTGCTAAATAGTGTTGTAATGCTTTGTGAGCTCATTGTGCAATAATATTCAGCTTTAATTTATGTATTAGTATATGCTTGGCAGGTAGCATCGATCCATTAGCATCACTATTCGAGCACTTACCACATACGAGTACACTCCTGATTTAACACAATTATCCTTACCTACATTTGCGTAGTCATGTCAACGCTAGCTATTCATCTCCATCAGTTTTGCATAAATATTTATGATTTATTTATTTGATTCAAGGTTGATAGCGCAGTTGCCAGCATTTTCGCGCTAATATTCCCCACCAACCCACCCGCTTGTCAATCGCCATACTCAGGCTCTCTTGCTGCTCTTCATAGAATTATTAAATGCACGTTTGCGGTTGCTTTTACTGGCTGTAAGCCAATTTAATTTGATGCTATCGTGTGATCTATGCACAGTATTGCACAAACTGACTCTTCAGCCGGTGTAAGGACGTTGAGCGTCTTCATTTTCATACACGAATGCGCGCATTCGTATCTATAAATCTGTGTTTATGTTTATTATTATGACTATCCGATTTTCCAGCTAATGCAATAAACTCTTGGTAAATCATTATAAATTCAATATTTGCAATCAAATTCGAGTAGCTAGATTATGTAAGAGTCTTGGTTTAATTTGCATATTTGAGTAGCTGAGTTTGTTATAGAGAGAGTTTTGTAGGGAATTAAAGGGAATTTAGTGCATTTTCCACTGAATTTTGATTTTAATGATGCGTGAATTATTAAATATTTATTATTATTTAATTGAAATTAATTCAGATAATTTGTAAAGCAAATCAAAAAATTTAATTTTCTTAAATTTAAGGCACGGAATAACAATTTTAATGTCTTCCGCACGAAGATGTAGTTTTTCTCCAAAAAATCACAAAAAACCTCTTCTTCTGCTTCTCAAATGAGAAGTCTACTGTTAGACAATCTTAAATTGAACGATGAGAATTATATAGTAGTAAATCTATGAGGATGGAGACATTTTCAGCTCACGATTTCCAGTCTTAGACCAATTATCCTCTGGGTAGCCCAAAAATATCAATGGGGGACAAGCTGAAGAAAGTAGGCCACTCAAACTGTAGTTTGTTTGGGGCCCAGCAGATAACAAAGATATATTTTTATATACCTATTATATAATTGAAACAATTTTTGGCCGAGCACCTTCGTCTTGTTGTTTTTCCAACGAATGAAGAGACCGTCAGATTTTTTTACGATCGGTCAATTAGTCCTTTTGAAACTTTCCATAAAAAAGAGCGCGAATTCGTTGTGACAAATGTGGTGGCAAAGAGATTCCGTCGCCGAGCACTAGCATGGACCCCACTAGATGAGTAACATAGTCGCAACTCACATCAGAACGAAGCTCTTCATCGCTTATTTACACCCACGGCTCCGACGGTAACGATTGGCGCTGCGATCAAAAATGATTTATATGAGGGCCTAGTCACGATGTCCAAATCGTTCTTAGCGACTTTAGCTTTAAGCGTGAACAAGAAAAGTATATTTGGCGTGAAGTCTGAAGCTGATTAAATTTATTCTGACTTGAAATATGCTTACTAGAGCACCATAATCGGGTAAAGATAAACCAGCAAGATACATGGCTTTCGTGGGATCGAAAGTCACCCAATTAAATCGATCGTATTGAGATTGATATGACTTCTTTTTTTTGAACAGAGGACCTACCATCAACTAGGACCATAAATTTGTTGCAGCAACAACATACAGCCTTCGTAGAGCAAAAACGGCATTCAGCAAGCACGCATAGGGTTCAACATCAAACAGCTCCAATCAGAGCAAAGCCAGTCAGTTTTTTTTCCTGCTCATGTGGAATGGAATTTCAAGCTCCTCATCTCTCGCTGTTACCAAAACAACTAGTTGCAGCATTGTCGAAAGAGGCGCTGCCACGGGGAGTATCGAAATGAAGGTGAAAGAGAAACACGGCCAATCTCACAGTGTTGCAATCGACCTCAAGTCATTCCATGTGGGAACATATCGAAAACTAATGAGAGAAGAGAGGCGTATTTGCGGTTAAAAAACGAAATAAGTGGATATAATGAGTTTCAGAAGCTAGCCAACAGAGATGCAGCTGAAAAATTCTATGAAAAGATGCAGCGACCCATAGAAGATTTCATAGTCCGCTTCTTACTCATAAAGTAACAAAGAAGCTTAACTGCTGAACTCTGTTCGGATCACATTTCTCAAGCGTGCTGAATGACAAAGACAGTGTAACATCCGTGTAAATGTTGAACCCGAATTAATGAAAACAGATCAACCGTTCCACCATCCTCTTTGCTCGCTAAAAGAATGACAAATAGACGTTGGAAGGAACAAAGGCAACTTTCAAGCCGCATTCATCGGCCTCTTTGCAGAATATAGTCGGATAAAAGCGTTCTCGAAAATTGTAATCAAACTGTGTTCTGTTCAACCCGCAAATCGTGGAATAAACCTTCCGAGTTTTATTGAGAGTATTGTGTGATGGATTAAAGTCCAAACCGACTATTTACCGTTACTTATGCTCCTTATTTCGTAAGCAAAGAACAACAAATAAACATAGAAATCTCACTTCTAAATCAACACTTCCGCCTACAAATCTTTTTGCTTTTCATGCGATCCGATTTTCAGTTACGTGTACCGGATGCAAGCTTAGCAGATTCAATACGACTGAGTGCGTGGACTGTCATAAATACATATTTGTCAAAATTCAGACGTGAAGCTACGTGAAAATATGCCAACAGTTGATAACAAATTCCAATGTGTACACAAACATGGAAACAACTCAGATGCCTTTGGGCTGAATGGGTGTGTGTGGGTGTTTAATATGCCACGGGTGTCTGCCTGCATGGCTGTGTATGATTGGACAACACCTGAAGACTTTCACGTTCAACAATTTATTGACATTTGTAAAATTGTTTTCACATCGGTACTGAGTGGTAGAGGAGGGGTAGAGGGGAGATTATAGGGATTTTATTTTTCAAAAATGCAGCTTCGGTGTAGTTTAAATTTGTAATACTTCAAGAGCCAAACTTTAGCAATATTATCTAATATTTTTCCATTTTCCAGACACATTCCGTATACGTCGTTCGTCGTTTTCACGTTTCGGTTCGGTGGGCAAACAAGAGCCACTCATCGTAGTTGAGGAATCACAGGTAGTGGAGGAGGATGATCGCGAGAGCTCAGGAACCCCATCGAATAAAGCTAGTTTGGATATTGATTCACCCGTAAATCCATATTTACTCTCACCATGGCGCGATCCACGCGAAGGTCGCAAACATTCGCTGCCCTCACAGCAGGTCACCGAGGGTATCACAGCAAGTCAGGTGCGTCGTTTGTCAGAGCGCGGTGGCGAGGGCTCCGGTCCGTCGCCCAAAGAGGCTGCGTTCTTAGCCACACTCTCACAAGCGCCAGCACCATCTGGTCGACGTCATTCTGTTGTCACCATATCCAAGGTGCCAACAACATTATTTGGGCGCTCACGTCGTGAATCGGTTGCCGCTTATCCAGCAGGTAGCAGGTGAGTTGGGGAAGGGGGTTGCTTGTTTGTTGTGTAGTGCTCTAATGCCACTATAATCTAACTGTTCAACCTTTTTTCCATCTCACCAGCCGTGCATTGAACTCACGTCGCGAAAGCAAAAGCTCAACTGGTCCTCCATCCACAGATCCCATTGGCAGTATACATAATCTACAACTGGACATAATGGATGACATTGTACAGTCGCGTAAGGCACGCATGAAACTCTGGAATACGAGCAGCGAAAAAGTGTGCGAGGTACAAACATTAGATGAAGTCGGCAGCGGCACACCGCAACGCTACACAAATCGTCGCTACTCGGAATGTGTATCGGGTGGCAACACACCAGCACCGAATATGCGACGCGCCTCCGAACATCCAGCCATCATCTCGCCATGTATTTTGCAACCGGGCAGCAATCGTTCCTCCACGAAACGCAAGAAGAGCGGCGGCCTACTAAGCACATCTATTTTTAGCACACTAACCTCGTCAGCCATTGAGATCAACAAATGTGAGGATCCCATACCGACAGTGGTGTTACCACCGTCATCGACTGCTAGCACCACCGGTGCCACTGCAAAAACAAAAACAACTACTAGCGGTGGCTTAACAGCAACCGCAGGCACATCGGCTAGTAGTAGCTCTACTTCTAATCTGCTCGATCCAAATGCTGGTCGCTCCACGCGCTCAAACAGTTTCGATGTTTCGATACTGAATAATGCCAAACAGCTGGTAAGCAATGCCCAAGATAATAGTTCCGCAGCACTATCCGGTTGGTTTGAGAAACGTCATCAGCCGATGGCACGCAAAAAGAGCATACGCAGCAAAAGCACTGCAATGGCACTATCCGAAGATATGCTAAAGCGTCTACAAGCGAAGGATGTGCTACGCGAGAGCAAACCGAAATTGGTGCCGCGTAGTAAGCAGAAAAGTTGGACAGACACCACCAAAGGCACCATAGTCGATGCAACTGTCATCGGTTCGGCAATAGAGGGTTTCCTACGTAAGGGCTCCGTCTCAGGACCGTCAGGTAGTACGGGCAGCACGCCAAAGAGTGGTAGCACCAAATCGGGTGGTGGTCTTCTATCAAAGGAATCGGGTAAACGTAGTGGACGCAGCGCACAGAGCCAAGCAACAAATGCGGTGCGTTCGACATTGAATTGGTTCGGCAAAGCGGATGAAGACGATTCGAAGGATACATGCGAAGCGTCGCTCTGTTCAACGTTAAAAGATTTATTCGTTAAATAATTAGCAGTGCGACGGCTGTTCAAGTAAGTCAAAAACGTTAAATTTACGGCAAGTGTTGGTTAATTCCATGTGTGATATTTGTTGGGATTGAGGATAGTGAAAAATAGAACAATACACGTACGTACATAGATTTATAGCTATTATAATGTTTGATTTTTTCTATTGTAATAAAAGTATTAAATGCTGACTAATTTTGTATAAAATAATTAACAGACATTTAGAGTCTGAAGTACCTTCCGGTTCCTGTGTATAGCAGATAGAAAAAAAAAACAAATAACAGTGTATACATACTTATATATATATGTATAATATGTGTAAAATTATACATAATATTTACCGCGTTTAAAAACTTTTAAAATTAAGTTAAATTAAACATTAGTGAATAAAGAAATTAAAGGTAAATTAAAATATTTACTTAAGAGATAAATGAAGTCAAACAACAAAAAAAAATATATATATATACCTATAGTATGTGTAAAGGTACAACACGTAAGTATGTTTAAAAATAGCATTTAAAAATGTATGGTGAATGTACAATACATATATTCCTTCATAACACACAATCATAAGTATGTTTATACCCTTTATACCAAACTTTTATGATAATTATTTCGTTGAGGATATAACCCTAATTCTGATAACATTCTGAAATTTTTAACATAATTTTCTCGCACATCTTTTAAAAATATTTTTAATTAAATTTCAAATTCTAAAACACTGTAAACACTATACTGTGGCTTTCTGTATTTTTACCAATTTCCAGCTTAAAGTACCGTGTTAGAATAAGTCGGTCAAATATCTATAAAATCTAAAAAAAAAATCTCCTCCTCTATATACATTATTTTGATTATGATAATTTAATTAATTAAAGGAATTAGTAGATTATTGCTTTCACGATTTATAGGTTTATTAATCTTCCATATTTATTCGTGTTTAACTAATGTTTAGCTGTTATAAGTAACTGATATGTTTTTCCTAATTAACAATAATTATTGTTTTTCATATCTGTAACAAAACATAGGAAGTGCATACATACATATGTAAAATTACTGTACTAGATTACTGTACTTTTAGAAATACGTTAGTTCTTACCAATGCTTTCTACCTTTCATATCTCTTCTTTTCAATTCATTTTAGGAAAAACGTAATATGTTAGATATATATATGTATGTGTCTCGATGTGAGTTAAATAAATTAATTTCCTTTATTTAATTTTTCTAAAAAACACAGTAAGAGAAAATAAATAAAAAAAAATATTAATAAAAGTGCGTAAAAGATATTTAAAAATAAAAACAAAATCATTAAGTGACCAACAGTGCTCATGGAGAGATATAATGACTGCAAAATCAATAAACAAATATGAACAAAAATAAACTTAAAATGCAATAAAAATAAAGTTTATTCAAAACAAATCTTGATATGCAATGCAATGACAAAAGTGCTAGAAAAATTTTACATTTCAAATTTGTATGTATGTACAACCGTTTGCGAAATTCCATGTTTTCTACATTTTTGCCTTTTAAAAAGTTTGTTAAATAAATGTTTAAAATAAATTAATGAATACATTTTTCATAGATGTGATGTTTAAATGTTTTTTCCTTAATGTAAAGCAATGCAAACTTTTTCTCTGTAAAATTTACATACATTATATATTATATAAAAATATGTATGTATGTATGTGTGTGAGCAGCTAGAAAGGAAAAGGCACCTCCTGCACTTGTTATTATGTTGTGGATATTAAAAGTTGATGTTGGAGTATATGAGTACTCGTGTGGCACGAGATAAATTAACAAATCATAACAAATTAAAAAAAATATTATCTTTTGCTGGTTCTATCATTTGAATCAATTTATAAATATTTATAAACAAAAAAAATTATATAAATAGTAAATTAAATGTTGCTATTGTATTTATTTCCAACTAAATTTGAAGAGAAGCAATGAAAACGATATAAAAGAATTATCAATAGAAAAAATGAAAATTAATTAATGAATATAATATACACAACTATTTAACAGTAATTTGTTTAAGATATTGACGGCAATTTATTTAATGATATTTAAATTGTTTTCTAAATAAAATAAAAAAAACACGTGTAAACACAGCACACACCTGGAAGTGTCATATAATAAAAATTACATAAATCAAATTAATGCGCAGTAAATCCAATCAATTGCAATACAAAGTTAACTCAATCGTTATGCGCAAATAAATGGAAAAATTGTTGAAATTCATTAAATTTAAAATTGAAATAAGTGAAAAAATATTTGCCAAAATAAAAAAATTGAAACTAAAATAGAAAATATTTCCAAAAAAAAAAAACCAAGTAAATTAACTTCATATATGCATGGCGTAAAAAATTTAATTTTGGAAAATATATGTACATAGACATATAAAGTATAAAAAGCTATATGTATAAATACAGACCACAAAATTCATACACGTTAATAAATATTAACACAAAAAAATATTCCTCTAACATATTTAAATGTACATAGCAAACAAATTAAATCTCAAATAATTATATTAAGGCGCTATTGCACACACTTTACCCATATGTACATATGTATGAATATAAATGCAAATACAAACTAGCTGGTCTTGCCTCTATAAAATATTGAAAATTCTCAAACAAATCAATAAGGACAATACTAAATATTTATGTTTTATATATAAACTGTTACTAGAAACGATATATCGATACTATTTACAAAAGTATGAACAAACAAACAGATATATACTAAGAAGTTAAAGAAACACATTGAAACTATATGTATTGTACATACTGTCCATTTTTTTGCAGTTTTTCTGAATTTTTTCTCACTTTCTATTTTTTAAATCTTTTTCCCAGATTTTTTTTCATTTAAAACATTTAAAAAGTTCCTTTCGGCGGAAATTTTCCATAATCAAATAATTTATAGCACTACACTGCGTATACGCAACCTACTTTTTTTACTTTGGACAAATTTCTATTTTGGTTCACTAGTATTTGGATTTAATTGGAAAATTCTTGCGGTCGTGGAATATGCAATCCGTTATTCCATTATTTTCTAAAAAAAAATCATTAGCATTTCTATAAAATCCTAGTTTAAATCACCACACAAAATGAATGTATACTCTTAAATGGAATTCTAAATGTAACTATTTTGAATGTTGATATGTAACATGCACAAACATGGGTAACAGAATAATTATTTATGCAATTTGCAAATATACAATCAATATTTAATATATTCTAATAGACAATAGCCTAAAATAATATTAAGAAACAGAAATTTATTCATAGAATGTGGAGAAAAAACAAATTGTTAAAATAAGAAAAAATAAAATACATATAGGTGTTATATAATGTTGTAACAGAAATAAATATAGATGAAAAGTCATATAAAAACATATTTCAATGCAAAAATATGCAATAACTATGTATTGAGTGTGTAGTGAGTAATAATAAAGAAAACATTTCTTAAAATTAATGTAAATATGGCAAGGAATACAGTGGAAACAAAATATTGAATACAAAATGAAAAAAAAAATCCAAAACAAATAAATATATTGTGAGTTAAATTCAAATACTTGTGGGCGTGTATTCATAAAAGTTATTAATTAAATTTATGCGAATAAAATTTTGCTTTTTGGGGGAAAACGGAAAATACGCATAAATAGTTCATAATAAAAACAAGTATGTAAATATAGTATATACAAACATAAATCATATATGCTTTATTTCAATGTGAGTACTTTGAAGACATTGAAAAATTAAAATCGAAATAAAAAGTAAATTAAAAACAAATTTAATTAAATTAAAATTTAAGCGTGTAGCTCAATTAAAAATCACAAAAACTACATACGACTTTAAAATGTTATTAACAAAACTAAGCATACAAAATATAAAATATATGAAAATTAAAACAGAGATAGAAACCAAATTAAAAATATAAATAACAGCAACCCTACATATATAAACAACGTGTATCTGTGAGTAATAAGTATTCGCAAAAATACGAAAGCATTTGTTGTTTCTGTATTGATAAAAGGGCATACTTCTCCTCTTAGACAAATTGTACATGAATTTCATTTAAAAATATATGTATATGTACATACTATTTTTATTATTATTTCATTACTTTTTATAATTTTTTAAAGCAACACAATAACAAATAAATATGTAAATAGCGAGTACTTAAATTCAAATAATATAATATATAATAAAAATTAATAGTTATAATTATTTGGTATGTAATCAAAATTATTTTAGTAATTAAATGATGTACATAAATATATAAATATTCGTACTTTACTTTGTGAATGTGTAATAAAAAAAATTGTGTTTTTAATTTCAATCGGAAAGTGTGAGTATGAAAGTTATTTAAGTTTTAAGTCATATTAATTCATAACGGCCTGCATGTTTCATTTACAGATTTACAATTTTTTTGGATCCCAATATATAGGCCAATTATAACTCTTTAGACTGGATCACCTAGCTCGTATTGTTTTTGAACCCAAAGTAGGCTACTAAAATAATTTGGTACAGTGAAAAATTTGCCTTGGAGGCCATTTGAGACGGCTCACTGACCTTTCCCTAAAACCGTTTTCATATCACCTTGCAGAAAATGATCCACATTTCATCTCAAGTCACCATCTGCTGCTTTATTAATTGGTCGAATTCGTTACAATTCAGCAGAGATTCTTGCGGTGTTTTCTCGTTAACTCATGTGGCACCCATACATCGAACTTCTTGGTGTATTCAGCATTTTTCTGTTTTTTGAGCAATGATGAGCTCCTGGACATTCGAAACCCTACTCGCATGATGGGCAGAATAGACGATTTCGATTATTTTATCGACATTTCGACAATTGGCCTTCCACACCATGCAGCATCTTCTACATCAAATTTATATGAGCGAAATCGACGAAACCAAAATTTTACCTGATTGACCGTTACAGTATCCGGACCATAAGCAATAATCTCATTTTCAGCCTATATTGATGATAAATTGAAGAATATGTGTATTTCTTCTTCTTTCTAATCCATCAGTCATTCATTACAAAAAGATTGCACCTCTTCCAAACAAGTAAGTACTACGACATTTTTTTTATAGATAATTCTCTTATATTATCGTTTTCTAAGAGAGGGCTCTACTAGTATTATTTCGCGTCGTGTTCATCTGTGGCTATATTCATTTCAAAGGTACTGTCATTTCGCGTCGTCTTCAGTAGATGTCATTTGTTTTAGCGTGAACAACAACAACAATTTGTTTTATTCATTTGAAAATGTCGAAATTTGTACCAGATAAAGTGTTTTTGCGGAGAGTTCTTCTTCATTACTTTAACATAAAGAAAAGTGCTACCGAAAGCCATCGTATTTTACTGGACGTTTATGGTGACCATGCTTTAGCCGAACGAACGTGCCAAAAGTGGTTTGCACGGTTTAAAAGTGGCAGTTTCGATTTAGACGACGGAGAACGACACGGGCAGGCAAAAAAATTTCAAGACGAAGAATTGGAGACATTGCTCAACGCAGATGCATGCCAGACACAAAAAGAACTTGCACAAGTATTGGGAGTTGATCAAGCAACCGTTTCCTGATGACTAAAATCATTAGGATTCATCCAGAAGCTTGGAAATTGGGTGCCTTATGAATTAAAGCCAAGAGATTGCAAGGCCAGCTAAAAACTATTTGGAAAGCTATGGGTAGGAAGTTCTACATCACCCGCCTTATAGCCCAGACATAGCATCTTCCGATTACCACTTGGTCAGATCAATGCAGAATGGCCTCACCGGAGTACGCTTCACTTCAGAACAGGGTATCAGAAATTGGCTCGATTCTTTCTTGACCTCCAAGCCGAAGAAGTTCTTTTGGGATGGGTTCCACAAACTACCAGAAAGTTGGGCAAATATCATAGCTTCCGATGGGTAATACTTTGAATATTAAATGTGTAACAATTTTTTCACAATAAAGTCTTAATTTTCGAAAAAAACCGTACGAATTAATGCATATACCCAATAAATTTTTTGAGACCTTTGACCACATTATTGATTTCATTTTGAGGTGTTAGCCTATTTTTAATTTTGGAAATATTTACTGTATTTCAGCATTTTCAGGTAGAGCCGGATTTATTAAGGGTTCGTTAGGTCCAAAATAACTAATACGCTATACAAAGATTCAAGTAGAGGTACTTTTCCAACTCGGGCTGACGTATGGAACGACTTGGTGCATTTTATGTCGAGATCTTAAAATAAGAGTGTACAAAATACAGCTTATGCAAGAACTGAAGCAACTGGACCTTCTCAAGTGACATCGCTTCGCTCTAAGGACTCTTGAAAAGGTAGGCCCATTTCTGGCTCAATGGGTATATAGGCAAGCAAAATTACCGCATTTGAGACGAAGCGCAACCTGAAGAGATTGAAGAGCCGTCATTTCATCAGGAAAAAACAACGGTTTGGTGAGGTTCATGGGTCGGTGGAATCATGGGTTCATATTTCTTCAATAATGTTGCCGATGAGAACTTAACCGTCAATGGCGACCGTTATCGCGCATGTGGTATCGGTGAGATTTGGTATCAACAAGACGGTGCCACTTCTCACACATCGCTTTGATCAATGGATTTATTAAGATAACACTTCGGTGAGCAGATAGTTTCACGTTTTGGGCCGGTCGATTGGCCACCACACCGTTAGACTGCTTCAATTCAGGAGTGTATAAATATTGAACTATATTGGTCCAAATTTTAAAGAAATAATTTTCAAAAAACAAATGCCAAAGAATGTTATTTCGAACATTCCCCATTAACTTTTCTGTGTTTTTTTCTTTAAAGAGTTCAGAACCTCGAAATGGATCACTCTTTTCACGTTTTTCGACAATCGCTTGTTTTAATTCGATATGCTGTGTTTGTTAACTTTCTCCATTAATTGTTTCAGCCGATTATGAAAAGCTCATAATACAGCACGTCCTTTTGATCTCACCAAATACCGTTGATTTTGCTAGTTAGCTAGGTTTCACACATGACTTTTAGCGCTTAATGTTGTTGTAATGGATCTATGATTAGAATGTTTTGAGGAGATATACGATAAAATTTTCTCATATCGTGTATTTAATCGTATAATTCGATAATTTTAAGCTCCTATGTGTATATAATTCATCATATTTCTTCAAAATACACATTTTTACACACTTAGATGCGTTTTTTTGACAAATTTATGAACCAAAATAGCAAATCTGAAAAATCGGTCTTTTTTACATACATATATGTTGCAGTGGACAGATCTAGCCGGTTCCGACAAATAGTCTTTTAGATGTACCAGAAGCGGACAGACTGACATGGCTAAATCAACTCAAATTGTCACTGTGACCTTATCGGTATAAACTTTTATTCGGACCAAAATTAATTTAATTTAATTAATATACCATTTTATGTACATGGAAGGTACCAAAATGATTATTGCTACAAAGGAGTGACATATACTAGAAATAATACACAATGGCAGTAGCTTTCCAACACATGATCAAAATATTTCAACGGATCATTTCGGCAAATCTTATGAAAGTTTAGATCATGGGAGCTTTATAACCGCTAACGCTATTTTCACCCGAACCTTCCCTCCATTTGTGATGTGTGTCTTAATGTATTTTCATCAAATAGAGGCACTCTAATTTATTCTAAGCCACTTCCGAACGGCTTATGAAATTTTATGAGGAGCGTTTATTTCAGGTCATATAATAACGTTTTTAAACACATATTCCACAGCCTAAACTGTGTTAGAATTTTAAAATTTTCTAAGCGAATTCAAGTGGATTTAACATAATTGAACATTTTCATTACTTTTTAAGTTCCTTAGAGTGGCTAATAATAATAATAATATAATATGCAATTTCAACGCTGCACAGCTTTGCTGCTTAAAGTTTGAAAGTCAATCGCTGAGCACACCAATAGTGTAACTAATTCACTGCTAAGACAAAAGAGTAAATATCTCCTTAAGGTACGAAATAGTTATTTGTATAAATGAGTAATGTCATTTGATGGTATTAATGATGGTGTCTTTGTTTAAACTAAGATCAAAACTCGCTGCTCAACAAAATTTTCCACTTACTTGCTTTTAATGTTGACTACTTAAGCAAATATTTATGCTTCTTCTATGTATTTGTTTCAACTATTAAACGGCAATAATTTAATTTAATTTCAACAATGGCAAGGTGAATAAGAATCATTGAAAATAGTTGAGCAGTGAAAGCGTAACATAATATCATTATAGGATAATGAGTTGAGCTGACAATTGAACTAATTATGGAGTGAAAATACTTATGAGGGGAAATGTGAAATTATGTTGACTTGTATGAAAGGTTAAGTGGTGACATTTATGAATTGAAGATAGCACACTCAAATTTCAATTATCAGAGATAATAACCTACACAGAAGGCAATGCAGGCATTTTATCAGTTACTCCATATTGTATTGTATAGATTGGCCACTTACCCTTTGGCTTCCACTAATTTACGCAAAAGTATATATCAAAGTGTTAGGTAGTTAAGAGTTTTAACTCTTCTTAATTTATCTGAAAATGTATTTGGCTTCTTTCCTACATTCTGCAGTACATCATTTCATCAATAATTTCTCTATCGGCCGGTTGCTCGAAGTGTCTTCTCACAATTCCTTTATAAAGAGTTGCTGATGAGGTCTCTGAGAGTTGATATTAAACCTTCTTTATGTTTGTTGATGATAAGAGAGAGAAACCTCGTCAGCAATGTCTTAAGCTTGCAGTTTTTCATTTATAAATAAGGTAAATAAGGTTAAACTGGTGGCCACATAAACCCAGTTGAAAGCATTGCGTACTAACTCTCGCACCGCCAGGGTTGGAGTGCTGCTCTGACCAAACATCTAAAATTATAGAAAATAAATTTTTCTAATTTCGGTCGAACCTCGGCAGGCAATGTCAAGCGTATTTCTGACATGAAATAAAGGATCCTTACAAAAATCCATTGGCCTTTCGGGGGCGGCTCAGAATAAACTGTAGGTCCCTTCATTTGTTAGAAAAACATCTAGTCGCATATCACAAATTCGATCGCTTTGGCGTTTACAAAGCGTCATATATAAATATATATTGTTTATACATATATTATGTATAAATAAAGTGGTTTATCATTTTGTAGTAGAAATATTTTTAATTAAGAAATCAGTCGATCTACTTCGCGGAAAGATAAAATTTTAATAAAGAGCTCAAAGTTATTAAAGATTATCTAGCTATATTTATTTGAAAGCAATTTCCTACTTTATATAGTTCTCAGCTCTTCTGTTAATGTTACTTCATAGTAAGTTAAAGAGGGTTAGATAGTATACTGTTTACTCTAGGATTTTTTTTTAATTAAAATTGTATATACATTTTTTTTTAATATTTTAGAATTAAAATAGCGTTTAGTTCATGTTAATAAGTTCAGTAGGTTCTAAATAAGAGTGTCACCCAGTTGAAAAAACGTGGTGTCGAGAAAAAAACGATTTAAATATTTGTTCGTCCGGATTTACCGCTCCGCTCTCCCCTCTTCTATACTTACTTCTTGGTCTTGTGGACCTTCGGGTTTAATTCTATATAATTTTTAATAGTATTTTCAAGAAATTTACAGAAAAGAAAAAATTTCGATTTCTTTTTTTTATTTTCTAGAGGAATCTGGCCTTAATGTATTACAGATGCTCCATTCGGTCACTGACTTATAAGCGATGAAAAAGTGAAGCTGAAAATCTATCTTTAACGTCATTTGAAATTTTTATAAGCACCTATTATTTTGCCTTGCCCTGCCGAGAGGTGTCTATAGTTAGAGAACAACTTTTTCTGTAAAAAAGTCCATTGCGCTATCACGGTATACTTAAATTTCCTCTTGCCTTTGCTTTTCCTTAAATTACAATACATATAATTCATAGAAATCTAGGAATAGCTGCACATAGCAATAGTTTGAGTGCTTTTCTGCGGTTTTGATAAACACTATACTAACGACAACTCAACGAAGTTAAGCAACTTTTACTTTGCCATAATACCAAAAGGTCAGCGTGAGCGTTTCTTTTCTGCACAAGTGCACGCACAATATACGCATTTCATATTAGGAAGAAGAAAAAGAAAAAACTCTGCTTGCTAAAGTTTCCATTTCCTGTGGTGTCTCACCTGTCAATGTATTGCAAGTGCAAAGCAAATGCATACTTCCTGTAATGTACAAAGGTTGATATGCGTGTGCGTGTGTGACTGTGCAACTTACGGCAAAAAGGTATATACGAGTGTGTATGTATGTACATTACTCAACTGCATTGTCAAAATCATACGAAGCACGTACACTGCATTGCAGTGACTGTTTTTGCTTGTATATATATACACGTATATGTATGTGTGTGTGTGTTTGCGCTTGTTTGTGTGTGTTTTAAATGTGCGTCAAATAACCGCAAAATTAATGAGTTTCGAGTGCATGGAGGTTGGAGATTTTCAGCAAAACAATTTTGTGTGACAAAAACTTTTCCAAGGACAATCAAAAGCAACGACTCTCGCTGTTCATAATATTCTTGCGTAGAAGTAGGTGGGTCAGTTTTAATGGGTTTTCGTTGCAAAGTTAACTAAGATTGGAAGACACCCACAGTCGACTTGAACTTAACTTAGATGCACTAACTCAGTAAATGTAGTTTTACTTCTAATTTTAAAGTTTAAAGTATAATGTGAATTATGTGGGTTAACAAACAAACTACTGTGACAACTCTCAATTACTGAGATTAATTAAAGGTGGTAATTTTACAAGGGAAACTTGTGAGTTATTTCTTGAAGTACTAGTTCAGCGGAAGATAAACTTAAAAAGACTCGCAAATTGGAAAAGTGGGAAATCCAATAACACTTTTTTCACTTATTTTTCTGACCGACCTCAATCAAGTATTAGTCTGAAAGTTGAATTTTATTTTTCAGTTATTTCCTCCATAGCGTCATGAGAATTCCTTTTTAGATTTTTATGACAAAGCAAAATCCGGAGTCGACTTCATACTCGACAATAATGTCTAAGGGCAACCACAGAGTGCGTGCTGAAGCCAAGTAGATCATAAAGTTGATTCCTAACGGCGCACAATGGGTAAAAGTGCTCGAAATACGCGAATTAGAGCAAAAATTAAAGTAGTAGACAGGACATTTTTTGTTAATGTTTCTTATTTAATTTAGATTAGTAATGCCAGACCCAGTTATAAAATATTTTGTGGTTGTTAATAAAGATAAAATTAATAATAAACGCTGGTTTCTAAGATTTATCTCTGTAAATATATACGGTGATTTTTTAACGATCTTAACCTCAAATTTTATATGTACACATAAGGAGGATATATAATATAGTCTTCCGATTCCGATGGTTTTCAGTGTAAATATTCTAATTTTAACTAATCTATGTAGAATGTTCAATTTAGTGATCTTCTATAATTTTTGCGGATTTATAACCCATAATCTAAAAGACGGTTATTAATTATGTATAATATAAATTTGGTTGAAATATCTCAAAAAATAACGGAGTAGTTTACGTCTAAACGGACGGAAATACAGGCACAGCCGGTATAAATATTGTTAGATGTTCCTCTTATACTTCATATTAAACTAAATACCATACAATAGAAGAAGTTAATCGTTAAGCTTTACTAGAAAAGAAAATAAAATCGTATTAATTTGTACAAAGTTTTTCAAGGAAAAATTGTCTTCTTTATTGAAGAAATCTGCAAAATTTAAGTTACCATAAAAAGGTTTTCACATGTCATGGACTTGCTGACGAGTCGACGTTGGGAGTTACTGAGATAAAGGTCTTGCGTAAGGTCTACGCTGGCGAGGTCAAGTGGAAAGTTCAAAAATTTAATATCTTAAAAAATTCGTTTCAGTGCTTACAGGATGACATATGGATAAATTTAGAAACCGTTTAGGATCGTATTCATTAAAAAAAGTGTACGTCAGCATTTCATATCATTCATATGGCTGCTGCGGCTAATCTAGCAGTAATCTACCTTTTCTTGTCTGTCGATCTAATTTTTTAACGAAGTTTAGAACTAGTACAGTTGGAACGGCAACTAAAATTTGTTCTTTTCTCTCATGAATCATCTCTGGTTGGATGGCGTAGCACTTATCCCTAACGACTTCCCACAATAACAATAATTCAAGGAGTCAAATCGCAGCTGCAAGGCGGTTACTTATCATCAATATGTAATTTGGCTAATGAAAATATTATTGCAGTTGCGTTTGAAGACTGACATTTTTGAATATTGAATAAAAAATTATACATCAAAATTAGTTCAAAACTCCGAGATTGTTTTTTTTTAGTAAAAGGGGGCCAGATACCGAACTATTTGAAGTTTAATTAGACTGTTTTCATTGCAAATGATAATTTTTCTTGCTAAGTATTGTATTAATATTCAATATATTTAATAGATTCCATTGTAGCGAATATTTCAGCCTGGAACACACTCTAGGCAGTTTAAATTAAAGTTCCAGTTAAGGATTACAGAAGAAAACATCTCTACCTTAAGTTACCCCCAAGTTTTGTACTATCGGTGGAAACTTAAATCTCCCAGTCAAAGTATCACATTTGTTTAAGATCGAGTAATGGCAAAAATTCTGTTCACCTAAGTGAAGTGCCGCCAATGATACCATCTGAAATGCTGCTAATTCAATAGACAGTTTATCAAGGTTATTTGATTAATCAAGCTATCAACGCTGTCCTTTAAATCTTACCAAATGAGGAGCATACTTATTTTTTTCACTTTTGATGGTCAGCGGACTTAGGTTACATTTTTTGACTATAGCTCTTTTTTTCCAAAATAGATGTTTTTTCCCCTCAGTTATACAGACACAGTGTGATTTCAAAAAACCTCGCCATAGTTCCCAAACTTAGGAGAGCTCCATCTGGGAACGCTGCCCTGTTAAGTTTATGTGCCTCTGTTGACCAACTGGGTAATAAAGATCCGCGAACGATAGCTGTCAATGTTCCAAAATGAAGTAGTGGAAAAATGAATTCCAGCAGGGGAGAATTCTAATCACTAAATGTTCTAATACAGATCATACGGCTTGTCGTGGTGAGTTACTGAAGGCTTTCTCTATGTTCAAGAAAAAAAGGAAATATGAAAGTTTCTCAATGGATGAAAGCTGATTCGTTAGTGTGAGTTCCGTAGATTTGCTATGTATATATACTTACCTCAAAAATTATTTTCAGTCCCTGTGCAGATACCTTATGGCTATTTGTAAGCTCAGCGCTTGTTGAAAGCTTTGACTTCATAAGTTTTTATTTCAAAAACTTTTGTACTTTTTTTTAATTTGTAATAAGTTGGTCATAAAGCAAACTATTTCGAATTTTATATGAATATATTCGTTAAGTGAATACCAATGAGACCAAAAGTAAATGTGTAAAAAATTCTCGTCATTAAAAGCCCCTTCAGACTTTTCGCAAGAAATGAACGTAAACTGCTGTTTGATTTCGTGTAAGACGCTCTACAATTTTTTCGATTTTCCATGATAATTTACATAGCAAATAATCTGTTTTTATTAAATAAATATTTTATTGAAGAAATCCACTTAAGAAAATTATTGAAAATTTAACTAAATTGTACTTTTTATTAATTTAACGGCACCTTCTTCTTCGTCTTCTTTTTCACAGCGCAGAAAATCCCTGTGTTCCTTTATACCGCAGCGGAGCATAACTGTGTTGATAACTAGTCGCAGGCGTGCAATAATTCGAAGAACCAAAGAAGCCACAGCCTCCCCCAATACCTACCCCAACAGCACCACTGCCACCTACGCCAGCAGTAAGACTATCGGCACCAGCGCCAACCGCTGTGCCAGCACCAAATGCATTATAGGAATTTGCATAATTTTTTGCCGCTGCGGCAGCTACCGCCGCAGATGAATACATGCCCAGTGTGGGAAAGTTCAATGTATATGCGGCTGCTGCTGCGGCTGCATGATCCATTTGCTGATGAAAAAATCCACCTGCACCTGCACCACCACCAGTAGCAGCGGCGATGGCTTTATCGAATTTGTGCGTAACGGTGATGGGCGGCACTGGCTGTGGTGTACTCGCCAATATGGAGCGTCCAGTGGTTGAGCTGCGTTCATTGCGACGAAATTTTGCTCGTCTATTTTGAAACCAGACCTATAAGAGAAATATGGATAAACAGAATGGAGATTGTGAAGGAAAATGGAAGTTTTAAGAAAATATCAGTACGAGTATACATTCATTGCTTGCTGAAATAGTATAATTTCATTTGCGCGATTTTTTACCTCACGCAAACACCCACCTGTACACGTGCCTCGCTCAGACCCACTTTGGTGGCCAGCTCCTCGCGCACAAATGCATCCGGATAGTGAGTACGTTCGAAGACTTTCTCCAATGCCGTCAATTGGCTAGAGGTGAATGTTGTGCGATTACGTCGGGGCTTGCGAGAGTGTTGTTGGTTTGTTGATGCACCTCCGCCTTGCTGATGTTGGTTTTGTTGATTATGATGCAATTGGAAGTGCGCGGCGTGATGATTCGGCATGTGCTGTGCGTGTTGGTGAATCTGTGACTGTTGATGCGCCGGGTGCGTGTGTGTTATGTCCATTAAGTTGGACGTGTCGGGATAATCATCGTTGCTGCTACGAAAGCTGCCATCTAAAAGTATAAAAAATATTTTAAGCGGATTATTAATATTGTATTTTATTATTAATATTGTATTTTACTGTGAAACTCGGTCGAAATGGGCTATGTAGAACTTTGGGAATTGCTGATGAGGTCACTATAAAAATATCTATAGACACTTATATTGCATGAACGTAAACGATTGGAATTATTCCAACACTTGCCAAGACTCAACGGAAAATTCCAAGTTAAAAATTAGGATACCAAAAATCAACCTAAGGCTCATACTCAGGTCACACTTATTCAATTAACCTAAAGAAATGTTGATTGATACGGAACCTAAGTGAATTTGTGATTGGGCACGACAGACGTTTCAGGTTGCAGTAAAAATGTTTGCTTCGCCGTCGTGTGAGCCCTTAAGGTGTATAAATCTGAAAATGTATCGGGGAATAGTCAAGAAGTTTTTTTTTATTTCTTGGAGCCTATACAGTGAGGCTTGTTATTGATCACTTATTGATCACTGGCAAATCGGTTGAGGTGACACATTGAATAGATTAGTCTATTCCTATATGGCAAAAGAGTGGTCTTGTCTTTAGGATGGATTTTGCAAAGGTCGCAAAAACAGCTGGTATGAAGCGGACTGCCATGTCGCAGTGCAGAAAGC
This sequence comes from Ceratitis rosa, assembly GCA_037013455.1. Taxonomy (NCBI): domain Eukaryota; kingdom Metazoa; phylum Arthropoda; class Insecta; order Diptera; family Tephritidae; genus Ceratitis; species Ceratitis rosa. The sequence goes on from JAWMAG010000008.1 coordinate 25,506,231, forward strand.
AGGCTGCCTACCTCGCCACGTTGCGATCGACCACAACACATGCGAGATGGGATAGATACCGAGAGCTGAAGAGGGAAGCAAGACGCATCTGCAGACAAAAAAAGAAAGAGGCGTGAGTATGAAGAGCTTGAGAAGCTGGCCGACAAATAATGCTCGAAAATTCTATGGGAAGATCCGACGACTTACAGAAGGTTTCGTGACTTAGCAGACTCCTGTAGGACACAAAGAGGTGATCTAGATACAGATGCCCGCTTAAGAAACAACAAAGCGGCTGGAGCTGACAACCTACCGGCAAAACTATTCTAAGATGGCGTTGAAGAGCCGGCAAGATTCATGCATCAGCTACTTTGCAGAATATGGTCTGCCCAATCCATAAGAAGAGGGACCCCACAGTCTACGCCAATCGTGGGATAAGCCTCCTTAATATCGGCTATAAAGTTCTGTAGAACGTATTGTGTGAAAGACTGAAGCCCACCGTCAACAAACTGATTGGACCTGATCAGTGTGGCTTTAGACTTGGTAATTCAACCGTTGACCAGATGTGGAAAAGACCCGTGAACAGAAGATCGACACACACCACCTTTTCGTCGATTTTAAAGCAGCCTTCGAAAGCACGAAAAGGAACTGCCTTTACACCGCTTTGTCTGAATTTGGTATCCAGGCAAAACTTATGCGGCTGTGTAAACTGACGTTAAGCAACACTAAAAGCTCCGTCAGGATCGGGAAGGATCTCTCCGAGCTGTTCGATACCAAACGGGGTTTCAGACAAGGTTATTCCTTAACGTGTGACTTTTTTAACTTATTGCTGGAGTTGCAGAGCTGAATAGAGAAGATTGTACCTTCTATGAGAGTGTACAGCTGCTGGCGTACGCCGATGATATTGACATTATTGGCCTCAACAACCGCGCCGTGAGTTCTCCTTTCTCCAGACTGGATAAGGAAGCGAAGGATATGGGTCTGGTAGTGAACGAGGGCTAGACGAAATATCTCCTGTCATCACACAAACAGTCATCGCATTCGCGGCTTGGCTCCCATGTCACTGTTGAGAATCAGAACTTCGAGGTCGTAGATAATTTCGCCTATCTTGGAATCAGTATCAACATCAATAATTATGTCAGTCTTGAAATCCAGCTCAGAATCGCTCTTGCCAGCAGGTGTTACTTTGGACTGAGTAGTTCTCTCCAGACAATTGAAAACCAAACCAAACTCTACAAGTTCCTCGTCGTTCCCGTCCTGCTATATGGTGTGGAAGCATGGACGATTACAACATCAGATGAATCTGTGTTAGGAGTTTTCGAGAGAAAAGTTTTGCGTAAGATTTATGGTTATGGAGACGATGGAGCGATGAGCTGTACAAGTTATACGGGGACTGTGCTGACTAGGTCATGTACCAATCTAAAAACAAACTAATGAAGCGAACGATAACTTCAGTATTATTAGCAAACGTAAGCTCATGTCTATTTGGTGCTGCAGATCATATTATTTTTTCATGCATAGAATCAAAGAAGAAGCATGAAAGGTGTCACTTTTCTGAAGCCTCGCTTGGTATTGGACTGCTGATTAAGTTTTTAGCGATATTGGAAATGCCTATTCCACGACAATTGATCGGTCTTATGGACCCACTTGGCAGCTAGTTAATAAAATTTTTCTGCTGCAAACTTAATGAAGCAGTCGATTGCTGGCCATATGAATGTTTCGTCATAAAATTCTTTCAATTATCCCTTTCCCAAAGAAACTATATCCGCAAGCTATGAAAAATATACGACAATTTAGAAATTCTGTGCAAATTGTGTATGAGATTTCAAGGTGTGTAAGATCGGTAGGCGGTTTCTGTGGTCTACGAGTATCTCAGTTTCTGGTTAACGTCGCTCTCCGAGTCCTTTTCCTTCTCACCGAATAAAAATAAGTTTTGACACCTTCTGGCTTTTAAATAGAAGAAGAAAATTGAAAAAGTATTAATCCTATAAATTAATTATAATAACTTTTAGTATCAAAATAATCTCCCTCCTTTGAACAGGAGTATAATTCATGGCAGCCGAAGTGGTTAGCATCGCGTACTAACATTGAACGACCAGGGCTTGAGTCCAGATCCCACCAACATTCAAAATTATAGAAAAATATTTTTTCTTATTGCAAACCTTCCGAGCGTATTTGTCCAATGGTATGTCATATCCTCATCTTGGAATGAAACGTATGCCAAATACTCAAAGGATATACTTGATTAGCATTTTATTTTAGCTTTTACATTATTTAGGTAATTTCCCAATCGACTTTATTTAACTTTAACTTTAATAAAATATCAAATCCTTTGTCGATGGCGCTAACAATCTCAAAATATTCGTCGTTTAATTAGCAATTTATCGAGTAGTTAGCGACAACAGCTGATTAAGCGATAGCGAAAATCATTAAAATGGTATAGTGAATCTCACCACCGGAATATTAATATTCAGATATTTTTCACAAGAAATTTCTGGTTTTAAAGTTATCGATCCCATGGAATTTGATTTCCTTTTCTTTTACGGAAATGCATCTCACCGGTTTAACTCTAAATAGTGAACCATATTACACGCATAAAATCGCTTCAGCGGTTACAAAGCGCCAATTAAATTATATATACGAGTATATAGGTATATATACGTGTATATTACAAGCGTTAGATCTATTAGGTCATAATGTCCGAATGCAAGTTCAAATGGCTACTGAATTTTTACTATGCATTACTTTTCTAGTATCCACGCTTCTACAAATATATTTTCAAATGGACTTACATTGCTTACAAGCAGTAAAAGAAAATTATACTAAATCAATTCCATGAAATGTGAGTGGGCTCCAAATCAAAGCTCAAATTACACATTAGGAACAATCACACAGTCACCAGACATACACATTCACACATTCATAAGACCAACCACAAGATAGCGCCATTAACAAAACATTAACATTTTTACGATGCGTTAGCATTTGCCGTACCAAGCTGAGTACGGGGAGCCGGAGGACACATCAAATGTGTGATTTTATGTACGAATCGCTCGTTGTCAATTCCATTGTGTCGCTGCGGTGAATCATTAAATTTTGTCATATACATACTTGCACAGCATGTTAACAACCTCTTACACAAGCAGAATGAATGGAAGAGGCAACAACAACCGCAACAACAACAACAACAACAGTAAGAGCACGCATAACAAGAAAGTGGTCAATTGTGCACTACTACAACAAATAACTCAATTGCTCTTATTGCTCACTTAACACCTTTCACCAACAGCTGACAACAGAGGTAGACACCATAGCAACCCTGTAGAGAAACTAAGCAGTTGTGAAGGATATTTTTTTTTTGCGTTCTCACACTTATCAGTTTATTTGTCAAAATTTAACCATACAGCAGTGCAGTATTTTTAAGAACTACCATGTTTAAAGCAGACCACAGTAGAGCAATCTAAAAGTAGTATATCCTAGTGGTGTGGTGAAAAAAATATGGAAGTGTGCTAAATAATTTGCAACTGTTATTAATCCAGTTATGGTGAACTAATGAAAATTTTTCGAAAAATACTTTAACTTGATTTAATAAAAAATATTCAAATATTTTGGTAGTCCAAAACAAACTTTTCTGATTTCGTGCTTTAAATACCAGTTCAACTTTTCACTGCAGGGCATATGGTACACAACAGCATACATACATGCAGACATACAAATTTCTCACATCCTTAAATAGTTTGTCTTTCATAAACGCCTATTAAAATTTTGTTCTCCTTTAATACTTTAACTTTCACTTTGACGCTCATAAAATTTAAGCTAAAATTCCTCATTCACTTTTATATCCACTTTACGTTACTTTGTCGACCATTAGGGAACACCGAATGTCGGCATTATTTTTGTAATCGAATTAAAAACTCGTAAAATAATGATTTAGTGTTGACATTTGCTGGTATATTATTATGTGTTTTGTCTTATATATTTAATGCAAGTTGAGAGAGAATGGCTAATAGTTCATAGAATACATAAAATAGCTTCATAATACATATACATTTATTTGCGTCCAACTTTTTGCTTCGCACATTGACTAATTGATGTTCCAAGAAATATATATATTTCAAGGCGCCTGGATTAACATTTAGATTTTAACATTCCATATACGTAAAATCGAATTTTTGCGATGCAGCAAAATATGCTTGGGAGAGATATCGAGGAACTAAAGAAAGCGCCGACAGCGCTCGAAAAATTTATGAGAAGATGTGGTGGTTTAAAACTGGTTTCAATATTGCAGTATACTCATGTAATACTCAAGTGTATATAGCATTTTAGAGAGAGCACTTTTCCAGTCTTCCGAAAAGCAATAAAAGTGAAATCGACCTTACATCAGCCTAGTATGATAAGGGGCGAAAAACAATCGCCCGCCTGAAGAACAACAACGTGGAGGGAGCCGATGGTATATCGGTTGAGCTATTGTAATCTAGTGCCGAATAACTGACAAAGTATGTACGTCAACTTAGTAGCAAAATTTATGGTCAGATAAAAGTATTACTATGACTTGGAACTTAAGTGGACTTTCTCGATCTACAAGAAGACTAACCCCATAGTCTGCGCCATTAATCGTCGAACAAGTCTCCTAAATATCTTAATTAAGGTTTAGCGGATTATGTAATAGATTAAAGCCTACTCTCAACTGTCAAGCTGGTGGAATATCATGGTGCGACCTCGTATGTGGCAGATAGATCATGGACCAGATATTCACCATGCGCCAAACCTTGAAAAAGAACTGAGTGAAAAAAACGTCACAACAATACCTTTTCATAAATTTTAAAGGTGCTTCCAAAAACAGTAAAATAAGCCACCTCTACGCTGTCATCTTTTAGCTTTAAAATCATGCAAACTATGAACGATCGAAAAACATCCCATCATCAATTAAACACCCAGGATGGCCTGGGTTCAAGTCCTAGTCAACCAGTATCCAAAAATTATACAAATTAATTTAAATAAAACTAAAAATCGAAAAATTAACTTAATACTTTTCGAATTGCGATCGCTGTTCGGCACGGAGTGTCAACCCCTACGAGTGTATTTATGATATAAAATAAAAGCTACTCATATAAATCTATCAGCCATTTTGTATAGCTGATGACCCAAAGTGTCTATTTACCCACGTTCTCAAGAGGCACTCTCTTACGGCACATCGGCACATTGCGGTGTATTTAGCACACCTACATCCATATGAATTTCAGCTAACACAACAACTGAAGATAACTGACCAAATGTTGATTGAGAGCTTTGAAAACAAGCAGGGTACGGCGACTTATCGAAAAAATATCCCTCAGCGATGAGGGACATTTCTCATTTGTCAAAAAATCAAAGAGAGACTATTACACCCAGAGGAAGATACTGTCTGGTGCGCTGTTTGAGCCACAGGTGTGATTGGTCCTTACTTCTTTGAAACCGACAACGGGGAGACTGTTCGTTCGGACTTTACCGAGTGAAGAGACAGGGGTCACAATATATAGATCATGTTATCAAGTCGGCTGAAAGTAAACAAATTTTGAAAATTCGATGCAGTGCCTGCTGGTGGAAACATAGAAATAGGACGACCGCGGACGTTAGAAATATCATATGGAAAATCACCGCCGAAACAGAATCTTTGGGATTAAGGAGTTTACTTAATTTATTGATTTATTTCACTGAATAAATTTCACATATTTACATAAGACATTTGATTGACGAAACATTTAAATCAAAAGTAAACATAACTTCGTCTTATTTTTAAAACACTCACAAAAATAAAAGGTATATCCTTTACCTCTTTGTTCCAGTTCACCTTTAGCTTCATAACCAATTTTTGGTATTAATATTTTTCAGAGAATGAAATATATTCTTCTCTTAAAATCGATTTTATGAATTACTAAACCAAAATTCAAATAATTTTACCAAACTTAATGGGAGGGATAATTTTTTCAGGAGTATTTTAATATACACTCAAGTATTCAACCACAATTCACTTATCCTTGTTAAAACCAAATTGTAGAAATTTTTGCAAAACTATAACTTATAAACACATACATCACTATCTGTATAATATTATCTCACAAAAAAATTTAAAACCAACAAATCACGAAAAAATGCGGTCTCACTGATCCATGCGATGACACAAATTACGCCGGAACACGCATAACTCAAAACAATGTGAACCCGGCAAGAAGCACCGAGCACCGAGCGGTAGTCGGCACTCGACATTGCATGAAATCCGTGGCTACCATATGTGCGAGTAAATGTGTATGCTCAAAATCAAAAAAAGACGGCGAAACGATGATGATTTATAATTAGGTGAAAATTTAGTGCTCTTTAAAATTTAATTATTCATTTCGTTCGTTGTGAGGGAAGTCACGCCGACAGCCACTTGAAATATGCAAGAGTATGTTGTTGTTATTGCTGCACGGTATACTCGTATACGCACATTGCCGGCCTTTTATGCTCATACTCGAACTTATAGTGGAATGATAAATCGCTGTACACACACGCGCCATATGTGGGCAATTTTTGAGAGGCGGTTCATGTGATTTTTGTTTGACAGCGGCGCATAACCGAGCTGTCAACATAAAACCAACGACGTTGTGCGGGGGTGAATGTGAGTGAGGATATGTAGAAATGTAAGTGCGGGTATAATTGTTGAGGAGTGCACTCGAATTGTGTTGGTTTTAGGGCCTGTAGTGAAGTATTTCATAAATAGTAATAGATATTTCCTGGTATCAGATATTCAACTAGTGTATAAAAACGAAACGACTGAAAAAAGTTAATATTTTTGGAGATTTCGGAAATTTGAATAAATTCCACCGGTCAACACGAAATTTGTGTCTGAGTGCTACAAGTTACATTTTACTTTCTCCTGCACTAAACAAAAGGATTTTTTTCAATTAAGGTTTTTGTACTTTTGTCAGGGCCGATATGACTGCCTCCGGAGCTTAAAGTGTTAAAGTATACTTATTGACGTAGATCTGACAAAACCAAACTTATGAACTAAAAATTTAAATTTGAGTGATTTTCAATGAAAATAATCAGAATTTACTCAGTCCAAAGTAGCACCTGTTGGCAAGAATGATTCTGCGCTGGATTCCGAGGCTGAGATTGTTGTTGGTGTGAACGGTTGTTCCAAGATAACTGAAATTATCTGAAACTTTAAAGTTATGACTATCACCAATAATGTGGGACCGGAATTGCGAATGTTATAGCTGCTTGTGTGGTGACAGGAAATTTTGCATCTTTTCCTCGTTCACCAGCTGACCCATACACCTCCCAACGTTGTGCGCTCATATACAATACTGTACCTACTCTATTGAGTTCTGGAACTCGTATTACTTTCTCCACCATACACAATATTCGGAGTCACTACATTTTAAAAGGCGTAGAGTCAACTAATTTTCCTGCAATAGAAGCCGATTTAAGTTCAACTCTTATAGACTGCCAACAGCTGTTACTATGGACTCAACAAGAAAATTTGCAGTAAATCCTTCTGTCAACCGAAAAAATAACGCTCATTTAGGACTTTCTCTTATACGCGGCATGCACGCGGCTGCGCCTAGAGTGTTCGAGAGAAAAATATTTTGTAATATCTTCAGTCGACTTCATATTGGGCAAGTCTACGAAGATTTCGATATGATCCAGCTAATGACAATACAACGTCTGCGCTAGCTCGGTTATGTTGTACGGGAAACTTCAGCAAAAAAGATGTTTGTAGCGAAAGCCGATGGAGGGCGACAAAGAGGAAGGCCACGACTCCGACGATCGAATTGGATAAAGCGCGAGCAATCCACAGGCATCTGTCGAGAGCTGTTGCGGTCGTCTCGATATCAAGTTGTACTTATCTTATCTATCTCTCAAAAACACTGATGCCATCGAATGTTGTCATCGTCCACGTTTTTGAATCCTACAACGGACTGAATAACAAAAACCAAAAAAAAAACTTGAAAAAATTAATTTAATTTTCACCGAGCTGAGAAATGGGAATTTGCTAATTATTTAATTAATATGACACTAAAATACCTAACGAAAACTTTTTCATGGGATATTTTCCAAGATTTGTCATTGTTGATATCCAGTCAATTTGCATAAAGTTATGGAGTCTTTTATTTCGAAATTCATTACATTTTCCTTCAGGGACACTAAGCTTCGCTTCTTCACAAAAATACAACTTATACACAGATATTAAAAAAAATTTCAATATACACCCCTTTCGGAAGCATTGATAAACCCACTACAAGTAGGAAGCTCATACAATCATCAAACGAGCTTCTGCCAAATCCTTTGTGCAAATTAACCTGGGCGGCATTTTGCGGTAAATGCACAAACGCTGACGTATTACTTACACGCTTCATATGATATGTCTCAATTTTGATGAGCAGCGACGGAAACAACTGAAGAGCCGACTATAAAAAGTGAATACGAAAAAAGCCAAAAGAGCTACCACGAGTATTAAGTGACTCCTAGCTTTTTTTTTTAAGTGTACCAAAGTGTACGCAAACATTAAGGCAACTAGTAAAGTAGTAAAAAACTCGAAATGATCACCCACAAATGACAAATAAATAAATTTAACACTTCTTTTTATGGAGATAATAACTCAGTCAATTGCCAATTGTGTCGCAGACATAAAAAGCGGAACCAGGAAAAAAAAATAAAAAACAGCTACTTTTACAAATGCCTTAGCATATCAGTGACGTAAGAAAAAAAAAAAAACAAAAAACAAAAAAATGCAACAACAACAAGCGAGGGCAACACAAAATAAATCTGTCACATCACAAGTGATGCCAATTTGTCACCAAACTTCAAAACGCCGCCGTGGCACGATTGTGACTTTACTGAGGGAGGCGGCGAAATATATTGTTGTTGTTATTGTCTATATGTTTTTGTTGCTGCTGCTGCTGTTGCGTGGAATAAAAAACCAACACAAATATCAACTCTCCGTCTCTGAGGAATGGTGGTCTGTCAAAGTAATGTGGTATCGCATAAAAACCGAGAATGTCAGAAGCATTGCTACCCTTTGAGTGGATTTTTTTTTGTTTTTTTTTAGATAAAAAATGTTGATATCGGAAAAGAAATTGTTCATGAAAATGTACTCCAAGCGAATGATCAATGCAACATAATTGTGAAAAACTTAAACCAGCGGTGAGGGGAGAGATACTACTAAATGCGGGGCAAAACACACACACACACACAAACACATATATACATACTTACACACATACCTAAATATATTCGTATGTACATTTCTCAGCGCAAAACTACAGAGACTACCCACAACATGCGCATTGCAACATTTGAAAAGGATACAAGTCGTGTTGCATCGTTGCACATGTGGCATGCAACTCAACTAAATTGAATTGGACATTGAAAATGCCGCGCCAGTGGCAGAGACTATACGCAAGTAATCATGTTGCGCTATTGTTGTTTTATTGCATTGCCTGCGGTGCAACAAATCCCGCGGGTGCAATAGCAACGCTGGAAAATAAAATCTATGCTGCAGCAACCAACCGTGGGTAGGCTTTTCGTGAATGGAAGCGCATTGAATGCAAGACGACAACAACAACACTAAATGTAATACATATTTATGTGCAAGTAAGCGCTTGTTAAATACGAACAGTATAAGTTTTGCGGCTGCGGTGCACTCGGCTACCCGTTAGCATTGCGTACTGCCATCCGGGAGGCCAGGGTTCAAATCCAAAGTTATAGAAAATTAATTTAAATAAAAAATTAAGTTGAATTTTCTAATTGCGGTCGCCCCTCGGCCGGGAATGTCATCCTCACCGAGTGTATTTCGGACATGAAAATGAAAAGCTCCTCATAAAAAAACCATCAGCCGTTCGGAGGTGGCTTAGTCTAAACTGTAGGCCTCTGCATTTGTGGGAAAATCATCAAGATGCAAAACCACAAATTGGAGGAGGAGCTCGGCCGAAAATTGCTTCATCGGTTATAAAACGCCAATATATATATGTATATATATCAAAGTTTGGCGATTGCGAAAAGAATGGCTATGTGAGCAAATTATTCAAAAAATTAGCAATTTTCCAAAATTTACCAATGGAGATGTATATGTTGGGTTGACCCAAAAGAAACCGGCGATTTTTTAAAAGAGTGTAAATACACTTTTTTTAATTTTATAATGAACTTCAATATATTATGTAATTTCTTTCCGGCAACATCCTAATTCCACGCTCATGAAAATTCCTGTCCTTTATTTGCAAAAAAATTAACCAAGTGCGATTTTATAATCTCGTAATTATCGAAAGTTTTACCATTTAATAATTTCTGAAAATATCGGAACAAATGGTAGTCTGACGGTACAAGGTCAGGGCTATATGATGGATGTATCAACAGCTCCCAGCCAAGCTCTCTCAGTTCTTAGTGAGTGACCAAAGATGTGTGCGGTCTAGCATTGTACTGGTGGCATATGACACCTTTACGATTGACCAATTGGGCCCCTTCTCGTTGATATATGTATTCATGTTGCCCAGTTGTTCACAGTAGATATCCACATTAACCGTTTGGTTCCTTGGAAGCAGCTCATAATACACCACACCCTTCCAATCTCACCAAACTAAAAGCATTATCATCTTTTGGTGAATATCAGCTTTTTAAATGGTTTGTGGTGCTTCATCATGCTTGGACCATGATCGTTTTCGATTGATGTTACTGTAAACAATCCATTTTTCATCTCTCATCTCCAATTAAGATTTGCTTTAAAAAAGGATCCTAATCAATGCGTTTAAGATGGATATCACAACCGTTGAAGCGGCCTGTTAAATAAATTTCTTTCAATTCATGTGCCACCCAAATCTCAAGTTTTTTTTTACCAGTGCAAGACGTCGATTATGATTATGAACGGTTGATTTTGGTATACTTAAATTCCCTCAAATCTCACGCTCAGTTACATGAAGATCTGATTAAAGCCTTGATATCGTCATCATCAACTTCACTTGGCCGAACTGAACGTGGCTTATCTTTGAGTGAAAAATCTCCCGAACAGAATTTTACAAACCAACTGCGACACTGTGTTTCTTTTAAGGCCTTATCAAAACACAAATTATGCAACTTTTTAGCGACCTGCGCTGCATTTCTTCCTTTAAAGAAATAATAAAGTAAAATATAGCGAAAATGTTCTTTTGTAAGCTCCATACTAAAATTGACGCCAAATAATCAAATATAAACAAAATTACGCGTACTTTTTTTTCCAAAGCAAGGTAAAAGTCACAGCTTATAACTGTCAAAAGAAAAAATAAAATTAAAAAGTAGCAAACTGTTAAAAATAAATTGTCAACACCCTCTGTATGAAAAATCAGCGGTTTCTTTTGGGGCAACCCAATATATGAACGAAAATATTAAAAATAAAGAAAATGGGGGTATGGTAACTACTACGAAGTAAACCAGAAAGATGAGCTGTCTTCGGAAGACTTTATACCTTTAATGACTATATCAAATTTATGGCATTTCATTTTACTATTAAATATTAATTCTCATATCTGAAAAATCGGTTGTAGGGGCTATATCATAAAGTTTTCCCATTTCGATTATTTTCAGTGTTAGTTCTCACCAAATCTCACGCACTTGGAAGCTTTTTAGAAAGGGTTTTGACCCAAAACATTATTTCTGAACAAATCGGTTGTACGGGGTCTATATAATATAGTTCTCCGATTTCGATGATTTTCGGTGGCAATGTTGATTTGTAGAATATATAACACATAATGTCAAACTAATATTTTTTTACGCAGTTTTGACAAAAGTTACATATCTGAACAAATAAATATGTATATGTCAGCTGTATGTTATAGGCGTCTGTATCAATGCGAAGTTCATTATTTGTATGTAGACTATGAACATTTACACTCTTTTATGCTTTTCCACAAATTTATGATCCAACTTCTCAAATTTGAAACATATTTGCTATGATGATCCGATCTAGCCGGTTCCGAAAAACGATAGTTTAAATAATCAAGTTGAAATACCTCAAAAACTGACGCTCTTGCCTGCCTACAAATAGACTAACAGACGGACATTGCTAAATCAACTCACCTCACCATTCTGATCAAATCGGCATCCTTCTGGTTTTCACATATTTTGTACCAAATTTAATATGCTATTTCATGATTATGAAAATTATATACAATAAAAACAAAACCAAAAATTACGAAAATTTTTTTAATTTTTGTATACCGTCGCGATTTTCTGTCATTTTTTTTTTTGTGAGTTCGCATTTGTGGTTGTTTTTGTGGCCGTACTGTTATTGGTGCTGTGCGGCCTGCTAACTGTCAGTAGCAGCAGCCACCACAGCCGCCACTGTCAGCATGAATTAGCGTTTTGTCATTTGTGCAACTGTTGGAATTTTTCAGCTCTTCGTAGCAAACTAAACATAAGAGTCTACATAATAGTTTATCTTCCTCTCTGAGAGTAGGTGTATTAAAGCAGTACACGAAAGTAAATTTTAAAATTTTCCTAATTCAAGATAAAAGGCGCAAAAATTATCTATAGTTAGAATTACCCGATTTCTCAACAACTTTTTGCCATTTTGAAGATGTACGAATGAAGAAATATCGACACATATACCTATATAATTGGTTGGCACTATATAATCACTAAGGTGATTTTTAGATATCTTCAACAAACATCGATCCATTAGAAAATATTTATATTGATGGCTAAGCCGCATTTTGAAAGGTATGGCGCTCTGCCCAACTAATTTATATTACTGTAAAAATTAACGCTGACAAGAATAAAGGAACTTAGGTGTCTGTGTGAATAATATTTTTATAGTCAGCAGATTTGTTGAGAGTAGCAGATAGATTGGTACTATCTTGGAAGAGAGAATAAGCTTCAAAGCGAGGTTATGAACTCTGTCATAGCATTGCGCCAACACCGCGGCGAAACAAAGGGACGATGTGACCACAAATATCTTTTAACATCGCCTCAAAATTAACCCATAAATTTAAGTTCCAAAGTACTACAAGGGCTAAGCCATGTCCTCTGGAAGCATGAAATTGCTCCCATTTCGAAAAATTTCAATGCTGCCCGCTGATGGATGTGAATTTATGGTTAAGGGATATCACTGTAAAGGAGAGAAGTGGCAAAAACTATAGTATTGGGTAGCCCCAAAAGAAACCGACGATTTTTCATACAGACGGCGTTGACAATTTTTTATTTTTTTTTTTAAACAGCTTGTGATTGCTTAATTTTTTTTTCTTTTGAGAGTTATTAGCTGTTTTAGCTTACTTTAGAAAAATAGCACTCGTAATTATGTTTATATTTGTTTGTTTAGCATCAATTTTAATATGAAGCCCACAATAGAACTTTTTTCACCAGATTTTACTTTATTATTTCCTTAAAACAAAAAGTTAAATAATTTGTATGGTGATAAGGCCTTAAAGGAAACACAGTGTCGAAGTTGGTTTGTGAAATTCCACTCTGGAGTTTTTTTACTCAAAAATTAGCCTGGGCGTGACATTAAAGAGAAAAGTATACCAAAATTAACCGTTCATAATCATATACGATGTTTTGGACTGGTAAAAAAAACTTGATATTTGGGTACCACTTGAATTGAAAGAAATTCATTTAACAAGCCGCTTCAACGCTTGTGATATGCATCTTAAACGCAATGAATACGATCCGTTTTTCAAGCAAATCATAACTAGAGATGAAAAATTGATTGTTTACAGTAACATCAATCGAAAAAGATCATGGTCTAAGCGCCGAAAAGTCACTTCAGAGGCTGATATTCACCAAAAGAAGATTATGCTGACAGTTTGGTGGGATTGGAAGGATGTGGCATATTTTGGGCTGCTTCCAAGGACCCAAACGACTAATCCGGATAATTACTGTGAACAGCTGTACAAATTGAATACATACATCAGAATTTGCAGAATTGGTAAATCGTAAATTTGTAATATTCCACCAGGACCGCACACATCTTTGGTCACTCACCAAAAACTAAGAGAGCTTGGCTGGGAACTGTTGATGCATCCACCATATAGCCCTGATCTTGCACCGTCAGACTACCATTTAACACTCCGAACATAATCGCTTAAGTGGTGCTTATGCAGAAGGATAAGAAGATGACTCAGTAGTTGAAGTATAACCAAAGTACTATCACACACAGAAGATTATGTCTTTTATCCTTGTGGGCACGAAACCTAAATTAAGATACTTTCCTTATTCGTCAGAAATTCATAATCTTATTTAAAGTCCTTTTTCCATACGTAAAAACGTGAAGGCTATCAGAGGGACAGTAAAGTTCCTAGCTAGCGTTTGTCACGATCACTTTTCCAAAAAAATATGTAATATGTAAGTATGTATGTAAGGAGTGTGTTTTAGACATGTGGAAATCAAAATTTTGTGGCACTTAGCGCCGGCTTATTGAAACCAAATGTCGTCCACATCAACATTCTCCAATTCAGGCACGAAAAAGTCATTAATCTTGGCTCTATACATTCCTCATTGGCTGTAACACTATGGCTGACTTCATTTTTGAAGAAATATGAACCAGTGACTTCTTCTGCCCACAGAACACACCACACAGTGACAAAGGCGACTATACTTCTTATTAACGCACCCATTCAACCAAAAGTTTCTTGTAAAAATCTAGATGGATCGTCATCTATTTTTGGGCCTCTTCACCGCGCGTGCTACGCGGTTGATGGTCGTTGAGCTTAAATTCTTGCACGAAATTAATTTTATACTATACTATACTATACTAGGCAATTATGTTGATGAAATGGCAAACCAAACAGATTATAAATTGAGTAACAAAAAAACCTACTCCTAAGAAAGTTTTGCCTCATTGAAAACCATAAAGTCTAAAAAAAACACCTTTTGTATCGCTACCTTTAAAGCACAGTAGCTATTGCTGTAACAAAAGGAAAGTTACTAAATCAAAAAAAAATAAAAATATGTGTTTGGAGATGCACCCGAGGTAAGGTTCAACCAAATCGGTTACAAACCCACTCGCACTACTTCCATGCTGCCGGAAGTAATTTCAACTCGTCTGCATGACTGGGCACTGGGTGTGGGCTGCTAAAATCATGAGTACGAACACACACTTTCGGCAATAGTTGTACTTAAACAACGGACGAAGGAGTTACCGTCTATTGGTCGGTCGGGTGTGTCCCGACTCGCTGCTTCTCCGGGGATGATGCCCTAAGAAATCAAATATCAAGAACAGTTTTGGAGTTAAAACTAAACATTGAATAAGTTTAGAACTTCATTACGTATACTACGTAGGAGTGTAAGAATGTGTGGTGTCTTCCATGAAGGACCGATGTGTGGCTGTAACTGTTGCGAAAGGGTAACGTCTACTAAGTACTAATATTTGATTTGCTAGTAATGTATAGGAAAATCAATAAGCTAACATTTAGATTGGTAATAAAACTTTTTTGAAAATGAAGAATTTACATTTGTCGTTTAAACTGCCCGTCTGTCCCGTTGGAACGAATTCATGATGAACCAAACCGCTAATATTGCAAAAAAAAAAAAATCTGAAAACTTTGTTTTCTTAATGTATATCAATGGAAGCTAGTGACCTTAGCTAATTTTCAGTGCAGAAATTAGACAAATTTCTCTAACTGGAATTTTGTACCCGATTAAGGGCACCCTTGAAAAAGGCTTCGAATTGGCAGTGACAGTCTTGTCGTAGTCGTTTTCTAAGAAGTTAGATCCAATTACAACTCCGGATTGAAGTGTGTAACAGGCAGTAAGACTTTATCCTTGTGTAATGGCCTCTCATCAATTATTTGAGAATACTCGGAGCCCCAAATGCGACAATTTTCATTATTTATTTACTTATCGCCTCGATTGCGAAGAAGATTTTGTTCGGAAAATCGCTGGCCACTGCTAGTTGTGGACTTTATACGGCATAATGTGCCATAGAAAAAGCACCAGCTCATGAGAACGTGAATTCCTTTCTCCATAAAGATAAAACAGCGTACTGTCAACGTAAATGTTTGACAATATTCAGATAAGCTACATTCGCGGAATGTGGAAAGCTTACGTTGACATCGATAGCGCGTTACTTCCATCGGAAGAACCGAGCGACGAAAATATGTCACAGAATTTTGATGCTACGGCGAAACTAGAGATTTCTTTTTCTTCCTTAAAATTCTATTTTTGACGTTGACTAAATAATCTTCTACAAACAAGAATATTGAGTTGCTTCTGTTTTAATCAAATTACAACTCATCGCTCAGCTTTTCATACACATCTAATACAAGCTTAAAAATAAATGATTAGTGTGGGTGTACTACAAATATTGTCAATATTTCCAATGTCACTTTCACTTTAAGGTATGTTTTTGCAAAACCAACATACAACTCACCTGAAATCTCTATTTATTAGTAATTATTTTTCAGAATTGCCAAAGGTGGATGGAAGAAAATTGCATGTTTTGACATACATTTTACATAATTCCAATTTTTAATGAGATGCTATTTTTGGCATTATTTACATTAAGACCGGAAAGCTTCCGGAAATTGTTATTTAAACTGCCCGCGCTGAATATTTAATTTTTCAGCATTTTTTTTTGTTAAATTTGTAGCACTGTCCTTAATTACTATGCCAAAAATGAGAGCGATCTGTCAACGCCTGTCCCGTTGGAACGAATTTATGATGAACTAAGCCGGAAATATTGAAAAAACCATTTCCGGAAACTTTCTGGTCTTAATTTATTAACTGAGTTTATTTGTCATTAGAATACATATTACGTAGGGTTATCTATTTCGTGGCTTCAGAAGTACGAAACTGTATTATGACATCTGTTTAATTAAGCTGTTAAACCAAACATGTTTTGCTTTAGTAAAGAGTCAGATGTTTATCAAAATGAATCGCTTAACAACCGCACAACGCGCTAAAGATGTTAAAACGTACTACGAAAATGATGATTCAAACGTGGCCAGGTATCGTGCTTTAAGAGGAGATTATCTTGCAAATAATCCTCCCCTGCTTAAGCAATTGCTAAGGTTTTAAAGAAATTTTAAGAGAATGTATCGGCTGCAGATATTTTAAGGCGTGTGCATCACTCAAATGTTGCTACTGTAAGTTACAGCGTAGCCGAAGACCTCAATGTGCCTTCTATCTCGACGCTCTCAAAAGCTCGAACTTTCCTACCGCACATTATGGCGTATTCTGCCCTTGGAATTACACTTACACCCACCTAAAGTCTAGCTCAGAAAACAATTATAAGCAGCGGATCATTCACAATGCCGTTCATACGTCGATTGAATGCTTGAACAACAAGCATTGGACGGCGATTTTTTAAGCAAAATTCGGGCATACGTAAATAATAATAATTGCCATTACATTCAAAAAAATTACAATTTGGTGCGTTCTTTGGTCTGGAGGTGTGGTTGGACCTAACTTATTTTAGCCAGTAATTAAAGAACACGATTTGAAAAATATGTGGCTTCGATAAAATGATGTCACATACCAAACAAACAGGAGCGAATATGGCTTTATTGGGAAAAGACATTTTTCGGCCACGTAATCTTTCGTCTTGGCGATGTCAATTAATCACCGAGATTGTGCGATTTGACACCGTCGGACTTTTGTTTTTGCCGGACTAAGAATAAAACCTTGTTTATGCGGATAAACCTTTAACTCTTCAGCACTTGAAAACCAACATTCGTTAAGCTATGGGTGAGATGCCGCCCAATATGTGCCAAAAGGTGGTCGAAATTACCTCAAATGGATCGAGGTTTGAAACAATTCTCATTTTACCCTGTGTAGATTGTACTTGAAATATCACGCACACAGGTTTTATACATACAAGCCAAAGTTGTTCATGAAGTCTTATATATCCATAACATTAAAAGTGTGCCCCAAATACGTGTATACTTCAGATATTTATAATTTCCCATTTTTTTTATATGTATATGTATATGTTAGAATTAAAGTATATATCTGCAATTTTCGACCCACCTAAATCATTGATTTGCGTGTCATCCAAATCATCATCCATTGGCTCGTGACGATGTTGCCGCTGATGCTGCTGGTGCTGATGTTGCAATTTGCCTGAAATGCGGCAATCATTGGCCAATTCTAACAAATTGTTCACGGAGAAACGTTTCACATTCTCAGAATGTTTATTGCCGTCGGCGTCAACGACGGTGTGCAAAGAAGGATAGTTGTTGTTGTCTTCGATTTTTGTAAGCTCATTGGGTGAACAGGAGTTGCCACAACCTAGGGCACTACCACCGCCGACGGCAATGGGATCTGTGTGTGGTGGCCGTTGCTGTTGTGGGTGGTGAGGTGGTTGATGGAGTTGTTGTTGTTGTTGGTGTTGTTGTTGCTGCTGATGATAACCAGTGTTGGCGGCAGTTGGATTTGGACTCATATTAATGGTATTGGTACTGCAGTTGTTGTTGTTGCTGTTGCTGCTACTGTTGTTGTTGCCGCTATTATTGTTATTATTGCAATTATGCACACCGAAAGCATTATGCTGCGTCAGACTGTGCAGATGATCCAATGATGATGCCGACACGGATACCGATAACATTGACGACGTGCTGCTTCTCGTACCGCGATTGTTGACGCCACCACCACTGCCACCGCCACCGCCACCGCCGCCACCGCCGCCAGCAGCGTGAGTAGGATTTTGTAATGTCAGCAGAGTTGGCACGTTTGCCGTTTGTGGGTAATAGAAATTGTCGATGTTAGCAATTGAGCCACTCAATTGTGGTAATGACGGCTGTGGTTGCTGATGCTGTTGTTGTTGTTGTTGTTGTTGCTGCTGTTGTTGTAGATGTTGTGGTTCGTGATAGTTAAGCATTGTAATGCGCTCGTTGGCACACCTTGCGTTCAAACTCACACCAAGACACACACACTCACACACACTCAGAGACAATTTCAGCAGCGTAGGGAGATGGACAGCGGTGTTGAGAGGCAGGCAGCAGCGGCAGTTAACAAGGGGAAATCATTAAATTAGCGCAAATCAGTGTCAAATTTCGCTGACCGAACTGGACCACGACAAACTTGCAACGACACGGCGGCTGCTTGCGCGCTGTTAAGTGTGCGCTTGTACGTGTGTACGTGTTTATATGCCTTGCTTGTGTATGTGCTGGTATGTGTGCGTGTGTGTGCTTAGTTGTGCATTAATTTAATTACAAGTCAATTAATTAACGAAATTGTCGTACGGACAATCGTCGATCTTTATTGACGTCGACAGCCAAACGCCACGGCTCTGTGGAGTGGTGGGGAGCTGTTGACTGCTACTTTCCTCGCCTTACTACTACCACCGTTGCAGTATGTCGCGCGGACTGGCTGTCACTATTAATTTTGATTATTTTTTGCCTTTGATTTATTTCTTTTTTTTTTAATTTTTTATTTTATTTACTTTTATAATCACTTTTTTAATTTTTTTTTTATTATTTTGCTTTGATTGTTCCACCAATTCACGCTGTCCGGAGCATCAACGTAATTGCGCAATTTAACGGTAATAATTTTTTTCCTTTACACAATTAGTGTTGATCGCCGCTTTTCGGCTTCATTCGGTGGCGTACTTTTTCTGTACTCAATCACTTTTGATTTTTTACTTTTCCTATTTCACTTTTTCATATATTTTTTCTTTTTTGACTTTGCTCCTGATTTTATGGCTCTTTTTTTGTCCTCGCCACCAAATCAAATTAGTCTCACTCGATTTGCCAACTTCAATGAATTTTGCTTTTTTTCTTGAGATTTCATCACATTGGGTTCCTGAAAGGCGTTGATTTTGTTGCTTGTCGCTGTGCTTCTTTTCTGTTTCGGGGTTCGCTGGCTGTATAGTCTTAAATTTGATTCTTTTGCAACCTAATTCAATTAGCAAAAAACACAAATGAGTTAATTAACTTAATTGCTGCGCAAACACTAAACAATGCCAAAGTCGAGTGACTACTGAAATTATTTTCAAATTCTTGTTGGAAGAGTCGACGTCGGTGTGTTTGCACAGATTTGTGGCTTATTTTTACTTTTATGCCCTGCCGCAAATGTATGCAGCAAGCGCTACACCTTTACTGCCGCACCCACCCCTACGAATGCAAGCCACTAAACGTCGAAGGAAGAGCATGATCATGATGATGATCTTATTTTATATTATATGTCTGTGCAGCAGATGATCTTTGCGTTGAACGGTCGTTGATGATCCGCAGCGAAAGTATTCACATACATACATACATACATACACACATACGAGCATTAACATATCGGCACAAACATGTGTGTATAATTATCGCGTGCCTTCTTACTTTTCTTCGCCTCAAACAAGTCTCTCTCCTTCTTTCATATGTACCCATGTCGTATGTACGTATTCAAATGTGTATATCTACGGCTGTTCTTCACTTTCAATGGCGTTTCTAAATTTAGTTTGTGTTTTCTAATTGGTTTGTTAGCTATGAGCAAATGTTTTTGTGTAAAATTTTTGTTTTGTGTTGGCGCTAATGAAAAATCATATGGGCGTTTCTTATCCATGTTGACTTCGTTAACGCCCCAGTAGAGTTTTTTAATGATTCTTTACACATTTCCTTTGTTTTTGTTTTTGTTTTTAATGAATATCATGAGGTCAACGTCAAGGATCAAGTTTTTAATCTAAAATCAATTATGTGATTTTCTTCTTCTTATTTACTGGCGCAGACACCGATTAGGCGATTATGGTCGAGTTAACAATATTACGCCATTCATTCCTTCTTTTCGCTGTTTGGTACCAATTGGACATACATATATACATATTGTACATACAAGTATATGCAGGCCCTTCTCTACCTGGTCTTTCCTCCGCTTAGCCCGGCGGGTACTGCATCAAAAACTTTCAAAGCAGGAGTATTCTTATTCATTCGAACGACATAACCTAGTCAGCGTAACCTCCGTCTCTTGATTCAATATCGTTGTCTAACTCGTACAGCGCATCGTTCCATCTTCTCCGATATTCGCCGTTACCAATGCACAAAGGACCATAAATCTTTCGCCAAACCTTTTCCGCGAAATCATCATCAGATGTGCGAATTATAGAATTTGATATCTGTTCATTCAGAAAGGACTTTTCATTTTAATTACTGACTTAGTCCAGGGCCGACTTAGGACGGCCGCGGTAGCCGAGTGGTTAGCATTGCGTACTGACATTCGGAAGGCTCGGGTTTAAGTCCCGGTGCCACCAACATCCAAAAATTATTGAAAATTAATTTAAAGAACAAATTAAGTTCAATTTTCTAATTGCGATTGCCCCTCGGCAGGGAATGTCCATCTCTCCGAGTGTATTTCGGACATGAAATAAAGGTTCCTCGTAAAAAAAACTATCAGCCGTTTGGAGGCGGTTTAGTATGAACTGTAGGTCCCTCCGTTTGTTGGAAAGACCTCAAGACGCAAAATCCCAAATTAGAGAAGGAGCTCGGTCAAAAATCGCTACAGCGGTTACAGAGCGCCAATTATATATATAGTCCAGTTGGATTTCAAAGCTGGTACTGTTGTTGGCATTAATGATGGTCCCTAGAGGGGCGAAATAATATACGACCTCAAAATTATGACTGTCAACAGTGACATAGGAGCCGAGCAAAGAATGCGATGACTGTTTGTTTGATATTTCGTCTTGTCCTCGTTCACTCCCACATGCTTCACTTCATTATATTGTTGTGGTTAACGCTGTACACTCTTATAGAGGGTTGTACCTTCTGTATTCAGCTCTGCAGCTCGTATTATTTTCTTGCCTGTAACCTCGTTTGTCTAAAACCACGATTGGTATCGAACGGCTCGGAGAGTCCTTCCTGATCCTGACGGAGCTATTGGTGTTGCTTATCAGTTTATACAGCCGTATAAATATTGCAGCATAAAGACAGCTCCTTTTCGTGCTGCCGAAGACTGCTTTAAAAGCGACGAAGAGCCATAATATATATATCGATCTTTTTTTCATGAGTATTTTCCAAAATTTAGCGCATGGTGAATGTCTGGTAAATGGTGAATTTATCAGGACTAAAGCAGCACTGATAAGGTCCAGTCAGTTTGTTAACGGTGGGCTTTAGCCGCGGTAACTGGCTTCAGCCAATGTGATTTTGTGAATTGTACAAAGCACACTTAGGTTCCAATCGATGGGCATGTTTTCATATCCGATAATCGACCCGTTACGTTTGTTTGGTTTTCTAGCTAGTGAATTGCCATTCCAACTTCTTTATAGGTGCTCAGTGAAACATTTGATTTATCGTCATTGAATGAGGAATCAGATTCGCTCTCTTTTGGTATTGCACTTTTACTACCATTCAGCAGGCCGGAGAAGTGTTCCCTCCACAAATTCAGTATACTCTGTACATCAGTAACTAGATCTCACTGTTTTCTGCAAGATTCTGCTCCGATCTTGAAATCTTCTGTAAGTCGTCGTATCTTTTTGCAGAATTTTTGCGCACTACCCATGCGCCCTGCTTCCTTCTTCAATTCTCGGTATCTATAAGATCCCACACGAGTAATCAGCGATCGCATCTTTGCATGTCTTGCATCTATCACAAAATGATCAATCTGATTTTAAGTTTTCGACCGACGTTCGTAGTGCTCGTCATCGAAAGGGGGTATTTATCTCAACCGACTCGTTGCGAGACTTTTCATTGTAGCTGATTTCTAAGTGGTAAGTCCCAAGCCCAAAGTGTAACCACGCTAGGCGAGTAAGTTTCTATTTAGATCACAATTATACAGCAAACAGCATGCTTCAAGACTGACGCCTCTTCACAGTCGAATCTCCGGTGAACAGATGCTGCAATTAGACTACAACGCACCCAAAAACCGAATATGTCGGAGAGGCTTCAATAAAGCGCGATTATTAACCAAAAATCACATGACGTCCTCTCATACTTAAAAAAACCCCGCAGCATTAAAGTATAAGTCGGCAGCGCTGTTGAAGTTGGGGCTACACTACTTTGAAGCTTGGCAGCGGTTTAAATACCCAGAAGTGCAATATCCGGAAATGTCACATAAGTAATGGGAGAGTCATATTTATTATATTTATATATACGTAAATATTTTAATATACACACATATGAGCATACATGATTGCACATATGTAACAAACAGCAAAAGGCATAATTCAACAGCTCAATCTGTTGAGTTTCTATGATGTACGAGGTGAAAACTGCCAACAAGTATACTTGAATTTAAGTAGCAATAAATACCAATTAAAATGTCATCAACTCTGACACGCCCACTTACTGCTTAAGCACCTACAAACGCTCTTAGGAATGTGTATATGAAATTTATGTAAATTTATACTAACCCACGTACATATATGTATGTGTACTCGTGCATTGTCAAAGAACTCAGTATTTCGGGTATCGAATTCTCTAATATTTGTCATTCAAATACTCACATTCCCCAGTAAAAAAAAAAAAACAAAAAAAAAACTAAAATCAGAAAAGCAGCAACAACCAGATGTTTCCAACACATTAGCAACTCAACTCAACTCAACTCAACAATACTTGAAAGGTCCTTGAGCTCAGTGAAAAGCAAGAGTCATGTTTGCATACACACATACATTCATACCAACAAATAAATATATTGAAATGTATGTATGGTACGTTTGTGCGTGTATAAAGCAAAAAATATGCAAATAAATCAAACTGATTACAATTTAGTCACGACTAATTGCCACAACCACAAATCAATCGATTTATGGAGAGGGACGAGTAGGTGGGGAAGCAATGGTGCGGGGAGTATGAGATTTTCAAGGAAATAAACTAAATTCAATATGCCATTGGTTAGGTTGAGGCGTTGAACCATTGATGCATAGGCGCCACGCATACGTGTGTACATACATACGAGTACGTTTACATATACATACATATATATATGGTATATACATACTTGTAGTTTAAGGACTAGCCAAGTGTAGAAAAACGGGCAGAAATTTGTATAAACACATATATATTTTTACACTATAAATGTATTTATGTACCTATGTTTTTTTTTTGTTGCATCAATACACACATTCATTTCTAAGAGTTCCTCTTCGTCTTGGCTTTGTACAAACATACAAACTTGTACATTGGAAAGGGAAATGTTGGTTGCGCCGCAACAAGTGGCATTTTAATGGGAATTTATTGTGTGCTTGCGGTTTCACTTCCTTCCATGTCAATAAACAATGCCTACATACATACATATATGCATATACGCTTATACATACATACATACATACATGCATACGTACATATGTATGTACCGACATCTCTTATGATATAGGTACGTCAGTTTTGTTAGTGATTTTCAAATGATTTTCATTCAGTTAATGAATTTGGCCGCAAGGATGTTGTTTCGAAATTTGATTTGGGAATGATTTAAGCTGCAGGAGTATTTTCTGTTCTTTTTGAATTATTTTTGCTTTTTACTTTAACTTTAACTTTACTTACACATATACGAGTAGAGGGTGTTCTTATGATATTTATTATTATTATTTCTTCTATTAAAGGAAAATAAACGATACGGTATAGTAGTAATAAAACTAGGAATTATTTATGTAAGCCTGTATTTATTTAATCTGAATAACATAGTAATCTAGGCATCTGACTTTGACTTGCTTGTGACATGAAGTAAAAAATCATTATAAATATAATTCCGCTTTGTAACCACTGAAGCTATTTTCGGCCGAGCTCCCCCTCCAATTTGTAGTTTTGAGTCTTGATGAATTGGTGGGACCTAACGGCTGATGGTTTTTTTGAGAGGAGTCTTTATTTCATGCAGAAATACATTCGGAGGGGTTGACATTCCCTACCGAGGGGCGAATTTACCTTCTATAATTTTAACATTATGGGCCATAAGGCATTTTACTACTTTTGATAGCTTTAGTTTTGACCACCAGTGTGTGTTCAGAGAACTTAGAGCAACATTCTCTGTCACAAGTGCAATCTCAATTCTGTCAAATCTGTTTTCAACAGTTTGGGAGCTAATGGAAGAAAAAATAATCTAGTTCAAACACACACCTTTATCAAAAAGCTTGTCACAATAGGGTTGGGGACTTCCACCACAATGGTGAATTTTAGTACTGGTGCAAATATTGGATAAGTGTGTTGACTTTCAGGTCTCTTCACCTTCAAAGGGATTTCATTGCGAATTGGCACTAAAGCTAAACTAACTTATCACGTTTTTTTGATGAATTTTTTTTTGTTTTTACAATGATATTTGATTCCATTGTTCCCGTATTTGATCTCTAAAGGAACTCCATATCTGTGGAAATTATTCTAAATAATAAAAAAAGGTGAATACTGTTGGAAATCTAAAAACAAAAAAATATGAAAATTTTAAGCCGATTGCACGAACGGTTTCGGAGGAATTTTTTTCACCGACTTTAAAACACCTTTTTGACCAAAATGCGTTTAAAGTTCCCAGTTAACCCTCCGCCTACTTTCACCATCACCCTCGGAGACGTCTTAATACGTGTACATGCACCAATTCTCTGAAACTATTAATCGAATCAATGTTAATTTTACGGACAAAATTTTCAAATATATGTAAATTCCTAACATTCAAGATTATAACCGGATATGACCCATTAAAAAATTCATATAGGTATATACAGAATTTATGACCAAGTTATCGAAAGACCAAAAATATCGATATAAGGCCAAGGTTCGAGTCCAGGTCCGGCCAACATCCCAAATTATAGAAAATTAATTTTAATTGTCGTTATCGCTCGGCAGGCAACCCCTCTGAGTGTATTTCTGACGTGAAATAAAAACCCAACGGCCGTTCGGAGGCTTCTTGGCATAAAGTTTAGGTTCCTCCATATGTTGGAAAAAAATCAAGACGCAGAACAAACAAATTGGAGGAGGAGCTCGGCCAAAAATTGCCTCAACGGCTATAGGTATGTGTTATATATGAATTCAAATTTTTTTTTTGTGAAAAAAAAACTTGAAATTTTATTGATTAGTTTATTATAGGGAACGAACTGCTTTCAATGCAAATTAAATAAAGACTGCAGCGCGAGGTAATAAGAGTGCCACTCAAGAAATGCAATGATCGATAAACAAATTTTTATCACTTCTCAGAATTACAGCAAAAATTTATTGACTTGCAGAAGGTACTCGGTAGAGAACCATTTCTATGTTTAGATATTTTTATGTCAAGGCAAACATCTAGATTTTTTAATCATGTTCCGAGAATATATTTACATCTGCCTGTACTCCAAGTTTTCAATATTGAATGAGTTGACTCAGTGGATGGAAAAAATGGGACTCTTTTTAGCATTTTCTAAGAAAAAAACAATTATTTTTCTTTAAATATCTTTTAATATTACGCTTTAAGTAAATGATTTATATGTATATTTTACTTTATGTACTATAAATATATTTAATTATATTTTATCTTATTAATTTTTTTTTATATCATTTATTTTCTTATTCGTGACGTGAATGATGAGCGGCTTGTATAGTTTGGTCTTTGTTCGTCAAAGGATCACTTTACTTTTTAATTGCCTACTCAGTTCAAAGTAGCTGAACTCACGGCCAGGTTGTTGTTACACTAATGTCAATATCATCGGCATACGATGATGTAATTTCTCTTTTCAGTTCTGAAGCACGCATTATTTTCTTCAGTAATGAATGAAAGAAGTCACATCATAAGGAGTTACATTTTTTCAAACCTCGTTTGGTATCGAACGGGTCGGAGGGGTCCTTCCCGATTATGATGTAGCTTTTGGAGTTGCTTTACTTAAGTTTACACAGCCGTAATTCAGACAGGTCCTTTTTATGATATCGAAGGCTGTTTTAAAGGCTACCAAGAGGTGGTGGGTGTCGATCCTCCTTTCACGGGTCTTTTCCAAGATTTGGCGCATAATGAATGTCTGGTTAATGGTCGATTTTCCACTAAAAATGCCCGATAGTACCTAAAATGCGATTATTATATTTTATTTTGTTTTAGTCTATTTTAATTTACTTAACTTTATTTTATGTTATTTTGTTTTATTCTATTTTAATTTAATTTATATTAATTTAATTTAATTTAAGTTATTTTATTTTATTTTACTTTATTTTGTTTTATTTTTTATTGTGTTTTATTTAAATTGATTTAATTGAATTTAACTTCAATTAATTTAATTTAATTTGACTTAATTTAATTTAATTTATTTTATTATATTTTATTTTATTTATTTTATTTTATTTTATTTTATTTTATTTTATTTTATTTTATTTTATTTTATTTTATTTTATTTTGTTTTATTTTATTTTTTTTTTTCATTTAATTTTATTTTTTTAATTTAATTATATTTTATTTCATTTAATTAACAATTTATGTTAACTTATTTTATTTTATTGTATTTTATTTTATTTTATTTTTTATATTTTATTAACTATTATTTTATTGTTTTATTTTATTTTATTTTTTTAATTTAATTATATTTTATTTCATTTAATTAATAATTTAATTTAACTTATTTTATTTTATTGTATTTTATTTTATTTTATTTTGTTTTTATATATTATTTACTATTATTTTATTGTTTTATTTTATTTTATACAATTTTATTTAATTTTTGTCATTTTAGTTTATTTTTTTTCATTTAATTTTATTTTTTTAATTTAATTATATTTTATTTCATTTAATTAACAATTTATGTTAACTTTTTTTATTTTATTGTATTTTATTTTATTTTATTTTTTATATTTTATTTACTATTATTTTATTGTTTTATTTTATTTTATTTTTTTAATTTAATTATATTTTATTTCATTTAATTAATAATTTAATTTTACTTATTTTATTTTATTGTATTTTATTTTATTTTATTTTGTTTTTATATTTTATTTACTATTATTTTATTGTTTTATTTTATTTTTTTATTTTATACAATTTTATTTAATTTTTGTCATTTTAGTTTATTTTTTTTTATTTTTTTTCATTTAATTTTATTTTTTTAATTTAATTATATTTTATTTCATTTAATTAACAATTTATGTTAACTTTTTTTATTTTATTGTATTTTATTTTATTTTTTTTTTATATTTTATTTACTATTATTTTATTGTTTTATTTTATTTTATTTTTGTAATTTAATTATATTTTATTACATTTAATTAATAATTTAATTTAACTTATTTTATTTTGTTTTGTTTTTTATATTTTATTTACTATTATTTTATTGTTTTATTTTATTTTTTTTATTTTATACAATTTTATTTAATTTTTGTCATTTTAGTTTATTTTATTTTATTTTATTTAATTTTATTATATTTTATTTTATTTTTTTTTATTTTATTTTATTTTATTTTATTTCATTTTGTTTTATTTTATTTTATATAATTTTATTTTACTTCATTTTATTTTATTTTATTTTAGTTTATTTAATTTAATTTAATTTAATTTAATTTTATTTTATTTAATTTTTTTATATTTTATTTTATTTTATTTTATTTTGTTTTATTTTATTTTATTTTATTTTATTTTATTTTATTTTATTTTATTTGATATTATTTTACTTCATTTTATTTTATTTTATTTTATTTTATTTAATTTTATTTTATTTTATTTTATTTTATTTTATTTTATTTTATTTTATTTTATTTTATTTTATTTAATTTTATTTTATTTTATTTTATTTTATTTTATTTTATTTTATTTTATTTTCTTTTCTTTTATTTTATTTTATTTTATTTTATTTTATTTTATTTTATTTTATTTTGTTTTATTTTATTTTATTTTATTTTATTTTATTTTATTTCATTTCGTTTCATTTCATTTCATTTCTTTTTTTATTTCTTTTTATTTTATTTAATTTTTTTTTAGTTTATTTTATTTTAATTCATTTTATGTTATTTTATTGTATATTACTTCATTCTTATTTATTTTATTTTATTTTTATTCTTTTCTCTTATTTTTTAAGTTTATTTATTTTATTTTATTGTGTTTTAATTAACTTGATTTAATTTAATTTTATTTCATTTGTTTTTATTTTATGTTCTTCTCTTTTATTTCTTTTTATTTTATTTTGTTTTAAGTTGTTTAGTTTGTTCTGAATTATTTTATTCATTTTTTTAACATACAATATGTATGTATGTAATCTAAATGCATGCGTGATCTCTCGATAAAGTATTTAATTTGAACTTGGAAATCCTCACTTAGTTTCCAATTGGTATATTGCTCTGCAATATAATATAAAAGATACTTTTTATTTACATCAATACGCGGAGCTTACTATCACACAAGCATGCCATATCTTGACTGATCGTACTTTGCGTATTTTGTGCTGTATCTCTTTTTGTGGTACGAGAATTTGCTTATTTGTAGAACGCCTGAGCGTTTCGGCTGTTAGTTCTTATTGAATTTTAATCGCAGATGGTTTGCTTTAAAAGCGCTTCGTAAATATTTTGTTGTTAATATAAAAAGTACGAGTAGAAAATTTATTACATTAGTTATTTATATTAAAAATTAGGAAAACAGTGAAATGTTATGATTTTAATTAGCTTCATACAATTTAGAGTCAATAAGAAGAGTAAAAAAAAATAATATTCCTTAAATAGTTTTATTTCATGATTATGTGTGAAGACTGTTGACATTTTCTTCAATATTTTTAAAAAAGTTTTCAATCCCAGGATCGTAAAGCTGTATAACGATTAAAATTTACCAATGCAGCGTTGAAAATGTCATCAGTTAAAAAGTTAATGAGAAAACATGAAAATAAAAAGGTGACAAAAAACTATAAGAAAGGAACTTAAAATACAGCATTTTGTTGACAGTTTATTAGAAATTCACTCAGTAGACAAAGGGCTTGTCTTTTTAATTTCCCATCAACAAATAAATTTACGTGTTATTATGCCGAAAAAACACTTGTTAATTAGAATTCAAGTTGTTATTTGCTAACTGTTTAAACTCAACGCTTGAACAAACAAGTAAGAGGAAGGTGGCCAATTCCAGCATTTCCAGTTTTTTCACTCTTAACTGCTATGGACTACAGGTAAGTACTGAAGTTCAAAGTACTGATTGTCGTTTGATCACATAATCGCGAATAATTTTGAAAAAAAAATATATATAATATAATATATAATTTAAATATTTCTCAAGTAAAAATTTTGGGGGCAAACATTTAAAATAGCGTGCATACACATAAATATGTATATAAAAATGGTAACATCAAACTTTCGATATTTTTAGGTAAGCACGTGTTATTCTAAAAAAAAGCATAGAAATTTCGTATGATTAAAAATAAAACAATTTTGTGTATTTATGTACCTATATAAATGTTTTCATTCTCCCATGGGAGATGCTTCGGTGATGTAAAATTACCGTGTGCCTGGACATTCAATTTCCAAGAGATGCTTTTAGCACTACCAATACTATATGGAAATGTGGAAAACTATTTTTAAAATCCGGAATAAAATATATAATACATATTAATATTTCGAACGGAGTTATGTTAGGATAATTATCAAAATATTGAAATGTCGTTTTTTAAGAGAAGTTAAAGTTATATTTAAGTTATATTTTGTTGTTGCCTAAAATATTATTAATTTATGTTGAAAATCATTAAAAAAAATTTTTTGCTCAACACTGTTTGTGCTCATAAGACCTTAGCTTGTTTCCTCTGAGCCTAAAAGCATGCAATGGAATAGAGTAATAAAAGCACTACAAAGATTTGCAATGATGCCTAAAAGTATGCTACAGATAAGGCGTGAGTAAATTTTATTAACCATATTTGGGAGTGTGTGCAGCAAGTACCTATAAAAAAATATAATTCCAAGACCCATTTTACATATATAGCGATGCACAAACAAAATGGTGGTGATAAAATAGTTAATTAAGAAATATAAAAATAATCATGAAATTCTTAATAGCATTAATATAAATTTTAAAAGTTATAGTTTTGTGCTTAGTAGCTATATAAATATATATGTACATATGTATACATTTTTTACAATCGATCCCTTTATCTCAATTATTCGTATATCTAAAAGTTGATGAGAAAACATTGGAAAGCGCGTTTAATTGTGAAAAAGAGACATACCTAAATAAATTTAATTTTACTTTGACGCCGAATCATACTCAAAGAAATTTATTATGGAATGCCGAAGTAGAAAGACACCAGTAGAAATTGAGCGAGCGCACAGACAGAGAACCGCTGCTATTGTCTTTTCGGAACAAAAAAAGACAAAATGCTTTCCGAATCAGCAGTAAAAATTTAAATCTGATAAAAAATAATTATAAACCAAAACACTTCCGAAAAATGCAATATATTTAAATGAATTATGTCATTTTATTCAAAAGCAGACCTGGCATCGCAACATATACCTGACACTCCTTTGTTTTATTCTGATTTATAAAAACAAATTTTTTTAAAAGAAAGTGGATTACTTGTATTGATGAAAGTAATATAAATGAATATATATTTATTTAACAAAATAAAATAATTTAAAACAAAATAAAATGATATAGCTGCGTAATGAGCGACCAATGCTCAACGCAAAAGGGGTGACGACATTCATTTACGGTAGCGGAGAGAAATGCCTACTTCACTCTTGTTGCGCGAAAATCTCCACCCAGCAGCGTTAGCTCAAAGGCAAGCGGTACAATTGCTCTGTTGACGACAACGCGAACAACGGCAGCGGCAGATAAAAAATGAGCGTGCCTTCTGTAAGTTCTCAAACAGAAGCACAAGCAACTATGCATGTAAGCAGCGCAGCAGCAGCAGTAGTAACATCACTTAAAGCGACAATTACGGAACAAGTAGGCACAGATAAAAAGAAAAAAAAAGGTCGGCAACGAAGACTTTACACTTCACTACACTTCGATCCTCTTAAGAACAGAGGGGTTGACTTTACTTTAGCTGCGTATTACAAAAACTACTCACTTAAAGGCCAATAT
The DNA here is from genome assembly GCA_037013455.1 of Ceratitis rosa. Taxonomy (NCBI): domain Eukaryota; kingdom Metazoa; phylum Arthropoda; class Insecta; order Diptera; family Tephritidae; genus Ceratitis; species Ceratitis rosa. Next base: position 25,538,031 of record JAWMAG010000008.1, read on the forward strand.
GGAAATAGAAAGAAAAAATTATATTAAAAGCAAGTTATTTGTAGAAAATAGAGTTATTGCTCCACAATAACCGACAAAGGGGATGGATTTACTACCCTTAGAAGGAGTAACACTGAGCCAGGAGGCCACTGCTAGCTCCTAGCTATTGGGCTATCATATTTAATTATAATTTAAATTTTGTTTTGAGGCTTCCAATGTAAGAAGGTACAAAGTGGGAAAAGTAGACGCGATCATTCATATATTAATTTAAATGCTTCCAATTAAAAATATTTACTCGCTAAAATTAACAACCGTCCAGTGATAAGTTATTTTTAATATTTTCATACTATGACGTAGATATTAAATAAAATTGTTAATGATAATTCCATAGTTAATTACAATAAAATTAGTAAACATTTCTTCTCAATTGCATATGTAATAAGCGGATCTAAACTTCATTACATCTTATATATCTACATATGTCTGTATGTGTAAATGCCTAACTGATTACCTGGCACAATTGAGGGGCATTACCACCCAACCAATACCACCTCCGCCCAATGCGGATGTATTTGTGGCAATTCGCGGTAAAAGCGGTTGAAAGGTTGGGGACTGTAGTGCATGGGAGCGACATGCTTTTTCATTGATAGGCAGTCATGCAATTTCTCACGTAGATATGTATGTTTGCACTTAACGTTGATAAAAAAATTATTTTTTTCATAAATTACTATTTCATTAGGATACAATTTAAATTATATATTTTATTTTTGTTAAATGAATAACACACACTACTATTAAGAAATATATATTTATGCAAGAAAAGCAAAGATAAATTTGTATGGAAACAAACAGTATACATATGAGCTAATTTGTAAAGTGATCAGACGATGTGGGCTCATGTCAAAAATATTTACTGGAATTAAAAAAAAAATTATTATAGAAATTATGTATGTATGTATATAATGCAAATAAATGAATCGGCTCATAAACTAAATTGTAGCTTTTGTAGAACAGTCTCGATTTTATGACTCATTTTGCAATTCCTTACAGTGATTCTTTTTTTTTAAGGAAATCATACTTGGTTTAAAGCTTCATTAGAGTCGTTTTCTAATGTCGGTTCACCAAAAGTACAGCTGCGAGCGTGTAAACGTTCCTGAATGTTCGATCACTTAATTATGAATTATAGCACTGCCCTAATAAAAAATCATGAATGAAGTCACAAATTAACGAATAAAGAAACACGATTTTTTCACAGGAGTAAATGTCTCACAGTTCAAAGTGCATTTTAATCATCCTCAAAAAATTCGCATCCATTCGCGCTCTACTTGAACTCGTTTACATACAATATAACAATAAACCGCAGAATACTAAATACACTAACATTTAAAATTATTACTTTTATACGTAAATATGTATGCATATATGTACGAGTATGTATTAATGATTTGTGGCTAATGATGATCGTCATGTTAAAGGCATGCAATTGAAATTTAGCCACAAATTGACTGATTATGTTGAGATGAGCTTGCTAATTTCAAACAAATGGTGGTTGGAAATATTTTATTTGAAGCTTTTTTTCATGCTGCGATCTGGCAAATGGCTATTGGCGTACTTTTTTTGTTTGTTTTTGTTTTTGTCTTTATAAAATCATATAGGAGTCCACAGCTGCACCTCACACAAAATGGCGTGTTTTCAATTACATACGTGTATAAACAGATGTACACTGTACTATGTAAAAAAAAAATCATAGTTACGAAAAGTATTGATGACTCGTTTGCTTTTGTTATTTGTTGACAAATGAAAAGTCTTATTTTGACGTAATTTGTTTTTTATTGACTCATAATTTCTTTTGACTATGGTCCTGTTGTTGTTGTTGTTGTTGCTGCTACTGCTGCTACTGTTGCTTGTTGTTGTTATCTAATTTTGCATTACAAGCTTGTAAACAATTAATTGGTAAATAATTGTAAATCTACATTTTCAACAATAATATGTTGTTTGTTGCAAGTCTTCACGCGACCAGTGTGTGATTTTCAATTCTTTTAAAATGCTCTAATATGTGGCAGTGACTTTTGACGTCAGCACAGCAATGGTTATTGACTACGTGTGTTTTATTGTATATATGTACATATGTATGTAGTAACACAACTGGTGATGAAAATGGCTTCACTGGAAATTTGGTCCATATTATTACGCGTCATACCAAAAGTTCCGTTTTATGCTAATTTCCCATTTAGAAAGTAACCACGGTGTGTTATGCATTGCATTTTTTTAACGTCATATAACAATATCTGTTATCTTTTGCAAACAAGACCACATACATACACGTAAGTTGAGTGTGGATCAAACACGTAATAAGTAATCATTAAAAGGGCTGCATGTGGAAGAGTCACCGGAAGTGCGTTAAATCACAAATACATATCAAAATTATTTAAAATTTGCACAGCCGGTCACGTATTGCTGTGGTTTTGGTTTTCTATATTTAAGATGTGCGTAACAATTTAGCATAATTCAATTTAATCAATATTTACAAAAATTTTTATGTTTTTTCATTCAATGGGATGTTTGTTTTGGTGAAACTATAAAGAAATTAAAGAATTTTTTTTTCAAAATATTGAAAAATTTTGAGAAAAATATCTATGGTATATAATTTAAATATTTCTCAGGTAAAAAATTTGGGAGCAAAAATTAAAAAAAACGTGCATACACATAAATATGTATATACGTATAAAAATGGTAATATCAAATTTTCGATAATTTTAGTAAGGTAAATTAAAAATAAAAAAATTTTGTGTATGTATATAAATATTTTCATTCTCCCATAGGATATTGTCATGCTTCGGTGATGTATTAAATTACCGTGTGACTGAACATTCAATTTCCAAGAGATGCTTTTACCATTATGTATAATACATATTAATATTTCGAACTGAGTGAAATGGCGTTTTTTAAGTGAAGTTTAAGTTCCCGGTGCCACCAACCTCCAAAAAGTTATGGAAAATTAAATTAAATAAAAAATTAAGTTAAATTTTCTAATTGCGGTCGCTCCTCGGCAGGGAATGTCCACTCCCCGAGCGTATTTCGGACATGAAAGAAAGGCTCCACGTAAAAAACCATCATCCATTCGGAGGCGGCTTAGTATAAACTGTAGCTCCTCCATTTGTTGGGAAAACATCAAGACGCAAAACCACAAATTGGAGGAGGAGCTCGACCGAAAATCGCTTCAGCGGTTACAAAGCGCCAATTATATATATATATATAGGTATATATTGTGTTTAGTTGTTGCCTAAAATATTATTAATTTATGTTGAAAATCATTCAAAGACACTGTTTGTGCTCATAAGACTTTAGCTTGTTTCCTCTGAGCCTAAAAGCATGCAATGGAAGAGAGTAGTAAAAACACTCCAATGATTTGCAATGATGCCTAAAAGTATGCTACAGATAAGTAAATTTTATTAACCATATTTGTGAGTGTGTGCAGCAAGTTCCTATAAAAAATATGAATCCAAGGCCAATTTTACATATATAGCGATGCACAAACAAAATGGTGGTGATAAAATAGTTAATTAAGAAATATAAAAATAAACATAAAATCACTAATTACATTAATATAAATGTTGAAATTTACGATTTTGTGCTTAGTATTTACATAAATATATACTCCTATGTACATATACATCTTTTATAATCGATCCCTTTATCCCAATTATATCTAAAAGTTGATGGGAAAACATTGGAAAGCGCGTTTAATTGTGAAGAAGAGACATACCTAAATAAATTTTATTTAATTTTACTTTGACGCCGAATCATACTCAAAGAAATTTATTATGGAATGCCGAATTAGAAAGACACCAGTAGAAATTAAGCGAGCGCACAGACAGAGAACCGCTACTATTGTCTTTTCGGAACAAGAAAAGACAAAATGCTTTCCGAATCAGCTTAGTAAAGTACTCAAACCAAATTCAGCAGTAAAAATTTAAATTTGATAAAAAATAATTAAAAACCAAAACACTTCCGAAAAATGCAATATATTTAAACGAATTATGTCATTTTATTCAATAGCAGACCTGGCATCACTCCATATTCTTTTGTTTTATCCTGATTTATAAAAACAAATTTTCTTAAAAGGATTATTTATGCTGACGAAAGTAACCATATAAATTATGTCTTCTTACTTTTCCACATTCTTTGGCGGTGGTCCTCCAGTGTTTGTTTAAATCTGCGACATATGGATAATATAATATAAATGCATATATATTTATTTAAGAAAATAAAATAATTTAAAATAAAATAATATAATATAAAATAGTTTAATATAAAAATAATTCAAATAATGTAAAACAAATTAAAATAAAATAAAATAATATAAAATAAAATAAAGTAAAATAAAATAAAGTAAAATAAAATAAATAATATAAAATAAAAAAAAAATAAAGTAAAATAAAATAAGATGAAAAAATTAAATAAATAATATAAAATAGAATAAAATAAAATAAAATAAAATAAATTAAATTAAATAAAGTAAACTAAAATAAAATAAAATAATATAATATAAAATAAAATAAAATAATTTAAAATAAAATAAAATTAAATTAAATTAAATAATTAAAAAAAATAAAAAAAAATAAAATAAAATTAAACAAATGAAATAAAATAAAATAAAACAAATTTAAAAAAAAAATTAAAATAAAACAAATAAAATAAATTAAAGTAATTTAAATTTAAATTAATTTTAAATTTAAATAAATTTAATTACATAAAATTATTTAAAATATATATAAAAAAATAAAATAAAATGAAAAAAGTAACTTACCTTTTGGAAGTAATACGAAGGCACAAAACGAAAAAAAATATATTTTTAAGTATTAAATAAAGAGTTAAGTTTCTGTTTTGGCACTGACTTAGCTCTAACAATTTTAAATATATAGGTACATAAGCAAAAATGAAAAAAGATATACATATACATATAAACAAATACAAACCAGCTGTATAATGAGTGACCAATGCTCAACGCAAAAAGGGTGACGACATTCACTTACGGCAGCGGAGAGAAATGCCTACTTCACTCTTGTTGCGCGAAAATCTCCACCAAGCAGCTTTAGTTCAAAGGCAAGCGGTACAATTGCTCTGTTGACGACAACGCGAGCCACAGCAGCGGCAGATAATAAATGAGCGTGCCGTCTCTTTGCACGCCTTCTGTAAGTTCTCAAACAGAAGCACAAGCAACTATGCATGTAAGCAGCGCAGCAGCAGCAGTAGTAACATCACTTAAAGCAACAATTACGGAACAAGTAGACACAGATAAAAAGAAAATGTAGACTGGCATTGATCGTTACATACACTTACACTTTCGATAAGTCGTTGTATATCTTTTGGCAAACAAAAAAAAAATTACTACTCTTACTAAGGGTATTCAAGCAAAACACGAACCCAGTTCCCAGTTCAAATCTTGGTTAAATTAAGTACGCTATCATATTGAAAGCAAACGAACAGAATTATCCCATCATTCCGTTCAGTACTGGAGTAGAGACCATGATTTTTTATCTAACCTAGTGCGTGACACAATTTATGTGGTCCAACACCTAATAAAGGCTCAAAACCAAATGCCACAAACTGCACTACCAACCCATGCAAAGCCCTTGATGGCACAACTGGACTAATAGGAAATCGTTCTTCACTCCAAGGTAAACAACTGGTTATAGTCAACTTCGATCCCTCTTAAAAACAGAGGGGTTGACTTTACTTTAGCCGCGATTTACATAAACTACTCACATAAAGACCAATATGTAAAGAGAGAGAAAAATCAATATTGAAAACAAGTTACTTGTAGCAACAGCAGCAACATCAGAACAGAGAACACAACCAAGAATCAAAACAATGTTAACTAATTGGAAAATAGAGTTATTGCTCCACAATAACCGACACAGGGGATGGATTTACTACTCTTAGAAGGAGCAACACTGAGCCAGGAGCCCACTGCTAGCTCCTAGCTATTGGGCTATCATATTTAATTATAATTTAGATTTTATTTTGAGGCTTCCAATGTAAGAAGGTACAAAGTGGGAAAAGTAGACGCGATCATTCATATATTATAATATGATGAATTAATATCGTCAGACTTTCATAAAATTTAAATGATTCCAATTAAAAATATATACTCGCTAAAAGTAACAACCGTCCAGTGATAAGTTATTTTTAATAATTTCATACTATGACGTAGATAAATAAAATTGTTAATGATAATTCCATAGTTAATTACAATAGAATTAGTAAACATTTCTTCTCAATAGCACATGTAATAAGCGGATCTAAACTTCACTACATCTCATATATCTACATATGTCTGTGTGTTGGCTGTGTGTGTAAATGCCTAACTGGTTACCTGGCACAATTGAGGGGCATTACCACCCAACCAATACCACCTCCGCCCAATGCGGATGTATTTGTGGCTATTCGCGGTAAAAGCGGTTGAAAGGTTGGGGACTGTACTGCACGGGATCAACATGCTTTTTCATTGATAGGCAGTCATGCAATTTCTCACGTAGATGTGTATGTTTGCACTTAGCGTTGATAAAAAAATTAATTTTTTCATAAATTATTTCGTTAGGATATAATTTAAATTATAAATTTTATTTTTGTTACATGAATAACACACACTACTATTAAGAAAGATATATTTATGCAAGAAAAGCAAAGATAAATTTGTATGGAAACAAACAGTATACATATGAGCTAATTTGTAAAGTGAACAGAAGATGTGGGCTCAAGTTAAAAATATTTACTGAAAAAAAAATTTGTTATGGAATTTATGTATGTACATATAGGTATAACGCGAATAAATGAATCGGCTAATAAACTAATTTAATTTTGCATTACAAGCTTGTAAACAATTAATTGGTAAATGATCGTAAATCTACATTTTCAACAATAATATGTTGTTTGTTAGCAAGTCTTCACGCGACCAGTATGTGATTTTCAATTCTTTGAAAATGCATTTTAGTCATCCTCAAAAAATTCGCATCCATTCGCGTTCTACTTGAACTCGTTTACATACAATAATATTATATAACAATAAACCGCAGAATACTAAATACACTAACAATTAAAATTATTACCTTTATACGTAAATATGTATGCATATATGTACGAGTACGTATTAATGATTTGTGGCTAATGATGATCGTCATGTTAAAGGCATGCAATTGAAATTTAGCCACAAATTGACTGATTATGTTGAGATGAACTTGTAAATTTCAAACAAATGATGGTGAAAATATTTTATTTGAAGCTTTTTTTCATGCTGCGATCTGGCAAATGGCTATTGGCGTACTTTTTTTGTTTGTTTTTGTTTTTGTCTTTATAAAATCATATAGGAGTCCACAGCTGCACCTCACACAAAATGGCGTGTTATCCACTACATATAAACAGATGTACACTGTACTATGTAAAAAAAAAATCATAGTTATGAAAAATATTGATGACTCGTTTGTTTTTGTTATTTGTTGATAATTGAAAAGTCTTATTTTGACGTTATTTGTTTTTTATTGACTCATAATTTCTTTTGACTATGGTCCTGTTGTTGTTGTTGTTGCTTGTTGTTGTGGTTGTTTTTGTTATTGCTTGTTGTTGTTATCTAATTTTGCATTACAAGCTTGTAAACAATTAATTGGTAAATGATCGTAAATCTACATTTTCAACAATAATATGTTGTTTGTTGCAAGTCTTCACGCGACCAGTGTGTGATTTTCAATTCTTTTAAAATGCTCTAATATGTGGCAGTGACTTTTGACGTCAGCACAGCAATGGTTATTGCCTACGTGTGTTTTATTGTATATATGTATTGTACATATGTATGTAGTAACACAACTGGTGATGAAAATGGCTTTACTGGAAATTTGGTCACTTAATTCATGGCTGCTTTGCGATAAAGCATCTTAAACAATAACAAACATTCAAAGACTTCCGGCAAATCACTTATTGATCCATATTATTACGCGTCATACCAAAAATTCCGTTTTATGCTGATTTCCCATTTAGAAAGTAACCACGGTGTGTTATGCATTACATTTTTTAACGTCATATAACAATATCTGTTATCTTTTGCAAACAAGACCACATACATACACGTAAGTTGAGTGTGGATCAAACACGTAATAAGTAATCATTAAAAAGGCTGCATGTGGAAGAGTCACCGGAAGTGCGTTAAATCACAAATACATATCAAAATTATTTAAAATTTGCAGAGCCGGTCACGTATTGCTGTGGTTTTGGTTTTCTATTTTTAGTCCAATTTTTATTCTAATTGGTATTGCAAAGAACGATAAAAACCCCTATTTAATCATCGCCCAAGTCAAAATATTAAGTTTTTTTATTATAATATTTGTGATCTACCTACTCATTTGTATGTGCGAGTCACTTCTCCGCTGCTCAAAGTATTTCCCGAAAATTTCAATATGAATGCGTGGAAGTAAGCCAAACGCACCATTTAGAACATTACTTATTTACACACGAAACGAACATACATATGGTATCTATGCACGATCCATCTTAATTATACTAATTTTTGTCAAATTGTCAGAATCCCTTTCCCGTAAAAAATCAATATTTTTATATTATATATCGAACAAATCGAACTTGGTTCAAAGTCTTTGCCCATTTTAAGAAGACAAATGTATTCCATTTAGTTATAGCATCCGAAATTTTAACTAAAATGCAACTTGAATATGTATATTTGTTCAAATAGTTCGATTCGCTTCCCGTAAAAAAAAAATGTTTCAAGTAAATCGATAAATAAATACGATTTTTAAAATAAGTTCGTAAGTTCACTTCATGAACACATTTTTACGAACAACGCTTCGGCAGTCATAGAAACAACCTGACAAGTTTTTAAGTAATCGGTCGGAAATTTTTTCGAGATATGCAGATCTTCGCAAACTCACGTAACATTTATATATATAAATATATATATATATATATATATAGATTTTAATAAGGTAGCACTAAATTCTTCGAAAAATAAAAAAAAACAACTATTTGTTAAATTACAATGGAGGTAAATAGGATAGCTTAAAGTGTTATGAGACAGTTAGTGCTTTCAAAAGGCGATTTTTATTTATTCGATAATAAACAAAGAGGGAGTCTCTGACGCTCTATTACGTTTTTCTCAAAACAATTTCAACTGATAACCACAGTTACGCGAAGGCCGCTCAGTAGATTTCAATGAAATACACAATATTTTGACAAATAAATAAAAAATATCATTAAATAACTTCCGTTTTAAAAAATTTAATTTTATTTTTATTATTTTTTTACTGATAGCATTATTCCGAGAATCTAGAGAAAAATTTACCGAGTCTTTAATTTTGTTAATTTTCTGAGAGCAAGCTAATGAGAGAACGCGTGTGAGCTGCGATGCCATAACTGTGCTATGAAATGCAGACCAATGATCTGTATAGGCATAAAGATACCATCGTAAGATCGTTAGCAGGTCCTGCAAAAAAAAAAATTCATGTAAATGCAAATAAAAAGAAGAAAAAGTAATGACAATAATAATTCAAACAAACAGCCACCTAGCCAAAACCATTGAAGAAAACTAACCCGAAAATACGATTTTTTATAATAGGTCAGTCACTGTTGCACTTCCCTGATTTTTTCTTCTTGTTGCAAATCGGTCCAGGAATTATTTAATTTTAAGCGTAGTATCTAATATGCTATACATATATGTATGTATGTTTAGAAATGTAATTCTCAAAGTATTGTATTAAAAATCTTCACTCAAATATATTAATTATATTTTATTTTCACTGACGTTTGAATTATTATTTATTTAGCTTCAAGTATTTGGTGAATATTTCACTGTTACAATTTTCATTCTTACATTTTCTAACGGCAGCATAGCAAATTACAATAAGCATATAAAATAAAAATTTTATACATATACATATGTATATGAATTTGTAAAACTAGATTCAATTCACTTATTTAATTTCTCTAATTTCCTTGCAGATGGAATATTTGAAAAGCTGATAAGGTAAGTTCCAGTTAAATAATCCAACAATGTATACAATGTCAATAATATATAAATATTTTGTTTTATATTATAAGGATAGAAATTAAAAAACTTGTTGACCTCCGGTACGGTTTTATTCAAATAAGTTTTGGTTGTTAAAAATGATAAATCAAAAATTATAATATACTCATGAAATAAATAATAATAAATTTCCAGCAGAAGTATTGATTATTGTGCGGTAATAATCAACAATATGCCAAATATTTTAGAAATCCAGCCGAAGAATTTTTAATTCTTCATTAGCCTTACCATGCACCCTTTGCTGAAGTGATCCAATATGATGATAAATTTAACCTTGAGTTTTATATGAAACACACAATTCATCCATTCCTCATAATAAGCGCTATATGTTACATATTCCCAATATAATATGTATGTATATACATATTACTCGCTTCGATCGTTCAAATGAAAGCGCTTAAACCGTACGGAGGCGTACAGTTTCCAATCTAGCTTCTAGTCGTTCGACCTTCTAAAGGATCGCATTGCATCTGTTCTTTTTGCTTAAGTTGTTGGTTGACCAAACGCAATCCACTTTATTTATATAACATTACATTTTTTCGATTTTGACGTTTAAAGCATTGCTCCAATACAATAGTTGGAAAAAATACGATATTATCTAAACCAGAGATACCCAAGGCAATGGTCTTATCCGAAACTTTGTTTACTAACCCTTTCGGTAGCCATGTGAACAAAACGACAAATTTTTAGCATAACCCAGGGTGCTTTATAGATCATAGAAGACAAAAAAAGAACATAAATAGAAAGATATTTATATCAAGGTTTATCCCATGAAATTCTTTTTTTATTATAAAGTTTGAACCTTAGCATTATATGTGGAATACCACATCATTCAGATGAGCGCCTCGCGAATTTTTGCAAATTTCAAACCATTTGAAGTAATTTTCGGCCACTGTTTTGCACATATTGGCCGGTATCTCAGCTAAGACTTGACGAAGGTTGGGTTTCAAGTGCTCAAGAGATAAAGGCATAAGCACATCACAACACTGAGACCAAGCTGGATGATCTCCGTAGCCAATTAACATCGCCAAGACGAGAGATCACGCAGTCGCGAAGTTTATCTCTGAATAAAGCCATATTCGCCAGTGCTGTACGGCATGTGGCACTATCTACTTGAAACCTAATATTTTCCAAGTCGAGTTCTTTAATTGCAGGCCAGAAAAACGGTCGGTTATCATCCGAAATGGCAGTAACAGTCACGCCGTTGCCGTTTTCAAAGAAGTAAAGTCCAATCACACATCCAGATAGGAAATTTTTTTGGATATAATAGCCTCTTTTAACTATTTGAGGATTCTGGGGCCCCAAATGCGACAATTTTACTTATTTACGTGACTAAAAAAACGTATTTACGTGAGAAATGTGCTTCGTCAAATTTTGTTCGAAAAATCGTCGTCCACTGCTTGCATCCAATCTAGGTATGTACGGCGCTGTGAATAGTCTGCTGAATTCAGTTGTTGTGTGTGCTGGACTTTATATGGATGTAAGCGTAAGTACAAATGAAAAATATGCTGTAATGAGCCCAAAGAAAGTACAAGGTCGTGAAAACGTCGAGAAATGTAGGCATTCGGAGCTACGGCTACACTTTCACTTACAGTAGCGATATTTGAAGTGGAACGAGCAAAGCGATAACACACAATCCTTATAATATCTACTGGATCGGTTACTAAAAATTTTTCTAACATTTTATCAATTGATTGAGTAGGTTGACGATTATGTGCATCATAATCTCCCTCAAGGGGTTATATCCACTTGTAATTAAAAAAAAATTCTTCCTCACCGCCAGATACCTTGCTTTGGAGGCCCTTCTTGAGATCGGCTATAGGAAAATGAATCGTTTAGTGTTAAACTACAATAAATTCTGTCTATTAACATTTTTTTTATTAATTTATTATTTTGTTTTGCAAGTGGATATAACCCCTTAAAGCACGACACGTGGCCACGTTTGAACTATCATATCTCTAGTAGTTTTTAGTAATTTTAACGCTTCATGTGGTTGTTAAGCGATTTTCATAAATGCCAGGTTTTTACTTAAAATAAAACATTCGGCCCTAAATTAAAACTTCATAATAAAAAAAAGTCATAAAAAAAATTATTTTAGATGCATTTTATTTACGTTTATTTTTTAGAACCGCAAAATGAATGACCTTTTGGATATTTATATACACGGTGTGTCCCAAAAATAACCGAACTTTATATTTAAATCATACAACATACAGCGCCATGTATTGAAAATTTGCAACATTAAAAAGATACATTCATCATCTTTTAAACGCACCTAACTTCAAGTAAGTCGGATGACAGATGTAAAAGTGACAGCAAGGACAGTGAAAGGTTCCAAAAAAAAAAAAAAAAACAGAGCAAATATTTTGTATCAAACTTGAAAAAAAATTGAAATTGAAGTTTAAAAAATTAAAAAAAAATTGAAAAAAATGAGGCAGCCGTAACCCAGGTACTGAAGAACATTTCTATAAATGACATAAAAAAATCTATGCATGCGCTGGTTGATCGTTCCAAACATTGTGTAGAGTCAAATGGAAGCTATTTTGAATAAATAATAACTTTCAAAAATAATATGTGTATTTTACTATTTTATATCCAAAAAGTTCGGTTATTTTTGGGACACACTGTGTATATATTAAAAATGTACTATGTACTTGCAAAATTTAGATCTTATTAATACTTAAATACTTATGAAACTTACACTAAAAATTAAAATGAATAGTAAAAACTCAATTCATTCTATTTTTATTTATGTATGGTATACTGTCATTTACATTCATACATAACTACATAAGTCGTTGAATTCTAAAGATCCTCCTCATAACATTTTTCAAATATTTTACACTTAACTGTCACATTTCTACATTAAAAAAAAATATATATTTTTAAATCAAAAAACATATTTAAGTGAATGACGTCAGAAGTGTCAGATTTTGTTGAAGATGCGCGTGCTCAATGAGTGACTACTGGTTTTGCCTTTGCTCAAATCAGAGTAGAATGTGTTGATATCTAATATAATATTCCTTGGCAAAGCACAACTCAAGATGAATTCATAAAGGTGAGAGCAGGAAAACAAATACAACAATTACGGGAATTTTGTTTTTGTTTTAGCGTAGCGGCTATCAAAAGCATGAAACATTTTTTAGCTCTGTTCCACTATTTTTGAGCGCAAACCACTATCAATAAACCATAATTCTCCAGATTTTCCCGTTTACGAATAGAAATTCAAATGACCTTCAAAAAAGCAAAAAAAAAAAAATGAAAAATAATTTTGACAATAACTATTTTCAATAAATGGAAAAACTTGAATTCGCTGGCGTAGTAACCTCAGCTTATCAATTTTGCCTTGGCACAATTCTTCAAAAATCCATAGAATAGTTTTGTTGATCTTTTATGATGACACAAATAATGGGAATGTAAGTATTATTTCATAAACTAATAATTTATTACATGTTAAAGTACCTTCTTCCATCGGCGTTTTCTTATAGACGAAACTTTTAGTTTTCATACATAACTTCTTACCTAACTTACCCCTTTGAGTATAACAATTATAGAAAAGTGTACAAATTGCTTGAAAACTTTATCATAAATTACACTTGGCTTTTTATAGGCATTTCCGCTTGAAATTGCCAAATATTGTATTGGTCAGCTAAATTTATTTTCCTTTTTAACCACATACAGGATATATATTTATAATACCTTGGCAGGAAACGCTTCTGGATTTTTACGAAAAATTAAGTGTGCAATATGCTATTTAAATTGTATTTCAAGCGAGCGGAAATGATTCATTTCTCTTATATGCGTGGAATTGACTTCCTTTAACATCTGTGGCTGGCCTACATAGAAATCGGAATATTAGTTTAAATGTGTATGAAAATTTATTTAAAACTATATGAAAATTATCTTAAAAAATGGCTTTAATTTCATTTCAGAAATTCAAATTGCTATAATGGCTATCTTAAGTGTTTATTCATATTTTCCAAAAGTTTCTGTATTTTGTGAAAATAATTTAATAACCACCCAACATGTAAGATTCAGTTATTAAACTGCATTTCATTTCAAAAATAAGCCGATTTTGGTCATTCATAGACGGTTTCGTAGCACCTTCTTGGATTTTTCATTTCTTTGGGGTACCTTGTGATTCTAATCAAAATTTTAGAATAAGAAAAATGCTGATAATTTTAATTTAAAGAAGAGAGAATAAAAAGGAATTACATTGAAAGAATTTTTAAGAGTAGTTGCCACCAGGTTAAAATATTCGAAATAAATATATACATAGAATACAGTAAGCATGTTTTTTCCATTGTCTTTTAATGTGAGGACCATGAAAAAGTCAGTGAAATTTAACGATATGATAAATTCGTTTTCATTTTTTCGATCTCTTTTTAAATGTAAATAAAGTAAAAAAAAAGGTTAGTACCTGGTCCACTTTCCAGAGTTAAGTGTAGTCTTCCTGTTAATCTAAGCAAAATGAATAGTACCTATGTACCGAATTTCTAGAAATTCTAGCCATAAATAAACTTTTTTCGAATAGGTCAGCCCCCGGTCCACTTTCCGGAAAGAAGAAGAAAGAAGCCATCCATTTACCGAATTCCAAGTAATTCGATCCATAAATAAGTTTTTTTTAATAGGTCAGTCCCCGGTCCTCTTCCCGGAGGGAAGTGTAGTCTTCCTGTTAATCTAAGCAACAATCCACTTATGTAGCAAATTTCAAGTAAAACGAACCATGACTAAGATTTTTTGAATAGGTCAGTCCCCGGTCCTCTTCCCGGAGAGAAGTGTAGTCTTAGTGTTAACTTAAGCAAAAAGCCATCTACGTACCGAATTTCAAGTAAATCGAACGAGAAATAAGATTTTTTCGAATAAGTCAGTCCCCGGTCCACTTCCCGATTTTTTTTTTTTTTTTTTTGGAAAAAAACATCTCAAGTCATTCGGTTGATAACTTTTGGAGAACATCCGTTTCGCGGCGACATAAGAGTTTTTTTCGAATAAGTCAGTCCCCGGTCCTCTTCCCGGAGAGAAGTGTAGTCTTAGTGTTAACTTAAGCAAAAAGCCATCTACGTACCGAATTTCAAGTAAATCGAACGAGAAATAAGATTTTTTCGAATAAGTCAGTCCCCGGTCCACTTCCCGATTTTTTTTTTTTTTTTTTGGAAAAAAACATCTCAAGTCATTCGGTTGATAACTTTTGGAGAACATCCGTTTCGCGGCGACATAAGAGTTTTTTTCGAATAAGTCAGTCCCCGGTCCACTTCCCGAAATTATTTTTCTTGTAAACCTTTCCAGGTATCATAGAAACAATCTGATGAAATTTCAAGTCATTCGGTCTGTAGCTTTTGGAGATTTTTGGAAATTACTGGATTTTTCCATGCGGACATAAGATTTTAGATTTAGAACTTTAATTTTAGGGTAAGTGAGCGTGTCACCGACCTCTCCTTATTTTTTTAATAAGATTTATTTTTTATTTCTTGTTTTTACTGTTTTGAATAAAAAATGTCTTACCATTTACATAAATACTAAGAAAGTCTTTATTTATTAAAAATAAAATAAGAAAAATTTTTGTGGCCAAAATTAAGATTGAGATTAATTTTGACAGACAAACAATTCAATTCAAGTATTTTTGGTTTCCTTCATAAAATTCTTTACTACAAACAATTTAGGGTTAAACCTCTAAAAAGTAATATTCCACAAAATATGATGCACAGTGATGTTTAAAATTACCCACATTAGAACAAAAATTAAAATCAAACATTGTTGCTTGATCTTGTCAAAACTATGTCTCGTGAACCATAGCACGATGTCAGAACATACCTACTACTTAATGTAGTGAAGAAGTAGTCACACGACGGGGGAACCCGAATCTCCAATCGACGACGGTAGTATACACGTTCCACCCACAGACTATACGTGTAAGGAAGTTCGAATAACGATCATCCGCATGAAGAATAACAAAACAAAGCTGCGCCGATGGATAGCCAGCCGAGCTATTCGTATACGGCAGAGAAAAATGGACAAATTGCATGTCTCAGCTTTTTTTTGCGAAATATAGTACGAACAAGGGATGCCTGATCTTTTAGACCTTCATCAAGTATTTACAATTTTTCATTCAACTGAATAAGTACATTTATTGGTCTATTATTAATTCCCTTGCCAAATGTATAAGAAGGGATACTACACAATCTTTTGAAATTATTGAGAAATAACGTTTCTCAATATCGTATAAATCTTATCTTGCCTATTGTGCGAAGCATATGGTACGATTTAGAGAAAAGTTAAATATTCAAAAATATTTAGAAGGAAAGGCCGTAGGTACCATTTCCTTTTGGATCCTCTTGTTGCAAAAAAGTTTCAAAAATAATCAAGTTCTCATTAATTCAGATATCTTATTTTACAGCCAAGAATTTATATAAAAAATTGTAATAATATATATAAAAATAATCTTAAAATGTGTGCAATTGGATAAATTCTATAAAAGAATTAAGCTTTATATGTTGTATAGTTCATGAAGGGTTAACATATCAATAATTTTCGCATACTCTTCTTAATCCTTTGGCGGCCACAATGATCGATTGGTTAGCATTACTTGCCAGCACTCAGATGACCAGGATGCGAGTTCTGGTCCGATCAACATCCAAAATTATAGAAAATGTAAATTTTTTTAATTATACCCCCCGCTTCAGCGCCATTTTTTATTCTTTTCTTTTCTATCGTTCACCGTATTTCTGTAGTATATGTACCTTGTTGCTGCTAACTTATTCAGTTACTCTGTTTTTTGTTAATTTGTTTGTTTAAATGTAAAAGTCCTTATATTTGAAAAAGAAAAATGAATACGAAACAAAAAAAGATATTTTTAAATAATATAAAATGAACAACAAAATTTGTTTGAGCTGAAAGCAATATATGAATATGTGAAGCCAAAATTAGAAAAATTACAAAAACAAAGTTTCCATAAAACACATGAAATTTGCTTGATTATTATTGATATTTTACAAGCACAAAAAAGATTTCTTACTTTGATTTTTAAGTGTGTCTATGGAGGCTGCGAGGTCAATATAAACAAGTATAGTAATTAATAATTACACTAAACCATATAGAATAACAGAAGTAGAATAAAAACATATACGAGTAAAAAGAACATATATAGAGCAGAAATACAATAACAGAAAACCATAAAAAGGAAAAGTTGAAAAAAAAAACAAAAGCAAGCGAAAAAGGCAATGAAAACGAATGGCGAAAAAAATTTTACCTGAGACAGATAAAAAATATAAATAAAAATTTTAAAATCAAAATTCTTCATTTCTGACAAGTCTCATCTAAAAATATCGTGCAAGAATTAGTTTCGTATGCGAAAACGTATTAAATTACAAGTGACTTCTATACGCAGGCGCTTCGGTTGGCCACCGCATTTGTTTTCAAACTAATTTTCATTGCATTCTGAATCGACAACGCGTTAGAAATTCATTTACAAAATTAATTAAACATTTTTTTTCGGCTTTTGTTTTTGAAAAATTAATAGTCTATCAAAAATATTAAAATTTTAAAAGTCAATAAAAACGCACAAGCAATAAACTCAAAAACAAAAATAAAATAAACATCCTAAAGCAGATACACAAAAGTAAATAGAAGACAACTTGTATTCGCAAACAATTGGAATTAGAACGGTTTTACAAGACGACGAAACACAACAGATGGAGGCATACGAACGGCAATTGTGGAAGTTTTGCAATATGCAAACATTTCGCAATCAAAAGTGAGTAATCGGTTCAATAATTTTGAATTATGTTGAAACCTAAATATCAATTTTCGAATTAAATTATTATTTAATTAAATTTATTATTGCTTAAAATTTTTATTTATTTATTTATTTTCACTAAACATGATCAATTGCGGTTTCGAAATTGAACGTAAATAAAATGTATTTGAGATATTTTTTTAATGAAATTCCTCCGCACTAAACACAAAACATAACCTTTCTGATCGTCAATTCTGGTTTGGAGACCTTCTGTGCAAACTCACTGCTCATCAACAACTCTTTTAACGTTGCAGTAAGTTATCCACTCTTTACCAGCAGACACCATTCTTTTCAGAAATGCGTGGATTATTGTTCGATTCAGCAGCGATTCGCAGATGGAAATTCGGTTGGAGGGAATTTTCTCATTACCTCATGTGGCACCCGTACATAGAGCTTCTTTGTGAATCCAGTCCTTTTCTAGTGGTTTCAATTGATTTTTGTGCTATTTTGACTGATTGACTGATACAGTTAAGGACCATAATGCGAATTTTCAGCTGGCTGACTTGCGTTTCCGACTTTAACGAAGAAACACTGTAGAATATAGCACATTTTCTTTTTGCTGGTGTCCAACACTATTGAGCTAAGTGATCAACACTTCTCCCAATATCGTTTTTAGCACAAAATATCACCTTTCTAAGGTCATCTAGCGTAGTTCAAGCGCACTTATAGTTAAATTTGTTATGATAATTATAGCTTGGTATATTTTATATAAAAAAGTAGATAATAAAAATATACAAATAGATAAAAGCTAAGTACATAAAACAACCAACTTATATGCTGATACATATGTACATATTTACTATCATTTACATATGTATTATACATATACGTACATCATTATATTACATATGTTAACGTTACCAACTATTTACAAAGTGGGCAACAAATGCGTCATTAACAGAAAAAGTACTTGAAAGAGTAAGGAAGGTGAGCAGCATATTTCCGGCAAATAGTTATGTACTAATGTACCTACGAGCACTTATGCAGGTAGTTGACTGATGAGGCGTGAAGGTGTTGAGAAAGCAAGAAAGATTGCAAATAAATGTACTTTTGTATATAAATATAGAAATATGCTCATTTAATTTCACAAGTAAAAATACGTAATTATTATGATTAGTTATATTTGTTTGTTGTGCGTCATAATATGAAAATATATATCACTATAGCAGCTGCAGTTAACCAATAAATATGTTGGTGATTGGAAATTTACCTATGTAAACAATAAAAGTTAATACCAATAGTTGTGCGAATGATACCACCAAGAAAAGAAAACTTTGACCTTTGACAATTATGTGTCAGTGTTTTTATTTTTGGACAAGCATAAATTCTAGCTTCATTTTATACTATTGAAACGCAAACTGGTCATACCATTGTTGAGATATTCGAAGCAAATTAGGACGGGTAAGAAATTTGCCATGCATTATTTATTTTCCCTAATTGATCAAACCGGACCGGGCACTACAACAAATAATTATTCAAATTATGATTCTGTGTAATAACTACTTTATATGATTACCTCAATTCTATATTTATATTTATGTTAATTTTATTATGTGGTTTATATTAATTAAGTTACTTTGTTTTATTGTATATTATTTTTTCATTAATTTTAATTTATTTTATTTTAATATGTTTTATTGTATTTAATTTAAATTAATTTACTTTATTTTATTTTATATTTATTTTATTGTTTCTATTTTATTTTATTTTATCTTGTTTTGTTATATTTTGTTAATTTATTTAAATTTATTATTTTATTTTATTTATTTTATTTTTTTTTTTTTATTTTATTTTATTTTTATTTTTTGTTTTATTTTATCTCGTTTTATTTTATGTTATTTTCCCTATTTTATTTTATTTTATTATTTTATTTCAATTTATTTTATTTTATTTTATTTTATTTTATTTTATTTTATTTTATTTTACTTTATTTAGTTTATTTTTTTATTTTATTTTATTTAATTTAGCTTCATTTTATTTATTATAATTTGTTTTATTTTATTTTAATTACTTTATTTTTTCAGTTTATTTTATTTTATTTTAATTTTTTGTTTTATTCAATTTAATTTTATTTATTTTTTTATTGAATTTTTCTTTTACTTTATTTCATTTCGTTTTATTTAATTTAATTTAATATAATTTAATTTAATTTTATTTATTTTTTTATTTAATTTTATTTTACTTTATTTCATTATGTTCTATTTTATTTTATTTATTTTTATTTTATTTTATTTTAATTTTTTTATTTTATTTTATTTTGTTTTGTTTTATTTTTCTTATTTCATTTTATTTATTTTTTATTTAATTTTATTTTAATTAATTTATTTATTTTAAGTTAATTTAATTTTTTTTAAATTATTTATTTTTTTATTTCTTTATTTGATGTTATTTTGTTTAATTTAATTTAATTTTATTTTATGTTATTTTATTTTATTTTATTTGTTTTATTTTATTTTATTTTATTTTATTTTATTTGTTTTATTTTATGTTATTTTATTTTATTTTATTTTATTTTATTTTATTTTATTTTATTTTATTTTATTTTATTTTATTTTATTTTATTTTATTTTATTTTATTTTATTTAATATAATTTAATATTATTTTATTTTATGTAATATAATTTAATTTAACTAATTACTTTAATTTAATTTAATTTAAATTAAATTAATTTATTTTAATTGAGTTTAATTTAATTGAATTAATTTAATTTTTTAAAGTGTTTGCTTTATGTATTAATGTTTATTTCTATTTGTTAATATTATTTTATTTTAATTTATATTTTTTTGTTAGTGTATTTTACTTTATTTTTTTTTACTTTATTTTGTTTTTATTTCAATTTCTATTTAACTCTGTTTAAATATTGTAACTTATTATACTTTATTTTACTTTATTATATTTTATTTTAATTTACTTTATTTATTTTTTATTAAAATTGACAAGTTTCCAAATTTGATGCTAAACGCCAAATATAATCCGAGAGCTTCACACATATATACATATATATATATATATATATGTGCATATGTCCGTGCGGAGTAAACGCAGCTTCTCACGTATGCGTTGGCATCTACGCCTGCATCAACACCGCTGTTAACTGCTACTTCGATGTTGCTGCTAACGCCTGACATACACACCCTCATTGCATTTCAAACAATATACTCGTACATATAAGTACTCGTATTTATTCATGCAACAATAAAATTTGTTGAGACGATTTATAAGTTGGGAAAAACCATGCAGAGGCATATACAGCAGCAAAAAAACATCATACAATTCGCAAAATTTAAAAGTGCAATAATAACAATAACAAAGTGCCTACTATGTATGCAAGTATTTTATGCTTCAGTAGTGTGTCACTTGTTCACATGCACATATGTATGTAAGCATCACTCACTTATCGCCTAATCGATTAGATTGTGTTGAAGATAGTGTTGAGTCTTGTCAGCTTTTTGTACAAATGCATATGTGTATGCACACGTACACGTTTACTTATTTCAATGATAATGCCTGTTTCGTATGCTTAACTCAAAACCCAAAGCAAAACGTCATCAACAACCGGCTTCCATGCACAAGTCGTTGGTATGTGTGTTTGTATGGTTTTGTGTACAATAAACAGTGGGCACGTTGTTTACGTTAACAACAGTGTATGATATATGTATGTATGTACATTTATGCATACGTGTATGCACATACAACTGTATGCCGGCGCGAACAATGCACTTTTATCAAATCAGCGTGGCAGCCGTCAAATTGGCTGTTAATTCATTTCAATTTGAATTTCATTTAATTTTCGCATGCATACAAATATATGTACGAGTATGTATGTACGTGCTTACTTAATTTATATATATAATTTTTTATTTTATTTTATTTTATTGCTGAATGTAGAGCAATTCATAGCAAAATTGTTGAAAGTGAAATTATTGTGCGATTATGCTGATGGGAATTTCTCCACCCATTTTTCCTGTAAATAGCTGCTTGGGAAAAATTATTCTCATACCGTGTTCAAATGCCATTTGTGGGCAAAGAATCGATTGCATTTTAATGCTTAATCAATTTGATAACGAAATTCACGAGACTTACTGTGTCGTACATACATATATATAGTATAAATGTTACATACATATGTACATAGACTAAGGGTTGCTCGTAATTCTGTAGGAATTTCTAGCTGGAAACTATTTACAAAGAATTCCTGACACTCAATGAGGTGTGAACGTGTCTTTGTATATACATATTTATGTGTGTATGATATGCATGTAACTGCCACTGCAACTGCAACTGAACTAGTTGGACTCTGACATCGCGTACCGGCGGCGTTGATTTAGGCGGCTCAGATGTTTAGCTTACAAATTAGTGAGCGCTGCTTACTGCTCTAGTCTTTTTTATAATTTGTTATTGATTTGTAAATATAATTAATGAAATGGGTTCGCTTTCGCGTGGCTATCAAGTAATAAACAAAAACTAATTACCAGTTTAGTAGCAATAATATTTACTAAAAGAGTAATTAACTAGCTCTAGATTGGGTTTTAATAGATCGTAATGATTCATATTTTATAGGTTTCCTGTAAAAATGGCAAACGTTGTGCCTAGGTGCTTTAAGTTCATTTATTCTAAGAACCCATATATTTTAGTTGGAAGATTATTATCTGTCTATTTGCTCTGTATTTGGCAAAGATATTTGGTCTCAGTTTGAAATTAGTTGACACGATTTTTGGGCAAGCTCCTAATCCAATGTATGGTGTGCGTCATTATGTTTTCTCAAAAAAAGGAGGGATCTACAATTAAATTTGAGCCGCTTACGAAGTAATGGATTTTTATGAGGGGGTTCTTCTATGTCAGAAATACACTTCATGACGAGGATTTTCTATTGATAGAGATTTGGTGTGGATGGGATTCAAATCTATGACTATCAGTATGATAACACACACTACTAACCACTTGTCTACTGCGGCCGTCACCCGGATTTCTATTTCAATTTTGTTTGCGCTCTAGAGCTTGCAGCTTGTTGTCACAAACATTTAATAAGATTTCATAACTTCATTTATAAAAGTACACGTTGCTCTCCCAACAAATCATGTGATGCCGCAATATACTAGCCAGGTAGATTTTACTTAAATTACTATTGCCATTAGAAAGAAACTAGGCATGACTCCCACATTTTTCTCAGAATTTGCGTCATCCGCCCCATAGTGAGGGACTGCCCCAACTCAGTGCAATGATCGTCGTGTACGATCGTTAGATGCGACTAACTATAATTCAAAGTAACTTCATGTAATATGAAAAAAAAAACAACAATTGCATGCTCTAGGTGAATGTTTAAAGATGGTTTATTGGCCATTTATTTTACTTATTACAGAAGAATATTATACGCTCGCACCTATATTTGCCAAGAAAAGATTATAAGTAATTTTTCATTTGTGAAATTGGCACAACACAAATCTACGATCTTAAGCCCATCCGTAAGCAGCATAATTGTTTGCAGAATTTTCGGACATTTCTTGTGTTGAAGATCTTTTTAAGCTCTTCCTCCAAAAGAGAAGTTCTCTCTCCTCACACGCGTATCTCGCAGTTAATACGCTGCTTCACAAACTAAAAAGTACGGGCTGCGAGATGATAGTATACGCTGACTATATCACCCACACAGCGACTGGAAAACTCCTCCAAGTTTTAAGTGATTGGTGCAGAGATTGAATGTAAATCTCCGAAAGATAGAAATGTTACACTTTACCAGAAGATATACTAGGTGGGGTGAAAAGTATCCTCCTTGACCGCCGGAATGCGCTGCTACTGCAAAAAAGGTTATAGTGCCTTGTAGTCCGTTCATATTTAGGCAAACATACCAAATTTCCGTGCTAATACTGCACTTCCCGGCCACTGTAGCGTCTGCCAAGCAACTCATAGCTGGTAATAGAATGTAGGGAAATCTTAAGCAAATACTTGGTTGCATGCGAAATGAGTGTGATTTGGGTCCCCGAAAGGAATGATATTCAAGCAAATTGCAAGGCCGGTTAGCTAAGGAATGGTAACTCAACCAATTTCATTCGATATTAGTAAGTATTTGAATGTCAATTTTTACTACATTTTTTTTTTTAAATGATTTGCAAATATACTCGATCCTGAGCCATAAATAAATAAATAATTAATTATCACAATTCGCACTCGCATAAACATTTCAATAATCTATTAACCTATTTGCCAATGTTTTTTTTCATACATTACCTACAACATTTCGAAAAAAAATAACAAAATGCTCAAACAAATATTTATGCTTGTCAACACCAGACAACTCGAGTGTAAAAAGAAATGACAGTGAGCTGCCGCCTCTTCAAAACTGTCTGCGCTGTAACGGCATTGTCAAATAGTCAAAATCTATAGCCAAAATAAAAAGGGCAAAAAAGCTACTTGTTACTGTTGCTGACGTCACAGCAATCATTAAATTAGCGAAGTATAACAACAAACCCGCACTTGTCGCCATCACTTTGCAGCATTAGTTGTTGTTGTTATTGTTGTTGTAGTGTTTTCTGCCGGTGCTGTTCACAAGAAATGTGCGAAAATTAACACTAAATAGCAACGCGTCATCAAAAAGCCAGCAGCCAATAGCCAACAGTAGTCGTAAATATGGCAGAACCAGTTTTTGGGATTGGCCCCCGGCAGATAGTATAATTAAATTAAAAAGTCTAAAAACTCAACGGCAGAAAACAAAAAAAAAAAAAACAACAAAAAAGTACTGTAATCAGAGCGCTCTAAAAAAATCAAAATTGACATAATTGCTGATCAATAGTCAGAGGGGCAAGCGCTCAAGCATACAATCATATCTACAAACATCGCGTGCTTTTTTTTTATCTACATCAACTTTTATGCCATACTCAACATTTTGTCGCGCGTACGACTTTACGTCGAACTTCTTATCCATTTAATTACTTTAAATTGTGAAATTAAATGAAATTCAAAAGCGAATTTTAATCTGAATGCTATAAAGCTAATAAAAACGAGAGGGCCGGTTGATATTTTGAAAAACCCCAATCAAATAAGAAATAAATATATAAAATAAAAATTGTTGTTGTTAGCGCGAAAATGACGCGTTGAGACGCGACGCAACGCTACAGTACAATAAAAACCCGTCTTCGCTTTAGAAGGGGCGCACAGCACAGCTCAACAGGTTTTAGGAATTCAATTAAATATCCACACACTACTAGCTATCAGCCGGCTCCATAAATGGCAAATATAATATGTACATATGTATGTGCATACTACGGCACAGTTGAATGGGTTTTTCGTTTACGCTTTCATTCATAAAAATTTGTTAAAAGTGAGCGGCGCAAATAAGCGCGCGGGCACAGCAGGTGCACCGATTTATGCGCAAACACCTATGCATACAATACAATGATAATATTGGTAAGCGCTTATACGCGCACGTATTACGGTGACATGCAGCGCTGTCAGCGTTTTACATGAAAATAAACGCTCAGCTAGCAGCCTTACAAGACGGCGGCCGATGCGCTCTCTTTCGCTTTCATTTGCTGCCGCTACGCTCTCCGCTCTCCGCTCTCCGCTATCGTTATCATATCTGTGTGCGCGTATACAAACACACATCTTAATTAGTTAATTTGTCTAAACAAATTTGTTCCGATTAACAAAATGCTCTTTGTCGTATGCCGCGCTTACTTGCTTGAGGCCAACACATTTGCTCACAAGCACAGCGCGCGTCTCACATGCTTTTGCGGCTAGTGGCACGCGTGGTGCTTGCGTACACATGCATACGTTCACAACTACGGGTATGTATAAAGAATATTTACAAGAATTGCATGCAGTTATGGGGTATAGGGAAAATTTTGTGAGATTTCTGATGCGAAAATGAAATAAAATCTGAGTCATGGGTTATGGGCGGCACGCTGTGGGCGCGTTTTAGCTGAAGCTTAAAGCGTGATGCACATAGCTATTTCACAAGTTGAATTAAATGCTTTTTATTGAAAGTAATGTTTTTACAAAAAAAAAAAAAAACAAAAAAAAGTTAAAAGCACTTTCGTCATTAATATTATTTTATGCTTAATATGTATTTTATACCATGCGTAAATATTAATAAACCCACCCACAAAGAAAGTACACATAATTCCCATGAATTAACAGCGTAAAGTGTTATTCTTTAAACGTACTTTGTACACAACTTTTGCGGTTTGTTTGCGGTAGCGTAAATTATACTTTTAAAACTTTATACCTTTTTTTAGGGTTTTGAGATTTCTGACCGCAAGTAAAATCACTTAAAAGATTCCCGTAAAAAATCACTTCTGAAATTTTTCAGATTAAAATAAGAGTCCCCATCGCCTACTCATATGTTTTTTGAATAAATGGAGAATCCGGTCGATGTTGTCATCTCAATCTGCATCGATGCTACATCGATACTTTTTCCCAAACAGAAAATAACTTGGAATTAGAATATGTCCTAAAGGTTATATAAAGCAACCATATACTCAGATAGAATTGCTGTGATAAATATTACCCTGGTCAACATTTGTGGATAGATTAGAAGATTGCTGTCAGGTCAGCTAATCGTGTCCATAATGAAGGTTACCAAAAAATAGGAACATTTTCGACAATGAAAAGTCTATCGGGCTGGTTAATTCTGGACTGCGATAGGCGACCTAAGATAGTTAGAGATGACACATCAACCCGTTACTGATGATACTAATTGCGGGACCCATTATTAGTATAAATAGCACAACATTTCTTTTATTAGGTTCATTAACCTTTCGTTCCTGAAACAAGCAACAAAACTATGTCAACGAAAACTGAAAATTCTACCAAACTGAAACACCGCGCTGTGATTGAATTCCCGAAAGAAATTTTTAAAGAGATGTCATCGGTTTTTCAGGACTCTGACCCGTCATGGACTCGGCTGTTTCAAGAAGGAAGACGGCCATGACCGAAAAAAATGTTAAGAAAATCGAAAAATTAGTACTGGCTGAATGAGTAATTTAATTTTGGTAGATAGCAAAATAATTACAGTTTAGCAAAGAACGAGCTGGAGAGATTTTGGATGAGCATTTGAATATGTGTACCGTGAATGCTCACGCCGCTCGACAAGCAGTGACGACTCCAGAGTTGTAAAGATTTTTTGGAGTTGTGCCAAGATGATTTGGATGAAATTTGCAACCTCATTGTTGCAATTGATGAAACTTGGATTCGTCAGTGTGATCCCGAGTCCAATCAGGAGTTGATGCAGTAGATAAAAAAGGTGAAAAAGCACCAAAAAAAAATTCAAAAGTAGAAGAGTTGTCGTCGAAGAATATGGCTACTATTTTCAGTCCGGACCTGTCACCCAGGGAGTTTTTCCTTTTTTCACATTTAAAATAGGAGTTACGGTGACGAAGATTTTCAGGCGACAGTGAGTTGAAGGCGGCCGTAGAAAACCATTTTGAAGCGAAATCAAAATAATGCTTTTTCAGTGGTATAAAGGCATGTAAAAAGTGTATTTTACTTGAAAAATGAAAAAACATAAACATAAAACTATACGTTTGTTTGATTAAGTACTTTAGACGGTGAACTTATGATCCGCCCTTCGTATCTCCATACGAATTCCCAGCGATGATTAAACGATCTCCGTTAGGAAGGTTGTGAAGAAAACTTCACTTATCATTTGGATGAATAACGCAGCAAAAATAGAAATTCATACACAATTTTAAGATAAAAAGGTAGCTCATAAGTGTATGGCTAAGCAAAAACAAAGTACTCGTACTTATTAAGTATTCAACTAAAATAAGTCTACCCTGTAACGCCCATTGTCTGACATTCGAACTTTGAGAGAATAAGAATGTATGATGCTTCTATTTTCCCATTCACCAGAGAGGATTGACGGACGGGAAGGTTTCGTTGTATGTTTGATGGGATTGGCAAGGAATCATCCACTGTGATCATATCCCACTTCGGTAGTGACTCGCCAGAAGCTCCGATAGCATGGTCGAGAAGTTCTTAGGCATCCACCTAATAGTCCGTACCACGCCCCAAGTGACTGACATCTATTCCTATAGTGAATGACTTGATCGGTGAAGTTTTGGCCTGTCACTGCCTGACAGGATATCATGCCGAAAGGTTGGAGCTACTTACAGAAGATATTGTAAGAACTATAGAAATGATGAAACGAAAAAATTTGTAATATACTTTATGACTAATTCTCTAAGTATTATTCGTGATATCGGAACAACTTTTCGGGATGGCAAATGGCAATTGGAAGATGGTAGAAGTCAAGGTAGGAGATATATTTGAGTAAAAAATACAATGGTCTTATACGGTATTTCCACTACAGCCTAATTACATCTTTCGCTCTCTCAATCCCAATTACATGCCGAATTACATGCCGAATTACTTAATTCTCCATACAAATTTTTGGTAGCGAATTACCATTTGAATTACTATCAAATCGTTGCCTTCTCCAATTTTTATCAAACATTTATCGAAGAAAGCTGACAAATCAAAATGAAAAAGATCAAAGCCATAAACGAAAACACTAAAACGCAAATATTTATTTGACACCAAAATACTATTCGTATATTAAAAATTAAAATAATAAAAATTATTAAAAGAACTACACTGTCTAAGCGGATATTAAGCTTGTTGAAATTATAAACACCGCAAGATATATTATGCTATCTGATATGATGTGTTGATTTAATGTAATTTTATTAACGGATTATATATGATGAAATTTACATCAACAATTCAATTCAATATTTTACCTTTCCCTTCGATTTCAAATGGAACAAAAAAAAAAATGAAACCAGCGAAACAGAAAACTCTCAAATTGGTAATTCGCGTTCCCCATTGATTTTACAATGGCAGTCAGCACTACACACATTCGTATAGAGCAACGATAGATGAAATGTGTTCTCCAAAATGTTAGCTTCAGACTAAAAGACAACAAGAACGAAATCTTGTAGAGGAAATGTGAAGAAACATTTCGTTAGTTCCTTTTAATAAATCCAATAAAGTAGCCATAAGACACATTTTTCAGCAAATATTCCTTTGTTAATAATTAGCGAATCTAATGAATTTTCAGCAATCGTTCTCATTAACTCATACTTTTTACTTGAAAACACAGAAAAACGCCAACCTTTAATAATCTTATCGAAACAAATAGAATAGAAAGTGTAGAAAATTATATTATAATAAAGTATATAACTTTTAAAATAAAACATTTTTACTTTGATGCTTCAGACGACTGTTCACCATAAAGTCGGATGTCTAGACATTGTTTCCTGTTACAGCAGATAAAAAAATATTTTAACTATTCAATTATCATGAAATGACGATAGGGAGGAAATAAACGACTGGCTGTAGACTTTACGTATGTTGTTTCTGCTTAAAAATTATTAACCTAAAAATTCTTTCGAAAATGTGGCCGACATACTATTGTAACTTATAGTTTACAAGGCTGTAACTATAGAGGACAATATAATTGGTCATATGTCGTCTATATATTATAAAGTTTCGAAGAATTTATACTTTTATAAATATATTAAATATATTATAAAATTAAGTGTTGAACATAATGCGTCATATTTAGTTAAAACCACCCAACATTTCCTTTAACACTTAACTTCCGATACGCTGTTAAAACATTTACCAATGGGAGGAAGGCCGAGCCAAGCATAACTACGTCATCGATAAGCGGAGTAGGCAGACCACAATCGGTTGGGCGTTTCTATATACTCAATAAGGAAATAACCCTTAAAAATTTTGTATAACTGTGCGTGCGTAGTGGGTTTGTGCTGTTTTTTTCCAAATCGAGTAGTAATTTTAAATTTTAGCAAACATTTTAAATATGGATTATCCCAATTTGTGTTAACCTTAAATTGGTCATTATGATTAGCTTACAAAAGTTAACATTAATGTAAAAGAAAATATTCTAAGATAAAGCTATATGTAAAACAATATTTCCAAGTATTTTTGGGCAGACAGTATGGCTTTACGGTTTTAAGTAATGGAATATGGATTATCCCAATTTGTATTAAGCTTAAATTGGTCATTATGGTTAGCTTACAAAAATTAACATTAATGTTAAAGAAAATATTCTAAGATAAAGCTACATGTAAAACAATATTTCCAAGTATATTTGGGAAGACAGTATGGCCTTACGGTTTTAAGTCATGGAAGGGATATTCCTTTCCCTTTTCATTTGTATAGATTCCGCTTATGAAATTATAGCCAAGTTAGACATTCATTCCTTATTT
Organism: Ceratitis rosa; assembly: GCA_037013455.1. Lineage (NCBI taxonomy): Eukaryota > Metazoa > Arthropoda > Insecta > Diptera > Tephritidae > Ceratitis > Ceratitis rosa. The sequence goes on from JAWMAG010000008.1 coordinate 25,568,117, forward strand.
TCGATGTTTGGCGTCAATCGGAAATACCAAGTACCGCCAAGTCCTTCCAGGTCATGGCTTTTGAGACTATTAACAATAACGTTAGCGCCGAGTCACGAATGCGGTTACTGTTGTTTGTTTTATGACAGCAGACATTTCGCCTTACCCTCGCAAACTGACAGACCCATTCGCTTCCTTATCCAGTCTGGAGAAGGCAGAACTCTCGGCGCAGTTATTGAGGTCAATAATGTCAATATTCAACATTTTCAGCTCGTACTATTTTCTCCAGCTATAAATTAAAGAGAAATAAGCTCAAAAAAACCTATTAAATAGCCAAAAAAGTAAATTCTTAACTATAATTTAAAAAATATTTAAAATATCTTAATTAAATCCAGCAAAGTAAAATAAATTAAAATGGATAATAATGTTCTAATCAAAAATTAAAAATTACAAATAAAGTAAATTAAATGAAACAAATAAATAATAAATAAGGTGTTATAAAATAATACAAATAAAATAAAATAGTATAAAATAAAATGAAATGAAATAAAATAATTTGTATAAAATAAAAATAAATAAAATAAAATAAAACAAAATAAAATATAAAATAAAAGAAAATAAAAGGAAATCAAATAAAAAAAGACCGAAAAAAAAATAAAAAAAAAATAAAAATAATAATAATATAAAATAAAAAAGTAAAATAAAGTAAAATAAAATCAAATAAAATAAGAAAAAATAAAATAAAAAAATAAAATAAAAAAGTAAAATAAAATAAAATGGAATAAAATAAAATAAATTAAAAGTAAAATAAAATAAAGTAATATAATATAAAATAATAATAAAAAAAAAAAAAATAAAATATAATAAAATGTAACAAAATTAAAAAAAATTAATTAAAGTGAGGTAAAATAAATTAAACTAAAATCGAATTAAACATAATTAATTTAAATTAAATAATTAGTATAAACCAAAATTAAAAATATAGTCAAATTGAATAATGAAAGCAAAGTAAAAAAAAATGAAATAAATTAAATAGAAAATAAAATAAAATAAAATAATAAAAAAATATATTAAAATAAAACAAAAGAACACAAAATAAATTAAAATAAAAAAGCGGAAATAAAATAAGTTAGATGAAATTATAAAATTAAATTAAAATTAAATAAAATAAAAGAAATATTCTGTTGTGCTTTATTTTATTTTTTATCACATATTTTTTTTTTTCATTTTATTTTTTAATTTATTGTATTTCAATTATTTTATTTCAATTAAATAAATGATAAAAAATTATATGATAAAAAATAAAATAAAACACAGCAGAATATTTCTTTTATATCGAAATAAAAAAATGAAATAAAATAAAATAAGTTAATTTAAAATAAAATTAATTAAGTCAAAAGCAAAATAATATATAATTAAATTAACTAAAGGAAGGTGAAGTTGTATAAAATAACAGGAAATTTTATTATTATTATTTTAAGTAAAGTAATATAAAATAATATGTAAAATTAAATTAATTAATTAAAATAAAATGAAATTAGGTTTAAAAATTAAATGGAATTAAATAAAATGAAATAAAATAAATAACAATATGATAAAATAAAATAAAATGAAAGAAAAGAAATGAAAATAAAACTAAAACTAATAAAAGAAAGCAAGCTTAAAAACTAAGTTAAAAAATTAGTCAATATAAAATGAATTGAATTAAGGAAGAAAATGAAATAGGGTAATATTGCATTTTTTATTAAACTAAAATAATTTAAATTGAACTACATTATAAAAAAAAAATAATTAAAAAAAAAATAAAAATAAAAAGATGTGTGTAATAAAAATATTCATGATCTTAATGAATGAAAAAAAATCTGTACAACATAAACTTGCACTATTTTCAGTGCTCAAAATAAGTACATGACAAAATTCAATCATCGTTTTATTTCATGTAAAATCCCACAAATATCTTATCAATGAAAAATGCGTTAACTAATTTATCTTTATTTACGAAGAATTTCTTTTTAATTGCTAATTATTTACCAAAGAGTAAGAAAGTACTCACAAAAGTCTCTTCCTGCAACACAATTCTCCAACAAGTAGCGTCTTACCTGCATATAGGTATGTGTACGTGTGTTTTTGAAGAGCACCCGCTGACGATCGTTAACTCCAATATTTTTTGCTACTTGTTTATATGTAAATTCACGCAAGTTATTGCAAATTTAAAATATATACAATTGTGTGTGCGATTGTAATCGCTCAACTCTTTTCCTATTGTAAATTCTGTTGTTGTAATTTCATATCCGTTTCTCGCATTGCATTCGCTGACTTTTTCACTGACGTGTGAGTGTTTTTCTCCACGATTTTTATATTACGCTGTTCTTTTTTTGACATTTTGCTTACCTCAAATGCTGCTCTATTGTCATTCTTAAATCCAATCGCTTTTAGTAACACTGTCTCTTCTGCTCTGTATTGAACGGCTAATTGATTGATCGGTTGCAATTATATAATTAATTTATTTTTTAGTAACTTTCCGACGTTCATCTGTTTTTGTTTTTGTTATGCAAATATCATGTTGTTATTTCGTCATATATAAATATACTGTACATACAATATTTTTGTAAGAATTTCAGATATGATGTAATATTGTGAAAGTACTTATAGTGCAATATAGTTAAATAAAAAGTAGTAAACAAAATTAAAAATTAAACCACAACTTAAAATATGTATTGTGTCATAACTTACAATTTACGAGTGTAAAATGGACAAAGAAGTTTGTGATAACTTATTAATTATTTATTTTGAATATTAAGACTGCTGTTAAAGTGTGAGCAGAAAAAGTAGGGTGCCTTAAAAAACTTGGCGTAAGCTTTATACATATTCAATGTTAAGCTCAAGGAAAAATCGCTGAAATTGATTTTACTCTCGATGTCTTTATTATTATATACATTAGGGTGGATCCATTTGCATGTGCGAATAGTTTTCCATAAAAATTGTTAGTTCTAACGCGGTCTGTAAATTTCAGTAAATAACCATTGAGTTTACACCAAATGAAAATAGAAAATGGAAAAATTAAAATTTAAGATTTTTTGGTTATTAAAAAAATTTTCCAGCGAATCGGCTCCAGAAAGGTATAGAGCTCATCATTTCAGGAAATGTTGACACTAATAAAAGTCACTGATATTGCAAGCTTACGATCTATATTTGTTAACATTTTCTAAAAAATCACAATTTTCTCAACAACAAAAAATAATTTCTTTCTCAAGACATTGTGAAGCCATCAATTCAAATTCTGAATATGTTCTAGTTAATAAAATTAGATTTTCAGAAAAAAATGAAGAGCTAAATCTGTTCAAAAAGTATTTCAAAAGAAAAAAAAACCAATGATTCTGGCGCTATTTCCTTTTTTAATTTTCCCATTAAATTTTCTGTGGTTTTACGATTATTGTAAATTTTTAAAAAGCGGTACGCTATATGGAAAAATATTAAATAATGGAGATATGTATAATTTCCATAACAGAAAAGGATAATTTCCCTTTTCTTTTAAACGTTTTGTATTTTTTGGGATCGTCGTCATTATGACAACATTTATGGAAGAAGCTTTTTTGTATGGATATTTCAAGTGGTTTCTGGAAGGTCTTAATCCGCCTCGATCTATTCGAAATAAGTGCATTTATTGGAACGGTCGGAAGCCACTAGTACTCTCAAAATTTCATAATAGTCTAAGGTCAAAGAGTGACATTATCAAAATCATAAATTTATAATATGCCGAAAATGTTCTCCTATTTTTTACTAACCCCTAGCAATATCCGTATGGTTACCATTACTTACTGACATTCGGAAGGTCAGGGTTCGAGTCTTTGTTCGACCAACATCCAAAATCAGTTCTTCTAACTGCGGTCAGTCCTCGGGAGGGAATGTCAACCAAAATAAAGTCTCCTCATAAAACTCCATCGGCCTTCGGAGGCGGCTTGGAATAAACTGTGGGTTCCTCTGTTTGTTAGAAAATAAGAAGATGCATACCGGTTCTTTTTCACAATTACAAGTCGTGAAAGGAAAATTTTGAATTTCAAGCTTATGCTAGGTCTGGTTGAAATTTTCGAACAAACCCTGAGCCTCCGACTCGCATTGGACGTATTTCTTTATACACTTCTACCTATATTTCTCTTCTTTGAACTCACCTCTGAAATCTTTTTTAAAGACCTAACGTAAGAAAAATATAAAAAAATTATAAAAAGGTATTAAAAAAACTTTTTGTTACTAAGTTGAATTTTTTTCCAAACTTTCCTTTCACTAGAACACTGTTCATTGCATGCAAAATTGCATATCGGCCAAATCGCCAATGTGCAAATGCGATTGCGCGCACTGACAGTATGCACAAAGTGTCGCACATAAATACGTATGCATGAAGTTTAGTAAAGGCGGTTGAGAAAAGCAGGAAGACAGGTAAACACTAAGTTGCGTCTACTGTGGCAGCCGCAAAGGCGGCGGAGTTACTTCCGTTTTGATGCGTTGCCACACACACCGGCCGCCAAAAGAGGTGGACATAAAGAAGTTAATAAAATTCTACACAAAAATGGTAAATGAATAGGCAAAGAATAAAAAAATACAAAACAAAATAATAAAAGTGAAAGAGTAGATAAGCACGCCGCGCAAGAGTCGATAGAAGTGCCAAGCAAAACTACTTATGGCACGTTTGATTGTGTTGCTGGAAAAGAGCGAAAGATGTGAGAAACGTTTAGGTAGAGATAAATATATTTTCATTGACCAAACCTGCTCATCTTGTGTGTGTGTGTGTTTTTTTTTTTTGCATACTTTTTACTGTACTTCTCAAACGCGAATGATAATAAAAACAAATATTCAAAAATGAGTTGAATGACAAGTTGTTGGCGGTGTTGTTATTATTGTTTTTATTTTGTTTATCCACTTTTTTGTTAGTTTTTTGAATGCTGAATATTTGATTGAACTCTTGACAAAGCCAAACAAATCAGTGTAACATAACGCAAACGTCAATAAATGTTGTGTAGAAAATGATGAAAACAAAATCGTGTAGGCCAGATTTTTATTTTTATTTCTTGCATTTATTAAAACGTGTTTCTTTGTATACGCGTGCGCCGCTGACACAGTAATTTGTTACGCATTTACGGTAATATGCGAAAATATATGTGTCTTTTTATTTTTTTTTTTTTGCTTTTTTTATTGATGAGACTTATGATTTCTCACTTGTTTGCCAGTTTTCCACAAGCTTAGAAATTGTATGTTGCTACGGAAAGTTTTTGGTTAAACTTTTCAATGATCTTTGGGTTTTTTCGGTTGATGTGAATAATTTTAAATTTACAACTAACTCGAAAGCAGAATGAAAGAATTTATTTGTAACTTCTTAAAAGAAAAGAAACACAAAATAAAGATGAAAATTTCAGTGATCTTCCAAGCTACTTCAACAAACCTTCTTGTGGTTCAAAGGTGGACTGATATCAACGAAGAACCGAGATTTGGGTTCACACTTATTTAAATCTCGATCCGAGATATCATTCTGGTATTCTTTCGACATATCTAGAATGTGGAAAAAATCATAAGAAATTATGGCTACAAAGCACTTTTCTGGCTAGCTATATATTTCAAATACTTTTCATCCATGTTCACAACGAAACTTAACTACTCAGACGTCAAAGTGCTTATATCAATGTTAGATTGAGCTTATTCAACTTATTTTTTTATATTTATTCTTCTAATTTCAACCAGTAAAGTATGGGTTATTTTTGTGATGAGATATCCATAAACCAAATCACGTCATATTTATGCACAAATTTATATCTTTCTGATTAATAACTACTGTTTGGTGAATTACGGTCACCATACCACAGCTTCCTACTTCCGTTCAGAACATAATGCAAGTGCGAACAGAAGCGTGTGTATTCAGTTACCATAAATTTGCATACGTCAAAGTGAGTGAGCAATAGCTGTAAACAAGTGAGTAATTTTAAATACAACAAAATAAATAAAATAAATTAATATTAAATTAAATTAAATTATATTAAACTAAATTAAATTAAATTAAATTAAATTAAACTAAATAAAATTAAATTAAATTAACTAAAATAATATAAATTAAAAATAAATGAAATAAAAGAAAATAAAAGAAATGAAATAAATTAAAATAAAATAAATAATATATAATAAACTAATTAAAAAAAATTAAATTAAATTAAAGTAAACTAAATAAAATAAAATTAAATTAACTAATATAATATAAATTTAAATTAAATAAAATAAAAGAAAATAAAAGAAATGAAATAAATTAAAATAAAATAAATAATATATAATAAACTAATTAAAAAAAAATTAAATTAAATTAAAGTAAACTAAATAAAATAAAATTAAATTAACTAAAATAATATAAATTAAAATTAAATAAAATAAAAGAAAATAAAAGAAATGAAATAAATTAAAATAAATAATATATAATAAACTAATTAAAAAAAAATTAAATTAAATTAAATTAAATTGAATTAAACTAAACTACTTTAATTAAATATTAAATTAAATTAAATAAAATTAAATTAAATAAAATCAAATAAAGTTAAATAAATTAAAATAAAATATAATAAAAGGAAAAAAATAAAAAAAAAATAAAATAAAATTAAATTAAATTAAATCAAACTAAATTAAATTAATTTAAATAAATAAAATTTAAAAAATTAAATTAAATGAATTTAAACAATGTGGAATAACATGAGCCAAAATAAAATAAAATAAAATGAAATTAAATAATGTGAAATAGCATGAACTAAAATGAAATTAAATTAAATAAAATAGGAAAAGAAATAAATATAGTTACCTCGGCATCTTACTCTTTCTTATATTCATCAATTATCTTCCAAATGTGGCTCTTTATTCTAAAATACTCATGTACGCAGATGATGTCAAGGTCATCTTTAAATCAGTTCATTCTATCGACGATAGAGAACTTTTGAAACTTAACTTTTAGTAAACGTTGTGCTAACCCATACATTACCAAATTACTCTTTACCTCACTTGTTAGACCCATTTTGGAATATGGCTCAGTTGTATGGAGTCTGTATTGGAATCTGTACAAAAGCAATTCCAACCATTCCCGTTAAGAATTTGAAACCTACACTCCATAGGCTTAGAAAGATGCTTGGAGTTTTATTTTTATCTAAATTGATAGAGGTGTTACCAAAAGCCGATTCCTACTTTACTATCCCTTTAATATCATCTAGACACTTTAGGCCCCTTTTATTGTGTTCATGCAGAACAAATTTTGAAATGCACGAACCTATTAGATCTTTGTGGCCGAACCGGTCCTCGAACCCTAGGCTAACGGAATACTAACCAATCGGATATTGTGACTGCCGAAAATAAAATGAATACAATACAATTCCAAAAAATTTTGAAATAAGATATATGCAGTAAATATCAAAGTAAAAAGAAAATTTAGAATAAAAAAATATATATGTGTATCTGAATTAATTGAAATCAAGTTTCAAAGCAATGCCATTCGCCAAAAGTATCTACTGTGGCGGAATTTATACAATATTTAATTCGTATCTATTATGATTATTTGTATGGCAATGAAAATGGAAAAATGGGTTTCATAAAAGATTAATTTTAAACATAGTTTTTGGTATTGTAATATTCGTGAAGAATTTATGGTAAGGCTTTATATAAGGTTAGTTCCAGACATCTCCAAGAATGAAGGTCTATGCAAGAGTGGGCGTGATAACTAGCATACATTTATTATTTGTTGTAGAACATTGAAATTTTGGAAAAAGTTTGTATTAAAGTAAAAAAAAAAAACTACTGTAGAAAGATTTTTTACTTTTTTAGTGACTCTGACATCATAAACATTCCATTACTGAGATAGCTAGAAACTAGTACCCATCCTTATATTTTAATTGTTTACTATTTTTTTTTTTTTTAAATCCAAAACTTATTTGTTAGAAGCTTTTTCTGACTATAAATCAAATTTCTGAAAAAAATTATAGGATAATATCAGAAATACATAGCAATTAATAGAAAAAATTTGATTGGAAAATCAAAAATAACAAAATATACTATACTTTAAATATTTTCGTTATTTATAATTTTTATATTAACAGAAAACCAGGAAAGAGGAAATTTTTAAAATTTTATTTAAAAGAAAATTTTTTATACAAAAGTTGTTTTATATAACTATTATTTTGTATAAAGTATTCATTTTAATATAGGCAATTTCAAAACAACAACAATATTAATCTGTTTACACATTAATTTTTAAAATACTCTCTTATTTTATACGTAGCTCCATTCAAATGTATTTATGTTAATTTCGAAAATTACCTCTTCTGTTCTTCAACAATAAACAATTATGTTTATCACAAGCAAAAGTATTTCGATTTAACACCATCAACATATGATTCGAATTATATCAAGTTTTTTTCTGCAATTTATCTAATGAAACACATGAGCCATGTAGCAGATGTATGTAATATCATATCAATGGGATTTTCCAAAGTACCGAATTTCGAAAATACGTGTATGTTATAAGTAAGTAAGTGCAAAGATTATGGGTATGTTTCTTACTGAGCGAATGAAATAGCCAGAGACTTGACTTAGGTAGAGATATTTGCAGTGAGGCGAGGGTTCAAAACACTGATTCATCGATGCATTTTTAATTGTGCGCTTGGACATTTTATTAGTGCAATGGTGTTGTTGTTGTTTTTACAGCAAGCCGCTGAAAGTTGACAAGGTGGCAAGCAATCAATTTGACGTCACAACTTGATGAAACATTTTTCTGCTCTTATTCCCATTAACTAACTTTTACACAAGTAAGCGTTCTGCGTTGATTGCGATTTTTTCCCCACTACCCTCAGCATTTATTTTGGATAAACATATCAATGCATGATCATGCGCAGAGCGCCTGATACATCAATTGCACTTATAAAAGTATCAGTATGATATCAAAGAGAAATATAATATTTAAGGAGAAAAAACACTGACTTCGATCTGTTGACTCATGCCAAAAGAGATTTCATCAGCGTGAATGTGGATAGTAGTTGATGCGCGCCCCTAGTATTGAGCGGGCGGGTGGGCGCGCATATGATATTGATAATGTAAAAATTCATGCATAAGCACGCTATAATGCGCCCGGAGTATGAATAGCAGCGTGTGCTTGGCACGCGTTGTAAGTGCAGCATTAAAGCGTTAAGAAACGATCGGCTTGTTGTTCGGCAGTTGAAGCGCGCGTTTCGGCTCCGACTCCGGCTCTTAGCGGAGCTCGCTCACTTCCACTGAGTAAATCTCATTGCATTATTAACTAATACAAGTAATTAATTTGCCAATAGATGTATGTATGTATGTATGTAAATAACAAGCGCGTGCTGACGCTTACTCAACCACAGCCATAGAACACACACATACTTATGCTACCTTTTGATTTTGAATTGAATTACTCTACAAGCGCCTGCCCGCATGCTGCTTGCTACTGGTTAGTGAGCAGGCAGGTTGCGCACACTAATATAATAACCGCTCAGTGGGCGTATGCGCATACATACGTGGATATATTTTTTATAATCACAACGTTTATACGCGCGCTGTGATAAGCATGTAAATACTAATTTTGTTTGTTTGTATGAAAGTCATAAAAGAGTCGCTTTGTATTAAAACAGCACGCGCGCCTGGATTGGCGTAGTCGTTGACACCGGCAGCAGCGCTTGCTGCAAAGTAAACAGCGAGATTGCTGCAGCGTTGGCATGCGACAGCGCACGGCGCGTATTAAACAATTTTTATGTTTGCGCTTGTATTACATACTGACAACATTTTTTTGTTTGCTCAACCACTCTTTGACGTTTTGCTTTTGTCGTTATTTTAGCACTTTATAGACAAACGCTCGACTAAAATTCAAAAGGAATGAATTAAAAATACTCTTTAATGGGTTAGTCTTTTAGTTAGAAAAATGCCGGAAAAGAAAAGTTAATAAAAAAGCAAAAGAAAAGATAATAATAAATATAAATCTAAAAATTATTGCCGTCTCAATTCATCAAGTAGTTGTTGGTAATTAATACCCACCCTTAAGCGCACGCCATCGACGCTCAGCCTAACGCAAGTCCAAACCACAATCTCTATGTACATATGTATTCGGCACGCGCTCACTATTGGCCAAAAAATAGTCAGTGAGTCGTTTGAACGGTTAATTGAGAAATTCATTGCCTCTTTCGTTGCTTATTATTGACCGACATTAATGCGCGACTGCACGACGCGACTGCATGACGCGACTGCGTCTCGTAAGCCGACGATGCTGCTGAAACAAGCACGCCTCTCGGTCAAGTCCTAACTGTTAAGACGATGTTACTTTTCTCAGCATGTGTGTTTGTCTGCTTCTTCGCGTGTGTTTGTGTGTGTGCGCTTTGGTGTATACAGCACTCAATTTCGCGATGAGGTTGTGTACATGCGTGTGAGTGTGCTTTCAGTTGTCGGTGGGCTCGCTAGCCTGTATAAAAACCGACTGATTTCGATTTGGCTCAACACTCATCATTCTAAAGCGAACCAGTAAAATTAAAAGAAGATCGTTGCTCTAAAATAAATACGATATTTAATTAATTAATAAATTAAATAAATAAAGTTATATAGAGAAATGAACTACTATTGAAAAAAAATTAAGAAAGAATATAATAACAGTAATTAAATATAAAACTTTGTGGTCGCCGCAAAGGACATTTTTAAACAGTATTTTTTCATTGCAATTACCGACTGAAAATTTGGCTTTACGCATAAATTTCGCAAATAAGAGCATTTCTTTACTTTTTAATCAACAAACTTTCGCTGTGTAGCAAAAGTGTGCACACAAAAAGTTAAAAAAAAAAAAAACAAAAGAAACAAGTTCTGTGATAATTAACAATTTCCGAGTGAAAACACAAACAAACAAAATTACTAAAATGTTTACGCGACAAGTGTCTGAAAACAACAACAACAGCATCGGGAATATTAATAACGCACTAGATTGTACTGAATCACGCACAGTACGTACAATTAACACAAAAGTGCAACAGCAACAACAAAAACAACGACGGTTAACTACTACTATAAAAGTGCCATTTGCAAACCGTACAGTATTGGCCAATTTCAATTGTAACGATAACGGTACATGCAAAATGTCAACGAAAAAAGCCGCCTTAACGAAAACGGAACTGCAAAAGATTCCCCTCAGCGCTAACCTGCATTCGCAAAAGAAGAAGAGTAAGTTTTCTGAAAAGAAACAATGAATAAAAAAGAGGCAAAAAAACTTAATAAAAAAAAAATAAGTAAATAGGCAGTAATAGGAAAAAAGAGCATGAAGTAGACGACAGATGTTTTGAATTCTTCATTCTAGCTTAAATATTTTTTTAATCTGTGATTAGAAGAAATCTAATTTTATTAAAAAGAGTAATTGAATTATAATTCATTTCTTAAAAATTTTGCGGGAATTGTGTTATTAAATACGCAAAAGTAGAGTATATTTTTCAAATTTAAAAATTATTTTAAATACGAAATATACATTTTTTTTAGTTTGGCAAAATAAATTTTATATACATAAGTATAAAAATATGTATATATAATTTTCTATATGTGTGCATACTATATTTAATGTGGAAAACCTGAACTATTTTAAATAAGAAGAAAATATTTTTATACATTTTTTCAAAAATTCAAAAAAAAATATATATACTTAAATAATTGTTTTAGTTATTCGATCATTAAAAGTGTTTACTGTGTAATTAATATGTCAGCAATATGTGTAAATGGGCGTTAAACAGATATTAAATTAACAGGGTTTTTGAAAGCGAATTAGTACTCTTGTGCTTTTTAATACAAAAAATATAGTTTTTAAATGCTGCGTTATTTAAACCGTAATAAGTATTATTCACTTAGGCGCATTAAAAAAAAAATAACTGAATGTTTCTTACTACATAAAAAAAAAATATTTTCTTTTTTAATTTTTAATTTTTAATTTAGGCATTACTAAATCAGAGAAAATAATGTTTTCCAAATTCGTACATGTTTTCCATAACTTCTGAAAATTTTACATTCTTTAATGCGAAAAACTTCTTTTTTTTTAAGAAAACCCATACCGGACTTTTCAAAATGTTTGCATAAACAAATTATGCAGATTTTCCATGAAATACATTCAGGCCCATTCAAAAATTCCCAACACAACAGAAAAATATTTTTAAAATATTATGCTAACCACATGGTCTTTTATGCTTTTGTTTTTGTAAATGAATAACACTTTGGTTTTGTTTCATTACTGCAGGTTTTTTTTTTATGTGTAGGGTACTAAAGCGTACGAAAGACCACAAAGTCGAAAAAAATGTAATCTTAAAAAAAATATATATATATATATATTTATATACACACATATACATATATTTATATATATTTTCCACATACTTACAAATTTGAAAATATGAATTACTATTAATACTTTCAAGCAGTCCTACTGCGTTCAACATCCTTTTCAATTCAACTTAAGTCTATCCTAATGTTCATACATAGGTAAATTTATGAAAATATATGTACAATTATGCTACTTGCAAAATTAGCACATATTCCATTAACACCCACACACGCTGAATACAATCAATTTCACGCTTGTTTCACATCGAACGCCTACATCGATTAGCCATATCTCGGATGCGTTGACTTGTGCCATAAGCTATAAACGTCGTGACGCCTCCAAGCAAGCTATCTGCCTACATACAACACAACCAGCACAGTATAATAATGTGAATCCTTAATGGTTATATTTTTATTTTTGTATTATTTTCTTCGTTCTTTTTTTTTTCTTTTTTGCTATCCTCAAATGCTTCATTAGAAATATATTTTTACTTATATGTCCGAGTATGTCACAAACGCTCTGCCGCTCCTATATGTTCTACATATATGTATAGTACCTACAAATACGAGTGTGCATGTGTATATATTATTCGTATGCACTCACCTGCTTAACGAAGTAACCAATAGCGACACGCCTTGCATACTCCCCGTTATACTTGATTAAAGTAAATGAACATAAAAATAGAGACGAATATAATATTGTGCTTACACTTTCAAAAGGGCATGTACGAGTATATGTACATACATTTATACATACATATGTACATACATACGTTTGTATGTAGTTTGTATATTTGCTTAATTAAAAGATAATAATAATAATATGATGAAGCATAAATAAATATAATTGCAATGATAGCTATAATTAAAAGACCAAAGTAAAGAGAAACACAAGCACACTCACCCACATACACATGAATACACAAACAATTGTAGTTTGTTCAAGAATATTGTTTTGGTTAAATTGTGTTAAGCAGCATGTATTTATATACATACATACATACATATGTAGGTAGCCGGTGAGCAGCGCAAATAGGTGGATAATTTTGAGTTGCTTTTCCTTTACAGGTCAACGCGCAGCAGCCTACACATGTTCCGTTAATCGTTATTAAACAATAAATGTAGATAAATACTTACATATATATGTAGGTACATATTTATGAAAAGGTGCATGGTGTGTTGTAAGTGCATAGCAAAAATAAGCTAAAGAAAAATTAAATATTTATTTCAATTAAAATAAATAGTTTAAAAAACACTGCAAAATTAATGCTAAGTTAATTGAAAAAATTAATAGTAACCAATAATTAGCATTATACTAAATACAAATTTTTTATGTATTATGTACAATACTACAAGTACATATACATATCTCTATTTATTCAAACAATAATTTTTTTTTTAATAAACCAACCAATTCAGAAGACTTTGCAATTATTAAACAAATTAAATTAAATTAGAAAAAAATTTAATTATTAAAATGTATACAATAGAACATGAGTTCATATAACTGAATGTATGATTGTATGTACATATATGCGTTTTCCTGATATTAGAAGCCCCAAATGACTCACAGTTTGTACATACATATAAATTTGTACGTACATACGCATATGAGTACATATAGTACTGAACCTCTATGCCCAACAAATTGACCGAATACTATATGTATATACATATGTTTGTATGTATATTAAATAAATAACTTTTTTTCATACATTTTTGAATACATATCGACGTGAATGTTTCAGACGCAACGATTATATATATACGAGTATGTATGATATGTAACATTTTTTTATGAATTAATGACAACTTTCGAAAGCACGCTTACTGAATCAAAGCGACCACACACATACACATCTGCATGAGTACACAAAGTGAGAACGCAATATTTATAAGCAAGAAAGCTTCACATTAAAATCAATATTGCTAAAATGGCAAAAGGACAATTAGCAAATTTCTAATACTCAACTATGTGAGCAAACATACATACATACGTGCATCTACAGAGCAGCAAGCAGAAATAAATTACAATCAAAAGAAAA